>SJXQ01007424.1:0-49064 GCA_006408695.1 Aepyceros melampus | reverse complement strand
TTGATGCAGGATGCAGGATGCTTGGGACTGATGCACAGGGATAATCCAGAGAGAGGGTGTGGGGCGGGAGGGGGGAGGTGGGGGTCGGGATTGGGAGTTCATGTACACTCGTGGCTGATCCATGTCGATGTGTAACAAAACGAATACATTATTGTAAAGCAAAACAAACTAAAAAAATAAAAATTAATTAAAAATAAATAAATAAATAAATAAACTGTTTAAAAAAAAAGAATAGATGGTTAAGTAGTGGTACTGTGTATTGGGAAAAATAATAGGAGGATCGAGTTTGGAGCTGGGGAGAGGGAATTATGGAAGAGCAAGATTTCCATGTTGAGCTCACCTGGCTTGCCTATTAGCCATTTGAAGAAGGTGAGTCAATATTGTAGATGGAAATTGCTGTGGGTTTCAGGAAGGGATTAATCTAGGGATTAAATTTTGTGATTCATCAGCATGCAAATGGCATTAAAGCCATTGGTATTAGATGACAACTTCTAAGAAGTGAGTGTAGATAGTAGACAGCAGTTTGCAGACTAAGCTCCCGGGTACTCTCTGTCTCTTAGACTGGGGAGAAAGGAGGAGTAAGTAAAGGACTAAAAATGAGCAGGCAGTGGGACAGGAAGAAAACTGGGGGCGTTTAGAATACAACAGCTAAGTGGAGAAAGCATTCCAGGAAAAAATAGAAGCTATGTCAAATTTTGCTGAGCACTGGACAATTGAGCATTTGGTAAGAAGACATGGAGATTATTCATATCTTGGCCACTATGGTTTTAGTAGAGGGACTGTGGAAATGCTATTAAAACTAATAAAGAAGATTAAAAGAGCAAAAAGTAATTACAGACAACTTTTAAGAGAGTTTCTCAGCAAAGGGGAGGAATGGGCTAGTGGTTCCAGGGAAGATGCTTTAACAAGGGAGTTATGAGATAATGCTCATATGCATACTGGAGTTATCAGTAGGAAGGAAAACTGACGATGCAAGAAAGGAAAGGGATATTTCAGAAGAGTCCCTAAGTGGGAATGAAAGGTTGTCCTCAAGGGAGAGAGCTGGTCTTACAGAGAAACAAAAACAGATCACTAAATTTGAAGGGTAGATAAGCCATTTCTAAATGCTTCTCTTGGTGATAAAAGAAGCAGGCTTATTAGCAGGGACTGGGGAAAGGAGAGAGGTACTGAGTCAGAAAGGAAAGAATAGATATAAGATATTCTCTTATAAAGTGAGACAATGAATGATATCTCAATGAATGATGATGAATGATTTCTCTTAAAGTGAGAGAAATGACTGGCATTTCCAAATAAATGACAGTTCACCTTGAATTTGTTGTCATAAATACCCAGTGAATAGGCTATATGAAAGTGAAAGTCACTCAGTCATGTCTGACTCTTTGGGACCTCGTGGACTATACAGTTCATGGAATTCTCCAGTCCAGAATACTGGGGTGGGTAGCAGTTTCCTTCTCCAGGGGAGCTTCCCAACCCAGGGATTGGACCCAGGTCTCCCGCATTGCAGGCGGATTTTTTTTTTTTACCAGCTGAGCCACCAGGGAAGCCCAAAATAGGCTACATGTCTTTCTTCAAATGAAGTCAGCTGTCAGGGTTCACGGTTAATGTTGGTGAGGAGCTAATTTAACCAGGGTTGAGTTTTTTGGGTAGTAACTATGATAAGGAAAAAGAACCAAGGGAGATGAGGCTGTTTACAAGGGATGGAAGGTAGTAATTAATGCTGGATTGGAAGATGAGTTTAAATGGAAATAAAGACATGAGGAAGACCAGGGATGATGGGAAGGTTGCAGAGTTAATGGGCTGGAGGTCCTGCTGCTGCTGCTAAGTCGCTGCAGTCGTGTCCGACTCTGTGCGACCCCATAGACGGTAGCCCACCAGGCTCCCCCGTCCCTGAGATTCTCCAGGCAAGAACACTGGAGTGGGTTGCCATTTCCTTCTCCAATGCATGAAAGTGAGAAGTAAAAGTGAAGTCGCTCAGTCGTATCCGACTCTTAGCGACCCCATGGACTGCAGCCTAGCAGGCTCCTCCGCCCATGGGATTTTCCAGGCAAGAGTACTGGAGTGGGGTGCCATTGCCTTCTCCGCTGGAGGTCCTAGTGGGATTAAAAATTTGTTAGCAAGGGGCCAATAAATGAGAAAAATAAGACTGTGCTAGAAAAAGAGATGACAAAAACTGACATTCTGTAACAGGTACAATTATTGGTTTCCTGTGTGACATGGAATTGATAATTGAGGTGGGAAAGAGCTAATATTGTAGGGAACATCAGGAACTAACATCAGATGGATTATATGCATGGATACTGTAATTACCAAGATTGATCATAGAGGTAATTGGAAAGGAAGTGATTCGCAGATACTAATATCTTCAGTGAAAGTGGGAGTATGACAGAAAACTTCAACATAGAGGGGGTAGGAAGTGATTATTTCAATATTTGTTTCAAGAGAGCTAGATTATTTAAGTCTGAAAATTAGATTTATTAAGAGAGTTTTTAAAAATCTATGAAGGTGGTTTTTAGAATAAGATCAATAATGACAAAACTTCCATTCTTTTTAGATCGATTCATTTTCTATACAACTTCTTAAATATGTATCAATTGATTGTCCATAGATAAATCATGTGGTTGTGTAAAGCAAGCACAACAAACAACAGAGTGAAAATTCTAACTTCCAAATAAAAATGATATGATTTTAATTGTTCTTCATTAAGTCCATTTGCCCAGAAAGTTCAGAGAAAACTCTAATCGGGTTTTGATAGTTGATAGAGAAAAGATATACAAAGAAAGTTGTATAATATACAAACTAAAACTAATATAATACTGCAAGTCAAGGAGGAAATGCCCACCCACTGGAGTATTCTTGCCTGAAAAGTCCCATGGACAGAAGCCTGGTGGGCTACAGGCAAAAGGGTTGCAAAGAGTTGGACACGACTGAGCAACTAAGCACGCATGCCTCATATTAACGTGATATGGTTCCCTTCTGCACTGTGGCACCAACTGTTACTCACCAGGATTGCTGGACTGGGCATCCATAGGAATCATGAGCTTGGCCCGCGTGGCTCGGCGTGCAGCCAGTGACCTCTCCAGAGTGGACATGGAGCTCCCTGCTTCTTCTGTGTCTTGACCTAAAAGGAAAGCGATACTCTGGAGTACTGATGATGCAATACTTAATTTCTAGCCAGGAACCCCAATGCCTTTTCCATTTCATTGATGCTTTAAATAATAATATCCACCTTTTGGTTATCAATATGCTTCATTGTAGAAATGTTAATAAAATTTACCAGAACCTCATTAACCAAAAAGAACTATTATTATTTATTTATAATTTCCACACATGCATATATATATATGTGAAAGCAAGAGAATATATACTAATATATTTATTTTTCAAAAATGGCATTATACCATACATACTGTTCTGTAGTCTTCTTTAAAAAGTAACAGAAAAATCTTTCTCTGTCAATAAATCAGTCAGCAGTGTAATTTTTAACAGCTCCATATTATGCAACCATATGAATTAACCACAATCTTGGCAATTTATACTTAAGCCCCAAAGACATTAAATCTTACCATGAAAACATGGGAAATAAACTACATTCTGCAAAAATATGGGTAGCTCTCTATATACAAATTTATTGTAATTCCATAAAATGTCACATTAAAAGTCATAAAAATAATAAGAATGACATATGCAGATTTGAAAATTGAATAAAAGTATATGTTGAAAAGTAATACTGAAATTCTGAATACTATATATCAGTTAAAAGTATATGATTCATTGACATGAAGTTTCATCTGTTTTTTTCTTAAATGTAGTTAATTTACAATATTATATTAGTTCTAGGCATACAGTATAGTCGTTCAGTAATTTTATAGATAATACTCCATTAAGTTATTCAAAATAATGGTTATTATACCCTGTGCTCTATAATATATCCTTGTCACTTATCTATTTTATATATAGTAATTTCTGTGTCTTCACCTCATACCCTGTTTTTGCCCCTCTTCCCTTTCCTTTTTCCACTGAAAACCACTAGTTTGTTTTCTATATCTGTGAGTTGGTTTCTGTTTTTCTATACACATTCATTTTACTTTTTTAGATTTCACAAATTAGTGGTGTCATACACTATTTGTCTTTGATCCGTTTCACTAAGCATAATATTCTCTAAGCTCATCCACATTGCTACAAATGACAGAATTTAATTCTTTTTAATGGCTGAGGAATATTCCATTGTATATGAATACCGTAGCTTCTTTATCCATTCATCTGCTGATGACACGTGGGTTGCTTCCATACCCTGGCTACTGTAAACAGTGCTGCTATGAACATGGTGTGTGTGCTCTGTCTGTGTCTGACTCTCTGCGACCCCATGGATTGGAGCCCACTAGGCTTCTCTGTCCTTGGGGTTTTCCAGGCAAGATTACTGGAGTGGGCTGCCATTTCCTACTCCAGGGGATCTTCCTGACACAGGGATCAAAACTGCTATGAGCATGGTGCACGTATCTTTACAAATTAGTGTTTTTGTTTTTTCTAGATAAATACCCGAGCACAGAATTGCTGGATCACATGGTAGTTCTATTTTTACTTTTTTTCAGGAACCTCCATACTGTTTTCCATAGCAGATGAATCAACTTACACACCTACCCACAGTGTACAAGGATTCCCTTTTCTCCACATTCTTGCCTACATTTGTTTTTTGTAAACTTTTTGATGACAGCCATTCTGACAAGTGTAAGGTGATGTCTAATTGTGGTTTTATTTGCCTTTCTATTAATTATAAATGTTGAGCATCTTTCACATGCCTATTGGCCATCTGTATATCTTCTATGGAAAAATGTCTATTCAGCTCTTCTGCCCATTTTTAAATTGAGTTGGCTTTTTTTTTTTAATATTGAGTTGTATGAGCTGTTTATATATTTTGGATATTAACCCCTTGTTGGTAATATCATTTGCAAATATATTCTCTCATTTAGTAGGTTGCCATTTCATTTTGTCAATGGTTTCCCTAGCTGTGCAAAACTTTTTAAGTTTAATTAGGTCTCGTTTGTTTATTTTTGCATTTCTTTTGCCTTAGGAGTGTGTGTGTGTGTGTATGTTAAGTCGCTTCAGTCGTGTCTGACTCTTTGTGATGCTATGGACTGTAATCTGCCAGTTTGCTCTGTCCATGGCATTCTCCAGGCAATAATACTGGATTGGGTTGCTATGCCTCTTCCAGGGGATTTTCCTGACCCAGAGATTGAACCCACATCTCTTACATCTACTGCATTGCCAGGCTCCTGAGACCCAACTGGGAAGACTACCTTAGAGGACAGGTCCAAAAATTATTGCTGTGATCTATGTCAAAGAGTGTTCTGCCTATGTTCTCTTCCAGGAGTTATATACTTTCAGGCCTTATTAGGTCTTTAATCCATTGTATTTTTGTATACAGTGTGAGGAAATGCAATATCATTACTTTACATGGAACTGTAAAGTTCTTCCAGGACCACTTATTGAAGAGACTGTCTCTTCTTCCTTGTATATTCTTGCTTCCTTTGTCATGACCATAGTATAATTGACCATAGGTGTGGGTTTATTTTTGGGTTATTTATTCTGGTCCACTGATCTATTTGTCTGTTTTGGGGCCAGTACCATGCTGTATTGATTGCTGTAGTTTTGTAGTATAGTCTGAAGTCAGAAAGTCTGATACCTTCAACTCTGTTCTATTTTTCAAGATTTTTTTAACAGTTCAAGGTCTTTTGTGGTTCCATATAAATTTTAGGAATATTTGTTGTATTCTATGAAAAATGTCATGGATATTTTGACAGAGATTGCATTAAATCTATAGATTGCTTTGGGTGATTTGGGCATTTTGATGATATTAATTCTTCCAATCATAGTTTTGTCCTTTTAACCAGGACATCACCAAGAACACTTCATGTATTGTCAAGTTTAACAAACAGGGTCTCAAGTACTGCTTTCCCTATCACTACAGAGTGGCAAGAAGGTCCTCAAATTAAAGACAAATGGGCAAAACTATTTTCTCACTCTGAATAAAACGGCTATCATTTGGAGTTAAACATTTCCCAAGACTTGGTAAGAGACATGAAATGTCATCGGAGCATATATATATAAAATGAGGAGGAAAATCAAGAAGGAGGTATCCTAGAAATCATTAGCAAAACCTTCTAAGGCCTGAGAGACAATTTTATTCCCTTCAGTGAGAGACAGAGGTGCTTTTCCTCTCCTGATGGCTAGGATAAATGAAGCTATAATAAAAGACATCTACAGACTCTTGAGGTTACTGCAAAAGAGATCTGCCTTTCATTTATTCCCTAGGTAAAGCTTGTTGAGGCAGCAGGCTTGCTGGTCTACCCTGTGTCTATTCAAACAGGCAAGAGATAACTGAACAAAGCACGTCTGAGAGGTGAGCCAGTGTGGATTATGAGTGCTCTCATCATTTGGCCTGTCAAAGACAGAGGAGCTTCCTGTGGGTCACATGGGCAGCTGGAAAGTTGGTCAGGCTTGAGAGCAGCTGACCCTCCAGAAGACCAGTGAGGTAGACAGGTACATCTGTTTCTGGGGGGAGATGGTTAAGTCCTGACGAGGTATCTCAGATCATGGAATTGGCCAGAGGAAGCATCCCACAGTTTCCCGTAAATAATTCATATTGCGTTTTATAAGAGGCTGAGAATCTGGGTGCCACCTGAGGTCAGCCCATGTGCCCAGAAAATCAGTGAAGAGCTTCAAACTGTGCTCTCTTCCCTCCCACCTTGCTTTTCTCCTTTCATCTTTTATCTGCAGTCACTGTACCCCCACAAAAACCAGGAGGAGCAGGGAGGGAAGAAGAATGGCTGAAGGCCCTGCTTCTGTCCCACCCCCACTGCTCCATTTATTCCAAGGTGCTGGAGGATTCAGGAAACAAATTGTGACCCCTCCAGTCCTCAGAGCCAAAAGTCTGGCTATAGGGGAAAAAGAATCTTTAATTTAAATTTCAGATTTTAATTTCTAATGGAACTGGACTGTGGTTTAATGATAGAAAGTGACAGAAAAGTTAGGGACTCTGCTTGAGATATCACTTAAGGTCTAGAAAAGGAATACTTACAAAAAAAAAAATCAGCAATTAGAACCTTTGTTTGAATGACACTGAGAAAGCCTAGTCAACCAGCTACACTTTCAATCAGTTACAATATTTTAATTTGGTTTAAAACAGCAATTCAGACAGTATGATACTGGCACAAAAGTAGAAATATAGATCAATGGGATAAGATAGAATGCCCAGAGATAAACCCATACGGCTATGGTCAGCTAATCTATGGCAAAGGAGGCCAGAATATACAATGGAGCAAAGACAGCCTCTTTGAAAGTGGTGCTGGGAAAACCGGACAGCAACATGTAAAGGAATGAAATTAGAACACTCCCTAACACCAAACACAAAAATTAACTTAAAATAGATTAAAGACCTAAAACTTAAAAGCTTTTGTGCAGCACAGGAAACCATAAGTAAGATGAAAAGACAACCCTCAGAATGGGAGAAAATATTTGCAAATATAGCAACTGACAAAGGATTAATCTCCAAAATATAGAAATAGCTCATGCAGCTCCAACACACAAACAACCCAACCAAAAAATATGGGTGGGAGTCCTTTTTAGACCTAAATAGACATCTCTCCAAAGAAGACATACAGATAGATGGCCAACAAACACGTGAAAAGATGCTCAACATCATTAATTCTTAGAGAAACGAAAACCCAAAACTACAAGGGGGGCGGGGGAGGTACCACCTCACACTGGTCAAAATGACCATCACAAAATCTAGACTGATACCAGTGACTATGGAGAACAGGATGGAGGTTCCTTGTACACACGTGTGTTCAGTCACCAAGTCCTGTCTGACTCTTTGCAACCCCATGGACTATAGCCCCCCAGGTTCCTCTGTCCACGGATTTCCCAGGCAAGAATACTGGAGTGGGTTGCCACTTCCTTCTCCAGGGGATCTTCAAGATGCAAGGGCTGAACCTTACAATAGCCAGGACATGGAAACAGCCTAAATGTCCAGGACAAAGAGGACATAGCACATATATAAAATGGAGTACTACTCAGCCGTAAAAAGGAACAAAACTGGGTCATTTGTAGAGATATGGATGGACCTAAAGAATGGCGTATAGAGTGAGGTTAAGTCAGAAAGAGAAAAACAATATGGTATATTAATGCATGTATGTGGAATTTGAAAAAATTGGTATAGATGATGTTATTTACAAAGTAGAAACAGAGAAACAGACATACAGAACAAACATATGGCTACCAAGGAGAAAGGAGGGGGTATGGGATGTATTGGGAGATGGGTTGCTATATATGTATATATACACACACACTATTGATACGAGTATAAAATAGACAACTAACGAGAACCTACTATCTAGCACAGGGAACTCTCCTCAATGCTCAATGTGACCTAAATGGGAAGGAAGTCCAAAAGGAAGGAGATATGTGTATATAGATAGCTGATTCACTTGGCTGTACAACAGAAAATGACAACATTGTAAAGCAACTATACTCCAGTAAAATTCGTTTAAAAAAAAAAAGCTAAATTGTCTGGAGAAAAATAATCCAGATAAATGAATGAGCATTTTTTATTGAATCTAATTATTTCCATAGACAACTGATTCATAAGGATTACTCATATAGTCATGTTTTCCAAAGTCTATTTGGATTATGAATATATTTGGCAGTGGTATAATACACTTCTAATTTCCTACTCAAAAAAAAAAACCAAAATAAAACCAGCTACTGATTCTGAAAATACCCAATGAATTGACCAAGTCATTTCTTGATGAGAGTACTGGGTTGATTATACAACTTCCCATAGGCATTTTGAAACTATAAGGGCCCATAGAAAGTGAAATATCCTAACAACCATTTTCTGTTTATTTCTTTTTTAAATTTTTAAAAATTTTACTTTTACTTTACAATACTATATTGGCTTTGCCATACATCACCATGAATCCGCCACGGGTGTACACGTGTTCCCAATCCTGAACCCCCCTCCTACCTCCCTTCCCATACCATCTCTCTGGGTCATCCCAGTGCACCAGCCCCAAGCATCCTGTATCCTGCATCGAATCTAGAATGGCGATTCGTTTATTTCTAAGTTATTCCTGGACATGGATTGTTCTGCTCAAAATCATTAAACAGCAGGCTTTTTTTTTTTTTTTTCCTTTAGATCCCCCCTTTGTACACCAACAGAGCCTTCGTGGAGACTCCATTTGACTAGGCTATTGAGTTTGAGCAAGCTCCGGGAGTTGGCGATGGACAGGAAAGCCTGCATGCTGCAGTCCATGGGGTCGCAGAGTCAGACAGGACGGAGGGACTGAACTGAACTGAGTAATCATATAATGTGACTGTGTGATGACAGTTGATCTCCATGGTATTCAAGGCAAAGTAACAGAATAGTTGATGTTTTCATACTTCGAGTGTCCCTGAACTGACTTTTTTTAAAGCAAGGGATTGACAGAAAATTTAAAATCAACTTTTCAAAGACACAGGGAAGTAAAATATGTACAAATGGCTTCAAATTTTGCCTTGACAAAACTTCTGTTCAAGATGTAACAAAATGCAGTTGGTTCATTTAGCCTCCACATTTCGATATGTCCTAATTGGATTGCCTCCTGTCTCTCAGAAGTTTCAAGAAGCATCACAATTATACAAGGCAGTTGACAAGATGACAGAATAAACAGTACACCCAGTTAATCAACCAAATTTACATCAGATTACTTTAACTATTGGTAAATGACCTGAGAATGACTGGCAAGTCTGAGTCGCTCCAGTCGTGTCCGACTCTGTGCAACCCCATAGACGGCAGCCCACTAGGCTCTGCCGTCCCTGGGATTCTCCAGGCAAAAACAGTGGAATGGGTTGTCATTTCCTTCTCCAATGCATGAAAGTGAAAAGTGAAAGTGAGGTCCCTCAGTCGTGTCCAACTCTTAGCGACCCAACGGACTGCAGCCTATTAGGTTCCTCTGTCCATGGGATTTTCCAGGCAAGAGTACTGGAGCGGGTTGCCATTGCCTTCTCCCATTTAGGATGGTATTACTTAGTAATTTTATGTACTTGAGATTAACTTGGAAAAATTCCTTGAGCTAAGAGGTATTTATCAATAACCTGCTAATTTTACTTACATTTTGTTTCGCTGTTGCTGCTTTTTTATTGTATCATTCTCTAGGATATGTACAATTTGCAGAATATATTTCTGTAAAGATGACCATTTAATATGTGTCCAATTGTGGTGATAATTTTATTCCTATGTGTGCCTAGTCGCTCAGTCATGTCCGACTTCATTTGCGACCCCATGGACTGTAGCCTTCCAGGCACCTCAGTCTATGGGATTCTCTGGGCAAGAATACTGGAGTGGGTTGACATGGCCTCCTCCAGGTATCTTCCTGACTGAGGGATCAATCCCAGGTCTCCTGCATTGCAGGCAGATTCTTTATCATCTGAGCCACCTGGGAAGCCCCACTATTCCTTTAATATGTTTTAAGTATAATGCGTGTGTGCATGCTAAGCTGCTTCAGTCATGTCTAACTCTTTGCGACCCCATGGACTGTAGCCCTCCAGGCAAGAAGACTGGAGTGGGTTGCCATGGCCTCCTGCAGGGGATCCTCCTGACTTAGGGACTGAACGCAGGTGGCTCCTATACTGGCAGGCAGATTCTTTACTGCTGAGCCACTGGGGAAGTCCCTCAAATATAATGTGTTGATATAAAAAGTCGTGTTATATATAACACATATGTAAGTTACAAAGTATCAATCAATAAAAAGCCATGATTTCACCACAAGCTCGCACATACAAAGAGGGCATCAGAGCTCCCCTGGGCGGGGTTCAGCGTGGGATGTCTGTCCTGACGCCAGTGAGGTCAGTTACCTGAATGAGAGGTGCTTTTGCTCCCCAGCTGCGTCTCTGACTGACTGTGGCTGACAGGCGTGAGGTCTTGGCAGCTCTGGATGGGGGAGTCTCTCGCCGTCGGGTCGGTGCCTGGAGGCTTCTCGATATTTTTCATCTCCATCTCTTCGTGATGTATCCACAGGTCCGGGGGCCGGAGGTCCTTCTGGCTGCCCTTCCTTTTGCCAACGCTGTGGGTGGCCCGTTTCCTACGGAGCAAAATCAGGAGGCAGATGTGAGCGCTTTATTCGATGGCTTTTTCTCTCTCTCTCTCGTTTTTTTTTTCTCAGTCAATTCAAGTTAGAAGCGAGAGAGAGGAAACAAAAGCGCTCCCAGGAGGAACCCCGTGAAATCCAGGCGCTGGCAGCCTCGGCCCGGCTGCCTTTGCTCTCCTTCCCTGGAGCTTCGCCGCCTTCCGGAGACGCGGCGCGGCCTCCCCGGGGCCCGGCGGCCTGCCAGGGAGCGCCCCACGCCGGCGTCCCCGCTGCGGGCTTCAGCGCGAGGTGACGGGTTAATGGAGCCATATGCCGTTCTTTGGAGCCAGGCATAAGGTACCCGACGGCAACATCTGTCTAGCAGATAAATGACAGAGTTGCTTCCAAAGGGCAAATGGAAATGAAAAGGCCAGGATTTGTGCCAACAGCCAAGATTGGGGCTTAGAAGAAAGTCTGTACCTCAGCTGTCCAATTTCCTGTGCAACTGGGGAGGTGGCCCTTTGAAGACAAAAAGGCTGCAGAAACACATTCTCGGGAGAATAAAATGCTTTCTTCTTGTGTCTGGATTCAAACACAGTTAAGACCCAGCTTTTTTTTTTTTTTTTAAAGACCCATCCTTTGACAAAAGAAGAAGCCATTTGGAAGTGTGCTGTAAACATCTCTTATTTTCCTCAGTAAGCATTTAGCAATCCTTGTTTTTCAGCAGCAGTCTCCTCTTGGGGCCAGTGAGATTGCAATGTTCCCTGCCGACTGAGTCAAGAGCCTGATGCTTATGTTAGCCCGTCTCTAGAGCAGGGGGTCAGTAAACCATGACCTGAAGGCCACATCCTTTACTGTTTACTTTTGTGTGGTTTTTCTTGTAGTTGTTTTTTTTTTCCTTAAGTTTTTACTTTTGTTTTAATTGGCATCTTGCTCAAAAGCATAGAACAGTGAATGATTTGGTGGCTTCATGATAGTTACAAACAAAACCCTTAGGTAAACAGTTACAATATACCACATCAGTTATTTCACAGTAAGGGCAGATTGTTTAAAAAAAAAAAAAAATAGTGCTGTGCTTAAAGGGAGCACAAACAAGGTAAGCCTTTTAATTTCATGACAAAGTTAAACCTAGTACCTTTAAAATATAATAAATACTGTAAGTACAAAAGTATCATTTCTGTGGAGGAGAATTCCAGTGCACCAACAGTGCAAAGGAAAAGCAGCATTTTCAAAGCTGGAATTAAGTTTGTGTAAATACACACCCACCACCACTCTGCCACCTATGTGGAATACGCACTTCTGCTGTGCCCTCCCCACCCAGGGCTGAAAAGAGCTCCTGCGGGTCTCTTTTTCCAAATCATAGAACTGCTCTGGCTTCCAGGCTATGGGCTGGGAAGATTTTGGTGTAGGGCAAGGAGATCAATGTGTTCAAGCGGGAAGAGTTCTTTTTACAGACAGGCCAACTGTTAACACTTCCAGCCCCCTTCTCCCCACCAGAGCCTCCCAGCCCAAGGGTGCCCCTGTCCAGAGGCCTACCTGTGTGACCCCAACTTCAGAGAGGGCGTCTGAGCTCAGAGCTCCATGCAGCGAGAGGAGCGGCAGCCTACGTTACCCACAGCTGATCCTGCTTTGCAAATGGAGCATTTTGGCCAACTCAGGGTAACTACAAACACCTGTGATTCTTAACCCACTGTGACCAGTTGGTTCTAAAGTAGGGAATGAGGGTGTTAGGTGTTTCCCTTCTTAATATTTTCAAACACTAATGATTAGTCCTTTCCAGTGTGGTTTTTACATCACTCACAAAGTGATATTTTCTTTCTCTTAAGCACTCCATCTTCACATTGAACCCTGGAGCTTCAGGTCTTACTTTAAACAAGTACGTGCTAAGTTGCTTCGGTCATGTCCAACACTATGTACTAGCCCACCAGGATCCATGAGATTCTCCAGGCAAGAATACTGGAGTGAGTTGCCATGATCTCCTGCAGAGGATCTTCCTGACCCAGGGATCGAACCTGCGTCTCTTATGTCTCCTGCATTGGAAGGCAGGTTCTTTACCGCTAGTGTAACGTGGAAAACCCTTACCAGGGAAGTATAAAAAGAAATAATGAGAAGCAGAACCAATGCCCAATGCTTGCATTCCAGCATTACGATGAGATAACGGCTAGATTTTTTTTTCCCCCCTAAATCATTCAGAATTTACCAACTATCCAGACCAAAGATTATTTCCAAGCAGGAAAGTTCTGATTTCAACTTCTCCACTGACCCTGTGTAGCTCAACTTATTCTGTTTCCAAATGCTCATGGAAGGACTTATTTGCTCAGCTATCCCTGGCGCCAGGTGGACTTGTAGACACAAAATGCCATAGGATCACGGTCACCAGCAGAAGATTGAAAACGGCTCCCATCAACACCAGGTTCTGCCCACGCAGCACCGCATTCACCCGGCTCTACTCAGCCAGCTCCCCAGGGCTGGGGCTCAGGGCCTTCAGCGACCCCAGCAGGAGGCGACATAGCCACCACCATACCGAACTCAGCATCTTCTCCGGCTGGTAGTGGAAGCCTGCAGTGCCTGTTTTTGTAAATAAAGTTTTATTGGAAACCTGCCAAGCTCATTCATTCGCATTGCATTGTTGAAGGGTTAACAACAAATACCATATGGCCCACGAAGGCTAAAATATTTACTCCTGGGCCCTTTTAGAAATGGTTTTCAACCTCTGCTCTATAGTTTTATAAATTTTTAAATCTCTGCTTGTAGCTTCTGTTTCTCTTAAAATAATAACATTGCTTCATAAGGCAGAATTCAGTTAAAAGCTAATCTTTGGCAGAAGCCCAGAGAAGTGCCTCTTTCTTAGTTTCCTCACGTGAAATGAATGGCTTACAAGCATAACTGCTTTCCTGTGAGCTAAATGGTTCAAACAAACTACTCTCAGTGGAGCCTCTGTAACCTATTCAAGGCCACTGAGAACAACTTCGGTTCCCCAGTTGCTGGATAAGACGCTTTGTACATATTAGGCCAGTAGTACATGTTTGTTCTATGATTTGTTGTGATTTGTTCATATTTCTTAATGTTTTTTGTCTTTCCTCAGCTAGGCTGATGAGGATATAAAGAAAGAAATCCAGACTTCTTATCTATTTAGTGGGAAAAAATATGTAGGGTTTTCTGCTTTAGTATTTTCCCAACAAGTATCTAACATTTGCTGATTTCCTGGCAGCAGCCTCACACTGACTCTAGACAATGGTCTATAATAGCCCCTAGATCATTTTCTTGTGTTTAAGATAAGAACTCTCTTGCTAACCATTTATTCCTTGAATTCATTTCCGTATACTTCACTGGCCCACAGGAAATGAGCTTGTGGTTCACACATAACTCTTTGTGTAATCCATCTCGGTCATTTAGAAGAACTTCATGTCATTTTCAAACTGGGAGATTTCACCCAAGTATCTTTCTAACATATCACAATGCTAAATAAGTTAAACCCTGGTGTCCATATGACTTCATACAGAGGCACACCAGTTTCCAAATCTAGGACAAAATAGTCAGAATGTCCATGATAACTCAATATTTAAATAGCTTGTGGTAAAGATGTTTGTCAAATAATTTATGAAACTGGAAGTAAATGATGAACTCTGGCTCCCTTGCTTATATTCACGCCTAATCCATTCATTCCTTTACCAGTCCCCATGACTTCAGTACCAAGCATCTCCAGGCATATCCTATTTTTAAAAAGTTCTAAATTTGTTCAAGGCAGAACCTTTTTAGTATGTCACAATTTATAACCTCCACTTGGAAACAAATTATTATTCCTGATAAAATGCATAAGTATTTTTCTGATGGATTTTAATCAGATCACGACCCACTTCCAAGAAGCTGCTCACCCACTCAGCTGACAGTTATCAACAATCTAAAGATTTCTAAGCAGACTTTATTTCCTTTTTGTATATATTCTGACAGACCATCTAACCTCTTCTGTTTTCTATAATGTCTCAAGAGAGAAATCTCTGGCCTTGGAGAGGCCTCCCTCTCCTGCTGGTAGTAACCCAGTGGTCCATGTAGGAGGGCTATAATAAAACTGGCATCTGCTCATGACTAAACTGTGTGGAGTCTGTCCTAAAACCTGTAGGAACAACTGTCACGTGAACCCTTTCTCTATCTGCTAGTTCCCTGACTAACTGCTGCCTATTTTTGTCCCCAGTTCCTCTATCTCACCACTGGAATCCTGTATGGAGAAGAACCCAGTGCAATGGTTCCCGATGTCTGGTCCTTGGACCAGCAGAACTGGCATTACCTTGGAAATTGTCAGAAATGCACATTTGCAATTCCTACCCCATCAGAAACTTGCAAATAGCGTTGAGACCCAGCAGGCTGTGTTTTAACAGCCCTTGAGGGAAATCTGATGCACTAAAACTTTAGAAGCACTGTCTTCAGTGAAAGAAAACCAGATTTTCTTAGTTTAGTATAAAGCTAGGTTTTCATATTAGATGCAGAATGCGTGTGTGCTCATGTGTACTCAGGCACTTCAGTCCTGTCTGACTCTTTGTGACCTCGTGGACCGTAGCCACCAGGCTCCTCTGTTCATGGGATTCTCCAGGCAAAAATACTGGAGTGAGTTACCATGCCCTCCTCCAGAGGATCTTCCCAACCCAGGGATTGAACCCATGTCTCCTGCACTGCAGGAGCATTTGTTATGCCATCCTTCTCGCCCCAACACACACACACACACCTTTTTTTCTAGGTACCAGTAATCTTGGCTTCCAAAAATAGCTGCAGGGTCTCTTCTCATCCACGTGTTCTTGAATAAAGGCAGAGCAAGGAATCTTCAAGGCTCTACCTGCTCTTTCTCATACAAAGCTTCCACAGCATGATCAAATTCTGATGAGGTCTTATTTGTCTTATCTATGGAGTTCTCTGTCTATCTAGATAGCTAGTAGTCATCCATCCAATCTTCTGCCCACAATGCCGTCACAGTCCTATTTACTTACAAACTACTTAAGATCTCTTCAAGCCTATCTTCTTCAGGAAACTCTCCTGACCAATTTAGGTCAGTATAATCTTAAAATAGCTAAATCACGCCCCCTCATCTTTCTCAACACCACTCACCTTGCATTGATCACTGTCTGTCTAACTGAGCTGACCAGATACTCCCCGTGTGTGAACTGGTTTCCTCCACTGATACAGGAGCAAAAACTCTCTTTACTCCCCTTCTCCAACATCATCCATTGTTTCACAACATGTATCCTTTTGTTTATTCTGTGAACATTTATGGATGGTAAATGTGCCAAGAAATGTACTAAGGACTAGAAATGTGAAGCTCAAAGAGATACTAGGAATTAAAAAAATGAATGAAAAAAAATGACATGGCTTTTGCATCACTGGAGCAAGGAGCATGTGCTGGGGCATGGTATGTAAGAAAACTGAAAAAGTAGAGAGGACAAACGTAACAGATACAGGTAAAACACCAGGAAGTCCCTGGGAAATTGCAGAAACGTTTTTATCTCAAGAGTTAACAGTAAGCAGATTTGTTACTTTGTAGATCACACACTAAGCATAGTAATCACTTGATTTGAATAATAAAAATTTGTCATTATTGACTTGGAAATATTTCAAGGTTTCTTTCCTGACTCCTTATTTGCTATCCGTTCCTTACTTGGCAAATAATCTGTAACTCTAAGAAGAGTTTCTTTCTTCATTTTTAATTGGTCTGCTGGGGATGTGAACAGGTAAGAACCAAATCAGTTGGGCACTCATTTTACTCCAGACTGTAGTACACATTTAAATTTAATGTATTCAGACAACTCTACCCATGTGTCCATGTGGTAGTCACGTGTCCAGAATTTCCAGGATAGTCTCTTTGTTAAATATTTTGCCTTTAGTATCTATAGATACATTCTAACTTATAATAAATGTTCTACATTTTAGCCAGGGAAATAGTATTACTTCACTAAAAAAGCCCTGAAATCCCCTATCAATTTAAGCCTGAAAACACAAATTTTCCACTTCATTAGAACTGACTCAAATATGTTCCTTTTTATAGCTGAGTAGTATTCCATTGTATATATGTACCGCAGCTTCCTTATCCATTTATCTGCTGATGGACATCTAGGTTGATACAGGGCAAAAACCATTACAATATTATAAGTATCCTCCAATTAAAATAAATAATTTTTAAAAACTGAGGGAAACACACACACACACACACACACACACACACAAAATTTCCATACTATGATATTTTACTATAGTCTCACAAATTCAAGATGTGCAAGGGAAGTCTCTTCAAAGGAGTATAAATTTAAGTTCATAACCAAAAAAGAAATGTAAAGTTATTTTTATTACATGAGAATTTGAATCTAAATGCTACCATGAGATTCTATAATTTGGTAGTAGTCCATGCGGAATTTTGGTGGTAGAGAGTTGATAGAAAGTATCTATTCCCACTTCTTTGATGAAGGGCTCCCTTCTGGTTCAGCTGGTAAAGGATCTACCTGCAATGTGGGAGACCTGGGTTTGATCCCTGGGTTGGGAAGAGCCCCTGGAGAAGGGAGAGGCTACCCACTCCAGGATTCTGGCCTGGAGAATTCCATGGACTGTATAGTCCATGGGGTCACAAAGAGTCAGACATGACTGAGTGACTTTCAGTTTCACTTTATTTGAGGAAACTGACATTCAGAGATTAGATCTTCATTTAGGTTTAATTAAATATCATTAATTTAATTAAAGAGGTGATCTAATCAGAACTACAACTTGGGTTCTAACTTCTGTTAGCTATTTTATAACATAAAACCTTACCAACTAGAATATGAGTCAGACAAGCTAGCTCATTACCTCATCATTATATAAATCACAGAACAAAATGTGTAGATACTAATGTGAATGAAGTATTACTGATAGTACACAAAAATATGCTCCAAATCCATTTGGATATAATTCAAGTCCTCCAATAAAACACAAAGACAATTTACATTCTCCAGCAGTTCTAGATAAAGAAATATTGAAGAAGCCCATGGATGTTTCCCATGTCACCTTATTAATCACATTAAACTCCCATTTCTGAGAGGCCTGTAATGGACATTATTTCTGTTTCAAATTAGAATTGATTTTGCTTTCATCTGCATTATTTGATTTGTTCTACAAAGTTCAATGGTGGTGGTATGGGGAGAGGTTCTCAGCAAAATCAAGAAAAGCTAAATTAAAACTCAAAAATATCTTAAAGGAGAAGTATTTTTTCTTTGTTAACACATACAAACAAAGAGACCAAGATGCCAAGTAAATATGAAGAGACTTTGAAGATAGGATGAGGAAAAACCTAAGGCGCAGTAGCATAGGAACCATAGATTAACTTTCTTTAGACTTTCAATCATTCATGGAGTGATTTATTCTTCATTTCCTAATTTTAAAAACAAGTCAGGGACTTCCCTGGTAGTCCAGTGGCTAAGAATCCACATTGCCACGCAGAGGACATGCGTTTGATCCCTGGTGGGAAACTGCGATTCCACATGCTCAGCCTCCCTGGCGGCACCATGGAAAAGAACCTGCCTGCCAGTGCAGGAGATATGGGTTTGATCCCTGGTTGGGAACCTGTGATTCCACATGCTCAGCCTCCCTGGCGGCACCATGGATAAGAACCTGCCTGCCAGTGCAGGAGATATGGGCTTGATCCCTGGTTGGGAAACTGCGATTCCACATGCTCAGCCTCCCTGGCGGCACCATGGATAAGAACCTGCCTGCCAGTGCAGGAGATATGGGCTTGATCCCTGGTTGGGAAACTGCGATTCCACATGCTCAGCCTCCCTGGCGGCACCATGGATAGGAACCTGCCTGCCAGTGCAGGAGATATGGGCTTGATCCCTGGTTGGGAAACTGTGATTCCACATGCTCAGCCTCCCTGGCGGCACCATGGATAAGAACCTGCCTGCCAGTGCAGGAGATATGGGTTTGATCCCTGGTTGGGAAACTGTGATTCCACATGCTCAGCCTCCCTGGCGGCACCATGGATAAGAACCTGCCTGCCAGTGCAGGAGATATGGGCTTGATCCCTGGTTGGGAAACTGCGATTCCACATGCTCAGCCTCCCTGGCGGCACCATGGATAGGAACCTGCCTGCCAGTGCAGGAGATATGGGCTTGATCCCTGGTTGGGAAACTGCGATTCCACATGCTCAGCCTCCCTGGTGGCACCATGGATAAGAACCTGCCTGCCAGTGCAGGAGATATGGGCTTGATCCCTGGTTGGGAAACTGCGATTCCACATGCTCAGCTTCCCTGGCGGCACCATGGATAAGAACCTGCCTGCCAGTGCAGGAGGTATGGGCTTGATCCCTGGTCCAGGAAGATTCCACATGTCACAGAACTCTACTGCTACTGAGCCCACATGCTGGACTCACTGAAGCCTGCGTGTTCTAGGGCCTGCGAGCCACAAGCACTGAGCTCTTGTGCTACAAATACTGAAGCCTGCGTGCCTAGACCCCATGCTCTGCAATAAGAGAAGCCACATCAAAGACCTGTGCTCTGCAACCAGACAGTAGCCCGCTGTCTGCAACTAGAGAAAGCCCAAGGGCACTAACAAAGACCTCAGTGCAGCCACAAATAAACAAATTAATTAATTAAAAAAAACAACGATCCCACATGATCTGGAACAACTAACCATGTGTGCACCAACCACTGAGCCCCTGTCCTCAGGAGCCCATGTACTGCAACTCCTGAGCCCGTGCAGGACGCAACAAAGATTCCCCGTAGCACAACTAAGACCTGATACAGCCAAATTAATTAATTAATTCAGAAAGTAAATTAACATATAAACAAGCCACTCCAGGGTTCAGCCTCTTCTCTTCCTAAAAAAAAACCTGTAAGCTCCTAACAAAGTGCTTAGGGTGCGGTTTAGGACAATTTGAGAGTTTCTCAAAATAGCATCACATCTCACATTTGGAATATGGAGAAGACCAGCGTTCTTCTCTGCAGAGAAACAAGACAGGTTCAGGAATCCAGTTCATCGAATCAGTAAGACCCTCAGACATTCTTCTCACAGCGATGAACATGGTGAAGACAAAATACCACACTACAGATGATTCAGTTCGTTCAACTAGTTTTCGTGAAGGCCTCCGTGTTTTTAAAACTGGCATGAAGTAAGGCCTGAAACCACCACCCTCCTTGCCTCCATTTCAGTGAATCTTAGCTCTGCCTCTGAGACCTGAGGCTTTGATTTTCAACTGTGCTTTGTTTACAAAAGCCCTTTCCTGGGATTGCTGGACCAAGAGATTATTCAATGACTTAATCACAGTGATTTTCCCCCAGAGGCTTACTAAGTGCCCAGCACTCTAGAAGCTCCGTGTGTGATTGTGTGTGTTAGCTGCTCAATCTTGTCTGACTCTCCGTGACTCCATGGGCTATAGCCCACCAGGCTCATCTGGGCATGGAATTTTCCAGGCAAGAATACTGAAGTGGGTGGCCCTTCCCTTTTCCAGGGGATCATCCCAACCCAGGGACTGAATCTGGGTCTTCCACATTGCAGGCAGATTCTTTACCTCTGAACCACCTGGGAAGTCTTAAGAATTCCTTGAAAGCTTACACAGGAGACCTACCCTGTAAATCTCACTCTGTCTGGTTTCCTGTTGGGGAACAGCACACCAGCACACCAGCTATCATCAGCTTCAAGACAGTCGAGTCAAATGAATGCAGCCGGATATAAAAGTTGACTTGCCATCTAAATAAATGAAATGCAAAGACTGCTTCTATACCTTTATTTGACTTCCTACAGTATGGGAATCTTCCTGTATATTGTTACTAAATACTCTACTTAAAAATGCTAGAAAATACAGTAGAAATCAACAAACAGGATCATAGGATTTTTTAAAAAGAGAGAAAAGCTGAGGTATTTGCCAGGGAAGACAGAAAATTATTTGCTAGAGAATCTTTCTCTACAATGTGTGTTGTATATAGTTGTCACACCAGCCACCTGTGAGCCCATGCCTCAGGCATGCAGAGCACCATGCCTCAGGCTAAAAGCAAACACAAATTAAGGCAAGAGCCTATTATAGCCAATCCAGTGAGAATAGCACAGGTGAGAAAAACCGGATCAGGCTGAATTTGAAAAGTGCCAGACAGGCAAAGAGGCATAAAACAACCAGAAGATTATTGTTGATTCCCACAACTGGCTGGTACAAGGGTAATATGCTGGTTAGAGGGTATTGCTGGGAGGTGATAAGCTGAATCAAACCTCCTTTCCATTTCAAACTTTGTACTTTGATGTATCATTCTCATATATATTATTACCTAGAGGTGCATGATATGAAAATATTTTTAAGACCCTCAACATTTTTAATTTCTGAAAGTCAACCAGAGCCAGGCAATCTGAATCATTTTGAATTTCTGGAATCTCTCTTCCATCCTAACTACTGCCTCCAAAATACACACACGATAGCATTGTGACTATGCTGACTTTGTAACTGTTCTACACTCAGTCATTCATGTGATAGGCACTGACTAAATGCCTATGAACCTCCACATCAAAAGGGATAAATCAATACTTTCAGAGGAACACACATCTCAACCTTTCATCCATAATTGCAGAGAGAGTCATGAGTAGGGACATGGTGAAGTTCATTCTCTAAGCGTTAGTTAAGGAACATCTACCCTCACTTGAACATAAGAATCTGGTCTCAAGGATTAAAACCAGGGCCTTCCCTGCTAGCCCAGCAGTTAGGAACCCATCTTCCAATGCAGGGGACACAGGTTCGAGCCCTGGTCGGCCAACTAAGATCCCACATGCCACACAGGTCAATTAAGCTGGCATGCTGCAACTCGAGAAGCCCGTGTGCCACCACTGCTGGGCTCCTGCACACCACCACCAGGGAGGAGCCCGCTCAACCAAGACTCACCACAGTCAAAATAAAAAAAAAAGTAAAATCAAGGAGATGTGCAAAGTGTTTGTCCAGGTGGATTCTGCTATTACATCTGCAAGCCTTTTCCTCACCCACTTATTTTATGGGCCTAATGGCACCCCCACTCCAGTACTCTTGCCTGGAAAATCCCATGGACAGAGAAGCCTGGTGGGCTGCAGTCCATGGGGTGTCTAAGAGTCGGACAAGACTGAGCGACTTCACTTTCACTTTTTTCACTTTCATGCATTGGAGAAGGAAATGGCAACCCACTCCAGTGTTCTTGCCTGGAGAATCCCAGGGACGGGGGAAGCTGGTGGGTTGCCGTCTATGGGGTCACACAGAGTCGGACACGACTGAAGCGACTTAGCAGTAGCAGCAGCAGAATGGACAAAAGGCAAGATTTTTGCCCAGGTCAGGAGAGGAGATAAAGAATGCATGGTGAGTCACGAACGTGCACAGGAAGAGAGCCGTCAAAAATCTGACTCAAAAAGATGGCATTCAGGACTTCCCTAGCAGTCCAGTGATTAGGACTCCATGCTCCATTGCAGAGGATGCATGTTCGACCCCCGGTCAGGGAACTAAGATCCCACATGCTGCAAGTAAAGATCCTGCATGTAGCAACTAAGACCAGTGGCAGCCAAACACTTAAACATTAAAAAAAAATGGCATTCAGGTCAAACTGTGCCTTTCTCTGGCAATTAGCTGTTACCTACTTTCTCTGCTGGGCTGAAGAACGCCGGGTGCAAATCACGGCCACCACCACCACCACTAGCACTGTGATGATGCCAATGGTGACCACGATGATCACAAGCAGGTTGCTGTTCTTCTGAGGAGTGACGCTGCCGTGTGGGGGGTGCATCTTGCCAATGGGTGGTTCTGGGGAAAGACAGGCAAACGGAGATCAGTTTAAGGATATGTGGCAGCCTACGGCATATCACGCTTGGCTAAGGATTCAGAGTTCCTATTGTTCTGGGCATTCCTGAAGCTGGGGGAAAAAGCAATGAAAAAATGACAGGAAAGATCTAAATTATCTACCCATGATAAATGAAACCAAGTCCACACAGAGACTTACACAGGAATATTCATAGCTACCTTAGTCAAAATTGCCGCAAGTGGGAAAATCCAGAGCCATCAACTGGTGAATGGATGAAGAAATGTGATATATTCATATGATAGAATACTATCCAGTCATAAAAAGAAAGGACATATTAATACATGATACAAAATTCATGTACCTTGAAGTTGTTATGCTAAGTGAAAGCAGCCAGACACAAAAGGCCACATATTGTATGGTTCTACTTACATGAAACTGTGGGTGTCCCTGGTGACTCAGTAGTAAAGAGTCTACCTGCCAATGCAAGGGACTCAGGTTCAGTCCCTGGGTTGGGAAGATCTTCTGGAGAAGGAAATGGCAGCCCACTCCAGTATTCTTGCCTGGAAAATCCCACGGACAGAGGAGCCTGGCGGGCTACAGTCCATGGGGTTGCAAAAGAGTCGGGTACAACTCAGCAACTAAACAATTTATGTGAAATATCCAGAATAGGCAAGTGTATAGGGACAGAAAGTAGTTCAGTGTTTGCCCGTGGATGTGAGGAAAAGTGATTGGCGAAAGACAGCTTAATGGTACAGGGTTTCGCTTTGGAGTAATGAAGATGTTCTAGAACTAGAAAGCGGTGATGGCGGTGAACCTTGTGAAAATGCTAAAAACCACGAGTTGTGTACTTTCAAAGGCTGAATTTATGGTATGTGAATTATATCTCAATGAAAAAATATAATTAAGCTTTCATACGGAATAGAAAGTGGGGAGGATGGGAAGCATGCTGCTTTGGGTGATAAGAATTCCACCATGACACGAATCAGAATAGACTGAGAAATCATTATTTATTTGATGCTGTGAAAGACAAACTTTGACACCTATCACTCACACTTTCCATTCCTTTAAAGCAGTTATCTATGAAGCACATTTAATTTTCAACCTGTCAAGGGTGCATGAATCCTACTTAAAAGCAGCCACAGGGTTGGAAAGAGTGCCATAAAGCTCTAATATATATATATATATATTTTTTTTTTTTCCTGTTTTGCAACTGTACCTCATGGCACACAATATTTAAGTGAAAATAGCAGAATGATAATTTGCTTATATAAACAAGTGCGACTAATGAGACTTTAAATGGCTTTTTTGTATCTTTATCTGTAAAATGGAAATAATAATATTTACTTACGTAGTTACTGTCACAATTAGAAAAAATACATGCAAAATAACTCTCTCAGTGCCCTACACAGAGTAATTGCTTATACTATCACTATACTACTGAAATATTAAAGAAAATTTTGCCTAACTTAATAATCTACCATACCATTTGGTATACTTTTGGTATGGACTTCTAAACTCTACGTTTTCTAGAAAGCTTGTAGATAATATTCAATGTGAAAGATATAGTAACTTGCTTTCACAAGTGAATATAATAACCCAGCACTTGCCTCAAAAGTGAAATACTATCTTTTGATAACTTATCTAGGAATCATTGGGTTTTTTTTTTTGAAAAGATAGTCATCTAACTTTAAATAAATTATTGTTGACTCAATATTATTCAAAAAAAATAAATGCTACCAATATAACTTGGGGCAGGTAATTCATCAAGTCTTTACATAGTACTTTCTGTTAAAAGATTCTTATTATAAATGAAAGAAATAAGGTTTCCTTGAAGCAACTTTTTCCTTTATGACAAAGGATGAGTCAAGTAATGAAAAGTCAGAACTTTCTGTTAGTTTTACTTACAATTGAAAAAATCATGTTGCAGCTGTACCTCAGTATGCCCTTTCTGTTCTTAATAAATTAACTGATTGATATCAATTAACCTTTTATATGACAGCATACAATGGAGGCATTTGGGGAGCTCATGGATTTTATTACTTTAATTTAAATTTAATAGTTCACCATTTCTGACAAACTTAGTTTGAGTCATACATGGCAGTAACACTGGGTGAATATTTTTTAAGACCATGTAAATTGGAATTGCTTAGACCAGAGAAGGAAAAAAAAAATCCTATGTGTTAAATGTTGTGTCTTCCATTCCTCAAACATGTACCCCATGTGCATCATGGTGATATGAACAGAATGTCAGATTTCTTCTTGGGATCAAGGCATAGCTAATAGCAGAGAGATGCAAAAGCTCCATTTCTGAGATATATTTCTGGAAGAGGAGAGAAGGAACAACAGCCAGATTATGAAACCACTAAAAGCTATTTATGGGACCACATATATACATATGATTTCATAATAATTTTTATGCCATCAGTTCAGTTCAGTTGCTCAGTCATGTCTGACTCCTTGCTACTCCATGAATCGCAGCATGCCAGGCCTCCCTGTCCATCACCATCTCCCGGAGTTCACTCAAACTCACGTCCATCGAGTCGGGGATGCCATCCAGCCATCTCATCCTCTGTTGTCCCCTTCTCCTCCTGCCCCCAATCCCTCCCAGCATCAAAGTCTTTTCCAATGAGTCAACTCTTCGCATGAGGTGGCCAAAGTACTGGAGTTTCAGCTTTAGCATCATTCCTTCCAAAGAACACCCAGGACTGATCTCCTTTTATGCCATAGTCTTATATATTATGTGGTCTGAAAATAATTCCCAAATTAGAATACTGATTGCTCATCCCCACCCCCCCCAAAAAATCTTCTCCTCCTGCCCCCAATCCCTCCCAGCATCAAAGTCTTTTCCAATGAGTCAACTCTTCGCATGAGGTGGCCAAAGTACTGGAGTTTCAGCTTTAGCATCATTCCTTCCAAAGAACACCCAGGACTGATCTCCTTTTATGCCATAGTCTTATATATTATGTGGTCTGAAAATAATTCCCAAATTAGAATACTGATTGCTCATCCCCACCCCCCCCAAAAAAAGAGAGGCAGAATCGTTTCTTTCAATTCACTGTTTTTATATATATATATATAAAATTATATATATATAATTATATATATAATTACATATATAATTATATATATATATATATAATCACCTCTATAGTTGGTACTTTAAAGAAGAATTCATGTAAAAAGATGTAACATGAAGATATAATATGAGGTCACTGAGAGAAGATGGAGGTCATGAAAAACCTCATTATAAAAGTGACATTTAAGCTGAATTTTAAAGTATTGCTAGGAGTTAGTTCTTGTTCCTTTATGAGGGAACTAACGGCAGACCGTGTGTGTGTCTGGAACATTGGGAACAAACAGGAAATGTCACAAAATGAGGCGGGAAAGATAAACAAGACCCTGCTAATATGAGCCTTGTAGATCCAATTCAATTATCCTTGGTAAAGCTACAAATGGTTTAAGAGTTTTCAGCAAAGTGACAGGCTTCATTTGTTCTAAGAAGATATCTCTTCCCTCTGCATGGAGAGGGCTTGGGGCTGGAAAAACAGAGACCAGCAGAGGATACTGAGTTCGCCAGGTTAAGAGGAGATGATCCCTTAAACTGAGATGGTGGCTATTTCAGTCAAGCAGAGAGGACAGGTACACCGTAGAACTGGCAAGGAAATAAACAAGGTGGACTGCACATGGGGGAGGATAGAAAGGAAGGCTCAGGCCTCAGCAAGGGTCCTGATTCTAGGGTTGGGGAGAGGGCGAAAGCGCAGGCAGACTCAGTAGGGCAAGAAGACAGGTTCAGTCTCGAATTGAGGTCTCACGATAAATCATAAAGAGGCTGCCGGGAAGGTCTGTGTTAGAGATGTAACTGTGGGAGTTGGCCTAGAGATGGAATCTGAAGCCTGGGAGTGGAAATCTGAATCAAGGGTATACAGTGAGCAGAGACGCTCTCTCAAGACGAGCGCTCTAAGTGTTCAGGTAGAAAGCGGGGACCTGGCCAAAGAGAAGTCAATATCAAATGAGTTTCCCAATGCTTGTTGACAATGGAAAGCTTTTCTTGCAGAGCTTATCAAGGGACCCATTTCCTTGTAACTACTTCTGGAGGTTACTAATCAAGATGAGTGGTTTTTAAACTGGGGAGATTTTACCCCACAAGAGGAAATTTGGCAATGTCTAGAGACAGTTTGGGTTGTTCCAGCAGAGTGGAGGGGAATCACTACTGGCCCCTGGTGGATAATGGCCAGGGATGCTGCTAAACATCCTACAGTGCATAGGAGGAGCTCAATGACAAACAGGTTCTTCAGTCCCAAACGGCAATAGTTCTGTGGTTGAGAAATCCTGATCGAGCTGAACACTGTTCTCATGAAATCTGAGATCCAAAAATTTAAGTGGCTTGATTCACACATTTCTAAACCATGACAGAGTCAATTCTAGTACCTGGAATTTGGGATTAGTCTGAGGTCCTTAACATCAAACTCTAATACTTTGGCCATCTCATGCGAAGAGCTGACTCATTGGAAAAGACCCTGATGCTGGGAGAGATTGGGGGCATGAGGTGAAGGGGACGACTGAGGATGAGATGGCTGGATGGCATCATTGACTCGATGCACATGAGTTTGGCTGAACTCTGGGAGTTGGTGATGGACAGGGAGGCCTGGTGTGCTGCAATTCATGAGGTTTCAAAGAGTCAGACACGACTGAGCAACTGAACTGAACTGAGCTGAGATAGTAGGTAGGCAGAGCCTCTTGTAGACTAGAACTGAGACCCCTGAGATGCTCCAATTATCTTTACATCAGGGACTTGAGTGTAAAATTTTATCTCTGGACCCTTCTTTTGACATTAAGGTGTCTGTTGGGTGCCCTATAATACGTTACCAACCTCAGAATGACTATCTCATGCAAATATGGAAAGAGCTGCTCTATATACTCTATTTAGATTAGTTAAAATGCTATTGAGTTAAACGTTTTCAAAACTGGAGGGCAAGTCATGGTTTTTTCTCCTAACCACAGCATTTAAGTCATGTTTTGCAGAATACCAAATATGATTCTAAATACTAAAAAATTAATCAATAACATTAATTTTAAAATAAAGCTTCACCAAAGTATCACATCTGTCAAATTAATTAAGGTTTCAAAGGTTGAAGTCAATATACAACATTCTTGTAGGGTTTGTAGATTTCTTTATCAATATTATTAATTTTGAAAACTATGGAAAAAGCTACCAACATAATTGGTGATTTATCTTCCACCACAAGAAAACAATTGAATTGAAGTAATTTTCTCTGTTGTTATCCTTTAGACAAATATAAACTATAAAATCACATTTTCAGAAGTTGAAGATTCTCCTGCTGTAAGAAGGTGAACCACAAAATTGAATGCATCATAAAAGTAAAATACTATCATATCACCACATATTAGCTTTGATTCTACCTGTCATCAGAAAATAATTTAGGAAGCCTCTTCAGTTTCCTCAATTTAATTAAGGGCTTCCAACTTCAAGAATAAACATGAACTATAGCTTTGTTTTTCTTTATTTGAGTTCTAAGAGTGTTGCTTTTAAAAAAGTGACACATAAGGGAAAGTAAATGATTAGCAAGCTCTAAATTTATTTGCAACTGGCTTGAGCATTCTGACAGTAAACCATTATTCTATTACAATCCTTTGAAGGATGAATCGAGTAAGTAAAAGGAGAGATAGGAAACCTCTATAATTCTGTCACTACATAAGGAGATGTATGAAATTTTCATTGTATGTGAGGTTCAAAAATTCAAGATTTTAAAATATCTTGTTGATGCAGCCTACTTTGCATCAGTAGGTTGGAGGGGGTGTTAGAGTTTTATCAGTTAAAGTGTCATTTGTATATATAATTTGAAAATATACCCTCCTCTTATGGTATAAGACTTTGGCAGAATTTTAATTAGTAAGGTAGAGTTTTCAAATGCGTTTGCTGACTTGCATATAAGAGCACCAGCTAAAGGCAAATTACATATTAATATTTATCATCATTTACTGGATAGCAAAAACGAATAGGAAATAGATTAAGTATGCCCTCTACCATCTATTCTCTGAGGTTATCAAATCACCTTAATTAATCATGTAGCCTGTAATAATTAGTTATTTCAGTAGGGTTTCTAGAAATGTTTCAGGTACTTTGTTCATGCCATTCATTTAATAGGAAATGCCTAAAACATCATTAAGTGAGGCAGAAATCTGAGAAGGGATAATGCCAATAATCTATTTGCTGCTGCTAAGTCGCTTCAGTCGTGTCCGACTCTGTGTGACCCCATAGACGGCAGCCCACCAGGCTCCCCCGTCCCTGGGATTCTCCAGGCAAGAACACTAGAGTGGGTTGCCATTTCCTTCTCCAATGCATGGAAGTGAAAAGTGAAAGGGAAGTCGCTCAGTTGTGTCCGACTCTTAGTGACCCCATGGACTGCAGCCCACCAGTCTCCTCCATCCATGGGATTTTCTAGGCAAGAGTACTGGAGTGGGGTGCCACTGCCTTCTCCGAATAATCTATCTAAAATGGCTCAAAGTCATTGGATGTCACTTATCTATTTTATCTTCATGACTCTCTCCTGTGAGATAATGTATATCAGATCAAATTTAAATACAATTATATTTCTCACTAGGAATCTTACATAGTAAAAACAAAAATACAATGACATGCATTTCTCTCAGTTATTGTCATTCTCTTGATCTGAAGTCTGACTCCTATGAAAAGAAAAGTTCTTATCTGTTGACTTATCTGTTCATATCAAATTTGGGCTAAGGTTTCTTTTTCATTAGGGAATTCATTCTCTTTTAAGGGTTAATTCAAATAGTCAGTACCAAACTTTTAAACTTGGTACTGATCCAAAATTAGGTTTGCTAGATTTAATAATTAAAAATACAGGAGGTTCAGTTAAGTTTGAAATATTTCTAGTTACCTATGGATATGTACAATGAGATGCCTGCCTATATTGAGATGGTAATCCTTTGCAATATTTTTCTTTGCCTCAGCTCTTAGGCAATTAGAAACAATTCAAATTTTACTGGGCCTACAGTGTTTTTAGCTGTTCCATTGGGCATTTCTGTTCAAGATTAATGTTCTTTAGGACACACCATTTAAGAAATATATTGTTTTGTGTTCACAGCTTACATTTGCTTCAATGTAACATATATAACCATTGTTCAGCAGTGATGGAAACTGTGAAGAAATAACTGTGCCTTCTCAATTGTCTGTACAGATTGCCTCTTAATTTCCTGGCACTCTGACTGTATAAACAGTCCTAGTAACTTCAGTTTATGAAACTGAAAGGGTTTCAGCTTGCTGTACTTTTGAAGTCACCTCTCTTTAATAAAATTTCATTTTTGGAAATATTTCAAATACATAGAGTACTTTCAAACTGAGATAGTTAACAGCCCTGCGTCATTTCTAAAATTCTCTATGTCTAGGCCTTTTTAACTGACTGTTTTGTGTACTTGTCGGCTCTCATTGCCATTGTCTCCTGGTGAAATAAACTCCAGGTTTATTAATAATTTCATGCTTCTATTATCCCCACTACAACCCTAAGTTTGAGGATATTGGCACTTGCAATCAACAGAAAATTTGCCTCAGACATGCTAGAATTAACCATTTTAATTAATATGACTAATCCAATAGAACCTAATTTATATACTTACCATTCAGAGTGCTTCTATCAATCAAATTCGTATCAACTGGCCAATAACTTCCATCTCCATGGCGACCTGTTCATTGGGAAAATATATCAGAATGTTAGTGGACCTATAACATGGAAACACAAGTGAAACAAAGCAGACAACAATAGTATTTAAAAACATACAACAATGGAGTAAGATTAATTCATCTACCTCAAATGCAGCCTGAAAATAGTGATACCTTTATACTTTGCAAGAAAATGCTATTTTCTATGTGTGAGAAAAATCGGTCATGAAAATACTCTCCTAAACAAGCTAAATTCAGTTCCACGCTGAAAAGCTAACCCGTCACTTTCTCTTTTTTTTTTCCTCCAGTATCCTTGTTAACAGGCCACCAACAGGTACAACATCAGTGTTAGTCTAAGTGTTGCTGTCTTGAACATCTCTGAACAGAAGGAATGGAGGTGTTGGCTCCTAGAGAGACAGAGTCCGCCTAATCCTTGCTTCATGGGGTCTAGTCTACACTGTTGCCCACTGGACATGATTTTGTGGCAAATTAGCATTACTGCTTTACAAGGGGACAGCATTTTTTGCCTTGTAAGTGGGCTTTGAGTTGTCTTTGTATTATACAACAAGTAGGTGCCTGAGAATGAACTATTGAATATGGAGTAAAGAATGGGGGTGTGTCACAATCCACATGGTTTGACTATTTCTTACAAACACACTAAGAAACAAGGTTTCTTGAGCATCACCTTATTGGAAACACTGCCTTCTAACAGGTGTTCAACAATTACAAAAGTAGTCTTTAAGAGAATTGAGCCAGATATTAACCAGCAGTAATTACACTATCATTTACATTTAATTAATAGTTTTTCACTACAGGTAATTTCCTTTTCTATTGGTATGTTTGTAGAACTGTAATTATTTGATTAGATTTTGAGTTCCAGAATATCTATTAGGAAAAAAAAAAACATTTGGGAGTTGAATCTCTACATAAACACAAGAGTGCAGATAATTCTCTATTCACTTTGGAGTATGATTTCTGAAAGTGGTTATCATCAGCGGGTGATGTTGAGGAAGCCAGCTAGGATAACACTCGTTTTTGTCAGATGTACAGTTATTTATTTATTTTTTTTGAAGACTTCCAAGTCCTGGTCCTGTGACATTCCTGTGCATACCAAACTTTCTGAAGTTAGCGCTTTTAACTACTCTTGTCCAAGAGCTTATCATTTAATTTGCAAAAGAACTGTGAAGAAACAAGTCTTGTTACCAGACCATGCATTCATAATTTTAAAAAAAATTCTCTCAGTGTCAAGTCAGAGCTGAAATGAGGGTGTTAAGTTTCCAACAAGCATTGATAAATTAATCCAATCACATTATATTCTGTTTCCAGGATAAACCTGTACGTTTAAAATCTGCTGGTCAATGACTCTGGGTATATAAACAAGTGGGAATTAGGATGGAGGTTCCTGTGTGTGAGGCAGGGAGGAATGGTGGTGACTGGGCTTCCCTGATGGCTTGGATGGTGAAGAATCCACCTGCAATGTAGAATACATAGGTTCGATTCCTGGGTAAGGAAGATCCCCTGGAGAAGGGGATGGCTACCCACCCCAATATACTTGCCTGGGAAATCCCATGGACAGAGGAGCCTGACAGGCTACAGTCCATGGGGTCACAAAGAGTTGATCATGACTGAGTGACTTAAAAAAGAATGAAATAAGCAGCAATTGTGAAAGCATTTTGGGGGGCGATGACTAAAACAGACAAGCCTAAACCTTTCCCCAAGTACCTGGTTTGTGTTAACTCTGACACATCTGGGGTTTCAATAAGCTTTGCCCACAGGACACTGACAGATCAAGGTTGGGAGAAATGAAGTGAGACAGAAGTTCTCTATGAATATTAAGATGCCTTTTCACACATCTGAAAGCAACTAGATTGCAAAGCAGTCAGCCAAGAGAGATGCTAACAGCCCCATCACTTAAGCCACTAAAGCAATAAATGATTCCTGTTGGGAGTCATTCTGTATTGGCTGGAAATTAGGTACATAGCCTGTGGAGGATTTTTCCTATCCTCTAGCATCCTGACAAATGTCTTTTTAATGAAGTTTCTTACTCTCCCAACTAGTTTGTGGGAAGATGCAGAAACAAGCCCCTGAGCACATTCATATATTACTTAAACATAAATCTCTATGGGTATAGCACCCTTTAGACTCAGTGAGGCTATTGATTACAGGTGAATTTCAATACGCTGAAGAATATCAGATGTCATACGGTTAGAGCTCTGTGTAAGATAAAGGAACTCAAAATACCTTTGAAGTAGCAGAGCAGCTGAAAACTTGGAGCATTCTACTCACATAATCTAGGATACCGACATCAGTTAATATTTTGTTGGTTATAATTAGATGGCGATCATGAAAGAAAATTAAGTAACTCTTAACAAATCCAACAGGAAATGCTTTAAAGAAACTTGATATCGAACAGCCTTTTGGACTCTGTGGGAGAGGGAGAGGGTGGGATGATTTGGGAGAGTGGCAGTGTAACATGTATGATATCATAAGTGAAACGAATCGCTGGTCTAGGTTCGATGCAGGATGCAGGATGCTTGGGACTGATGCACGGGGATAATCCAGAGAGATGGTGTGAGGCGGGAGCGGCGAGGTGGGGGTTGGGATTGGGAGTTCATGTACACTCGTGGCTGATTCATGTCAATGTATAGCAAAACGAATACAGTATTGTAAAGCAAAACAAACTAAAAAATAAAAATTAATTAAAAAAAAAAGAAACTTGATGTCATCAACAAACAAGATTAGATTCATGGTAATTTAAGACTTCCGGCACCTCTTCAGTGAAGAGACACAAAACTCATTTCCGGGATATCGGAGTCTAGGATCTCTTTATTTAAAGATGGGGAATCAAATATCATTTTATGTGCTTCTGTGTTTTTGTCCTCTAAAATACGTCTATTAAATATCAAGAAGTCTTTTTATGGGCAAATTGGGTAAATGTGTGTGTGTGTGTGTGTGTTCGGTCACTCAATGTCAGACTCTTTGCAGCACTGTGGGGGGCAGCCTGTTGGGCTCCTCTGTTCTGAATTTTCCAGGCAAGAATACTGGAGTGGGTTGCCACTTCCTCATCCTAGGGATCTTCCCAATCCAGGGATGGAACTTACAGCTCCTGCACTGGCAGGCAGATTATTCACCACAAATAACAAGTTAAAAACAGAAGATTCTCCTGCTATCTTAAGGCAGGAATCAAAAATTGTCAGATGAAACACTGGACTATTACTGTTTCTCATGTCAAAAGGGCTTTTTGCTGTAGTTGAAACATTAGATGCGTTTAGTAAACTTGGTGAATTTCATAAGCACTGATTAAGGGAAAGAACAACCTAATTAGACTCTGGAAGATGAAAAGTCACTTAAAGGCAAAGATATAAACTACTATTCAATCCCAGAGGTCTTAATTTTTTAATGGAGCATAAAACTGATAATAATTCAACTCAAAATATACTAAGTGCCTACTATAGGCAAGGCATAGTCCTAGATGCTCATGGGAGAGGTAGCATAAAAAGATTCATTAGATATAGAAACTGCCAAGACAGATAGCATTGGCTCATTGAATCCAAATCCTATACAGGACTATTTATGGTTAATACTAGCTAATATCATATCGTTTTTAACTTATTCTGACTTTAAAGATTTAAGAATAAGTTAATTCCTACTATAAAATAACTATTACCAAATTGATTTACTATTACTATAAATCACTATTATGTTTCAGCAAAAATATTTTTCATTTATCTAGTATTTTTAAAAGGAGTACATACAAATAAAAGATAATGTATTATTTTTAGCCTCATACGTGTCACAATTAAATTTATCTTAAATCGTCAACTCCTTTTTTTGGCTTATGGTACCAAATCTTTAATGTTTTTCAAAATTAAAAATTACAAATAAGTAAATGAATATATGGATATTTAAACACAATATTTGTGGAAGTAATATATTTCAATGTATATAAATTTTTTAAAATTATTCAAATAAAGAAAAAAAAATTATTCAAATAAAGCTCCATATACTTCAAAAAACTAGAGATAGGTAGTTTCTTTCTTCATTATGGAATTAGTAATATGATTTTACAGGAATAACAGGAATGAAAATGTACTATAAAAATACAGTATTATATTATCAAGAATATAAAGAAGAACTCTTATGTTACTCTGTACCCAAATTTCCTAATAGAAATTAGGGTGAGGAATAGAATTAAGATGATAGAGTAAGAATCTCCTAACCAACCATGGATTTCATCCAAAAAAATGTTTCTTTCAGAAAGTTTTGATAACTGAAGCAACCCACCTTTCTCTGGTTTCAGAAAGAAGAAAAAAAAAGAAATGATCCCATATTTGACTTGAAAAGAGGAAGACTAGGGTGTTTTCAAGTTATTTAAAATTGGTTTATACAGGCTTAACTTTACTGTATTTATGTACCTCTAAGGAAGGCCCAAACCAAAAAATTTATGCTCCTCCACTTGGTTTACGCTCTTTAAATAGTATAAATGCTAAAGTCACTTAAAGAGTTATTTTCTATGCTTTATTTAAAGGATAGATCATCTTATTTTGGCAAGAGAAACATACTCCCTTAGGCAAAAGTTAGTCTCCATGATTTTCCTACTAGCTACTCTCTGGATTGAGGGAAAAATGAGCAGAGGTAACATGAATTCCTTCGGGATGTGTGCTCATTATTATATTTCTTGGTGCTTACCAAAGTGACATTTATACCATATTCTCAACACTTGGTAAGTGACTAAACTGGGAACACTTTGTAATGTGTTAATAACAAACATACTTTAAGTTCTTACTATTACACATGTTAATGTTTATGTTCCTATTCTTACATTATTACTTAAAATATTTCTTCTATATTTGTACTGAAGTGTGTGTATGTGGTAAACTTAAACAGTGTAATGTTTACATCAGACACGAAGTTTTAATACATATGGGCAGATGAAGAATATTCCCTGTGGTAAAACTGTTTAGCACCTCAGTTCAGTTCAGTTGCATCCGACTCTGCAACCCCATGGACTACAACACAGCAGGCCTCCCTGTCCATTACCAGCTCATGAAGTTTACTCAAACTCATGTCCATCGAGTTGGTGATGCCATCTAACCATCTCATCCTCTGTCGTCCCCTTCTCCTCCCACCTTCAATCTTTCCCAGCACCAAAGTCTCTTCCAATGAGTCAGTTCTTCACATCAGGTGGCCAAAGTATTGGAGTTTCAGCTTCAGCATCAGTCCTTCCAAGAATATTCAGGACTGATTTTCTTTAGGATGGACTGGTTGGATCTCCTTGCAGTCCAAGGGACTCTCACGAGTCTTCTCCAACACTAGAGTTTAAAAGCCTCAGTTCTTTGGTGTTCAGCTTTCTTTATAGTTCAACTCTCACATCCATACATGACTACTGGAAAAACCATAGCTTTGATTAGACAGACCTTTGCTGACAGAGTAATGTTAATATGATGTCTATGTTGGTCGTAGCTTTTCTTCCAAGTAGCAAGCGTCTTTTAATTTCATGGCTGCAGTCACTATCTGCAGTGATTGTGGAGCCAAAATAAATAAATAAATAAATAAAGTCTGTAGAAAAGATTAATTCAACTGGAATTTGAGTTCTAAGAGAGTGGTTTTTCTGAGTGGTCGTTTATAAGTTCAGAAAGGAGTGAATGGAAAATTATTCTGCAGAGGACATAGAAAAAGCTGAATGTGGTAGTTCTAATCTATTTTTAATCCATTCTTCCTAACTGAAGTTAACAGAGGGTCCTTTAGAATGGAACTCACACAATCAATCCCAAGATATGGGCCATAATCTAAATTAAATGAACAGACTGGTTGTCTAACATTCATTCAATATATATCCTCCCAAGGATACAGAGCACTGAGATATCGTCTTGATCTTAGAAATGGTTTCTTTGAAGATAATTCTGGTGATAATGAAGGGAAGTGCATTGATTTTCTGTCTTGTATACCAGTGGGTAAAGATAATGCATTGATGCCATGTGAATATAATTTTACTGCTCAGTACACAGATCATATTGAGATATATTTAAAGCAGATGCTTTTCCAGAGGCTGAAAAATGTGGCTAAGTGTTCGTAACCCTGCTGACTTTGAAAAAAGATATGAAAACTAGGAAGCAAATCATAGCCTATGCCTAGTATATTTCAAACATATATTAATAGAAAAATGAGTGAGCTCTTTTCATCCTTTCCTCAGCTTCAACACACTGTTTTCAAGTTAACATGAAAGACAGTTCACTGATTAAAAGAGTATAAATTACTACTTCCTAACAAGGGCAGCTAGCATGGACTGAGGCTGTATTGTTATTCAGCTGCTAAGCCATGTCTTAATCTTTGTGACTTCATGAACTGCAGCACATCAGGCTCCTCTGTCCTCCACTATCACCCGGAGTTTGTTCAAATTCATCTCCACTGAGTTGGTGATGCTAACCATCTCACTTCTGTCACTCCCTTCTCTTGCTTTCAATCTTTCCTAGCATCAGGGTCTTTTCAAATGAGTCAGTTCTTCATATCAGGTGGCCAAACTATCAGAGCTTCAGCTTCAGCATCAGTCCTTCCAATGAATATTCAGGACTGATTTCCTTTGGGATAGACTGATTGGCTCTCCCTGCAGTCCAAGGGATTCTCAACAGTCTTATCCAACACCACAGTTAGAAAGCATCAATTCTTGGGGCTCAAACTTCTTTATGGTCCAACTCTCATATCTGTGCATGACCACCGGAGAAGTCATAGCTTAACTATATGGACCTTTGTCAGCAAAGTGATGTCTCTGTTTTTAAATATGCTCTCTACGTTTGTCATAGTTTTCCTTCATGACTGCAGTCACTATTGCAGTGATTTTGGGCATAAAAAAATATGTCACTGCTTTTGCTTTTTCTCCTTTTATTTGCCACAAAGTGATAGGAATGGATGTCATGATCTTAGTTTTTTGAATGCTGAGTTTCAAGCCAGCTTTTTCACTCTCCTGTTTCACCCTCATCAACTTTCTATCAGCAAAGTTGTGTCATCTGTATATCTGAGGCTGTTGATATTTCTCCCAGCAATCTTGATTCCAGCTTGTGATTCATCCATTTAAGCATTTTGAATGATGTAATCTGCATATAAGTTAAATAAGCAGGGTGACCATATACAGCCTTGACGTACTCCTTTCACAATTTTGAAACAGTCTGTGTTCCATGTCCAGTTCTAACTCTTGCTTCTTGACCCATATACAGGTTTCTCAGGAGACAGGTTAGATGGTTTGGTATTCCCATCTCTTTAAGAATTTTCCACAGTTTCTGTAATCCACACAATCAAAAGCCTTAGCATAGTCAACGGATTGAAGTAGACGTTTTTCTAAAACTTCCTTGCTTTCCCCATGATCCAGTAAATGTTGGAAATTTGATCTCTGATTCCTCTGTCTCTTTGAAACACAGCTAGTACACTTGGAAATTCTTGGTTCATGTACTGCTGAAGTCTGGCTTGATGGATTGTGAACATAACCTTGCTATCATGTCACTGCAGATGGTGATTGCAGCCATGAAATTAAAAGATGCTTACTCTTTGGAAGGAAAGTTATGACCAACCTAGACAGCATATTCAAAACCAGAGACATTACTTTGCCAACTAAGGTCCATCTAGTCAAAGCTATGGTTTTTCCAGTAGTCATGTATGGATGTGAGAGCTGGACTGTAAAGAAAGCTGAGCACCAAAGAATTGATGCTTTTGAACTGTGGTGTTGGAAAAGACTCTTGAGAGTCCCTTGGACTGCAAGGAGATCCAACCAGTCCATCCTAAAGGAAATCAGTCCTGAATATTCATTGGAAGGACTGATGCTGAAGCTGAAACTCCAATACTTTGGCCATCTGATGTGAAGAACTCATTTGTAAAGACCCTGATGCTGGGAAAGATTGAAGGCAGGAGGAGAAGGGGACAACAGAGGATGAGATGGTTAGATAGCATCACCAACTCAATGGACATGAGTTTGAGTAAACTTCAGGAGTTGGTGATGGACAGGGAGGCCTGGTGTGCTGCAGTCCATGGGGTCACAAAGAGTGGGGTCGCAAAGAGTTGGACACGACTGAGTGACTGAACTGAACTTGCTCTCATGTGAAATAAGCACAACTGTACAGTAGTTTGAACATTCTTGGCATTGCTGCTCTCTGGGACTGGAAAGAAAAACTGACCTTTTCAAGTCCTGTCGCCATTGCTGTGTTTTCCAAATTTTCTGGCGTATTGAGTTCAGTGCTTTAACAGCATAATCTTTTATGATTTTAAATAGCTCAGCTAAAATTCCATCACTTCCAATAACTTTGCTCATGCAATGCTTCCTAAGGCCCGACTGACCTCACACTCCAGGATATCTGGTTCTAGGTGAGTAACCACAGCACCATGATTATCTGGGTCATTAAGACTATTTTTGTACAGTTCTTCTGTGTATTCTTGCCATGTCTTCTTAGCCTCTTCTGCTTCTGTTAGATCCTTGCTATTTCTGTCCTTTATCATGCTCATCCTTGCATGAAATGTTCCCTCACTATCTCCAATTTTCTTGAAGCAATCTCTAGTTTTCCCCATCACATTGTTTTTCTCTATTTCTCTGTCTTATTCATTTAAGAAGATCTTACCTCGCCTTGCTATTCTCTGGAACTCTGAAGTTGGGTATATCTTTCAGTTCTTCCCTTGACTTTTGTTTCTCTTCTTTCCTCAGCTATTCATAAAGCTCCCTCAGATAAACACTTTGCCTTCCTACATTTCTCTTTCTTTGGGATGGTTTAGGTTACCACCTCCTGTACAATGTTATTCATAGTTCTTCAAGCACTCCGTCTACCAGATCTAATCCCTTGATTCTAATAATCACCTCTACTGTATAATCATAAGGGATTTGATTTAGGTTATGCTCAAATGGTCTAGTGTTTTACCTACTTTCTTCAATTTAAGCCTAAATTTTGCAATAAGGAGCTGATGATCTAAGCCACAGTCAGCTCCAGGTCTTGTTTTTGCTGACTATATAGAGCTTCTCCATCTTTGGCTGCAAAGAACATATCAGTCTGATTTCGGTACTGACCGTCTGGCAATGTCCATGTGTAGAGTCTTCTCTTATTGTTAGAAAAAGTGTACTTGCTATGGTCAATGTGTTCTCTTAACAAAACTCTGTTAGCCTTTGCCTGCTTCATTTTGTACTCCAAGGCCAAACTTGCCTGTTATTCCAGGTGCCTCTTGACTGCCTATTTTTGTATTCTAATCCTGTATGATGAAAAGGACTTTTTTTTTTTTTTGCTGTTAGTTTTAGGAGGTCTTGTAGGTCTTCATAGAACCAGTCAACTTCAGCTCTTTGGCATCACTTTTGGGCACAGACTTATATTACTGTGATTTGTATGGTTTGCCTTGGAAATGAACTGAGATCATTCTGTCATTTTTGAGATTGCACCCAAGTACTGCATTTTGGACTTTTGTTAACTTGGAGGGCTCCTCTTTTCTAAGGGGTTCTTTCCCACAGTAGTAGATATAATGGGCATCTGAATTAAATTCACCCATTCCCATCCACTATAGTTTACTGATTTCTAAGATGTTGATGTCCACTCTTGACATCTTCTGCTTGGCCACGTCCAATTATTTACCTTGATTCATGGACCCAACATTCCAGGTTCCTATGCAATATTGTTCCTGATAGCATCAGACTTTCCTTTCATCACCAGACACACCCACATCTGAGCACCATTTCCACTTTGGCCTAGCCTCTTCATTATTTGTGGAGCTATTATAGTAACTGCCTTCTGCTCTTCCCCAGTAGCATACTGGACACCTTCCAACCTGGTGGGTCGGCGGGGGGCAGGGGCTCATCTTCTGGTGTCGTATTTTCTGCCTTCTCATACTGTTCATGAGGTTCCCCTGGCAAGAAGAGTAACTTGCCATTCCCTCCTCTGGTGAAGCATGTTTTATCAGAACTCTTCACTATGATCTGTCTGTCTTGGGTAGCCCTGTGCAGCACAGTTCACAGCTCCACTGAGTTGTGCAAGCCCTTTGCCAGGACAAAGCTGTGATCCATGAAGGGGATACTGAGGTTTTGTGCTCAAGGATCCTGTGGCAAGTCTATGAGCAATAATTGACAGGAACGGGAATGCATTTGGTAACCTACTCTAGTCAGACCCAGTGCCAAGAGAACCAAATAAGCCATTGTCCATCTTTTCCTTGACCATGAGGGTCATTTCTTTGGGGGTTCCAATTTCTGCCTTTATGCCATAAAATATAAATAGACTCTGACAAGAAGTAAATTCATTTTCTGAACCAGGTCTCCCATGATGCAGGTGGATTCTTTACCAGCTGAGACACGAAGGAAGTCCAAGCATACTGGACTAAGTATCCTACCCTTCTCCAGTGGATCTTCCTGACCCAGGAATCAAACTGGGGTCTCCTGCATTGCAGGTGGATTATTTACCAACTAAGCTATCAGGGAAGCTCTCTAAAAATCCTTAGAAATCAGTATAAAATATAAGATTATAATTTCATATATAAATGTCATGAAGTTCAGTTCAGTTCAGTCACGCAGTCATGTCCGACTCTTTGCGACTCCATGAATCACAGTACGCCAGGCCTCCCTGTCCATCACCAACTCCCGGAGTTCACTCAGGCTCACGTCCATTGAGTCCATGATGCCATCCAGCCATCTCATCCTCGGTCGTCCCTTTCTCCTCCTGCCCCCAATCCCTCCCAGCATCAGGGTCTTTTCCAATGAGTCAACTCTTCGCATAAGGTGGCCAAAGTACTGGAGCTTCAGTTTTAGCATCATTCCTTCCAAAGAAATCCCAGGGTTGATCTCCTTCAGAATGGACTGGTTGGATCTCCTTGCAGTCCAAGGGACTCTCAGGAGTCTTCTCCAACACCACAGTTCAAAAGCATCAATTCTTCTGCGCTCAGCCTTCTTCACAGTCCAACTCTCACATCCATACATGACCACAGGAAAAACCATAGCCTTGACTAGACGGACCTTAGTCAGCAAAGTAATGTCATGAAGAGTGAACATATAGTTATTATGAAGATTAGGGTGAAAAAACCTGCTATTATCAATTTTGCCTAGACTCAAGTGTCAATCAGGACATTCCTGGACAAAACAGAAATTTATTTATTCTAGATATGAACAATTTAAACAAATAAACTCTGAATTCCTAGCTCTTGGTTGACACTGCAGTTTGATGCTGGGTCCTGATTCTCTGTAGTACATGTATAATCTTTTGTGGAACATGGCAAATGATGTGTAAAGAAAGTTGTGCAAGTGATGTTCTAAACTAGGAAAAACGTTTACAAACGTTTCACTTTTCATCTTTTGCAAATGCAGATAAAAAGCAGCACTAGTCCAGACCAACACATGTCCGGATTTCTAAGCATGTGGAGATGTCAATCAAAGAAAAGAGAAGAAAAAATTCTTGTATCTGTGAAATACATATGCATGTACGATGCTAGGAAAAATATTTTCCTTAGAAAAGACCCTGATCCTGGGAAAGATTGAAGGCAGGAGGACAAGGGGATGACAGAGGATGAGATGGTTGGATGGCATCACTGACTCAGTGGATATGAGTTTGAGTAAACTCTGGGAGTTGGTGATGGACAGGGAAGCTTGGCGTGCTGCAGTTCATGGGGTCACAGAGTCAGCTACAACTGAACGACTGAACTGAACTGCTAAGTATTATAAAATAAAAACATATATATGTGCATATCTATTTCAGAAGAACATTGGTTACTGTTATGAACTCTCAGTTCAGTTCAGTAGCTCAGTCATGTCCGACTCTTTGCAACCCCATGAATTGCAGCATGCCAGGCCTCCCTGTCCATCACCAACTCCCGGAGTTCACTCAGACTCATGTCCATTGAGTCAGTGATGCCATCCAGCCATCTTATCTTCTGTCGTCCCCTTCTCCTCCTGCCGCCAATCCCTCCCAGCATCAGAGTCTTTTCCAATGAGTCAACTCTTCGCATGAGGTGGCCAAAGTACTGGAGCTTCAGCTTTAGCATCATTCCTTCCAAAGAAATCCCAGGGCCAGTCTCCTTCAGAATGGACTGGTTGGATCTCCTTGCAGGCCAAGGGACTCTCAAGAGTCTTCTCCAACACCACAGTTCAAAAGCATCAATTCTTTGGTCCTCAGTCTTCTTCATAGTCCAACTCTCACATCCATACATGACTATTGGAAAAACCATAGCCTTGACTAGATGGACTTTAGTCAGCAAAGTAATGTCTCTGCTTTTGAATATGCTATCTAGGTTGGTCATAACTTTTCTTCCAAGGAGTAAGCGTCTTTTAATTTCATGGCTGCAATCACCATCTGCAGTGATTTTGGAGCCCCCCCAAATAAAGTCTGACACTGTTTCTACTGTTTCCTCATCTATTTCCCATGAAGTGATGGGACCGGATGCCATATCTTCGTTTTCTGAATGTTGAGCTTTAAGCCAACTTTTTCACTCTCCTCTTTCACTTTCATCAAGAGGCTTTTCAGTTCCTCTTCACTTTCTGCCATAAGGGTGGTGTCATCTGCATATCTGAGGTGGTTGATATTTCTCCCGGCAATCTTGATTCCAGCCTGTGTTTCTTCCAGTCCAGCATTTCTCATGATGTACTCTGCATATAAGTTAAACAAGGAGGGTGACAATATACAGCCTTGACTTAACTCCTTTTCCTATTTGGAACCAGATTTTCTATTTGGAACCAGTCTGTTGTTCCATGTCCAGTTCTAACTGTTGCTTCCTGGCCTGCATACAGATTTCTCAAGAGGCAGGTCAGGTGGTCTGGTATTCCCATGTCTCCCAGAAGTTTTCCACAGTTGATTGTGATCCACACAGTCAAAGGCTTTGGCATAGTCAAGAAAGCAGAAATAGATGTTTTTCTGGAACTCTCTTGCTTTTCCATGATCCAGCAGATGTTGGCAATTTGATCTCTGGTTCTTCTGCCTTTTCTAAAACCAGCTTGAACATCAGGAAGTTCACGGTTCACATATTGCTGACGTCTGGCTTGGAGAATTTTGAGCATTACTTTACTAGCATGTGAGATGAGTGCAATTGTGTGGTAGCTGGAGCATTCTTTGGCATTGCCTTTCTTTGAGACTGGAATGAAAACTGACCTTTTCCAGTCCTGTGGCCACTGCTGAGTTTTCCAAATTTGCTGGCATATTGAGTGCAGCACTTTCACAGCATCATCTTTCAGGATTTGAAACAGCTCAACTGGAATTCCATCACTTCCACTAGCTTTGTTCACGTTGCTGCTGCTGCTAAGTCACTTCAGTTGTGTCTGACTCTGTGGGACCCCATAGAAGGCAGCCCACCAGGCTCCCCAAACCCTGGGATTCTGCAGGCAAGAACACTGGAGTGGGTTGCCATTCCCTTTTCCAATGCATAAAAGTGAAAAGTGAAAGTGAAGTCGCTCAGTCGTGTCTGACTCTTCGCGACCCATGGACTGCAGCCCACCAGGCTCCTCCATCCATGGGATTTTCCAGGCAAGAGTACTGGCGTGGGGTGCCATCACATAGTGATGCTTAATAATATTACTGATATGGTAAAGCTGAATGGTCTCTAAATCATCTCTTCTCACAAGAATCTCTTTGAATATACTACATTCCTTCTGATAATGCAGGAAATCACTTTTAGAGGCAGCCTAGTTTTTATGAAAATTTTAAAACAATCCTGATTCTTTAAACATGGACACTTCCCTGGATGACTAGATCTTCCCAAGAGTCTGTCCACTGACCATACAGCAACATGGAGATGAGGCATGGTCTTATGGGGATTATAAGGGAGCAACCATTCCCAAAGGCTATGAGGGTCCATGGGAGCTTCCTCACCTGGATGGTCCACAAGTCTCTCCAAAAGGCAGTATTAAAAATGTCTCTGTGTTAGTGAAGTTGCCAAGTAGCACAGCAAGAAAAAACAGAAGAGCATGGATGTTCTTTCTTCTCCAAGTGACTATGTATAGGGAAATTGTAACTGCAGTATGAAAACACTAGAATGGGAGCATCCTGCTGCTGCGCTGTTAGGATGTGTAAATAATAACATGGTTGTAGCACAGAACTTCTTCATTCGTGTATCTGTCCATGGTCCATCCATCTAGTCCACAAATGTGTTGAGTGGACCACCCACTGCTCTAAGCATTAGTAATACAAAAGGACTATTGTATAGGTTCATAATCTAGTGAGACAAAATATGTTAAGTGAATAATAACTACATTGTAAAATTCAAAAGTTAAAAAAAATGTTAAGTAGGTGCACATGGAAAAGCAGGATTATTGACTAATTCCATCCAGAAAAATGATGGAAAGTGTTTCAGAGGTGACAGCTGAGGTGACATCACTCAGGGTGACCCCTGAGTTTTCAGGGGTGACACCTGGGAATTAAAAGATGAGTGTAAAAGTACCAGAGAAGAATGAACTGGGTAAGCTTAGAGAAAGAGGCCAAGATGAAATCATAAAACTCATATATGCTTTACAAAAGAGTCTAGAGTTTTTCTTATAGGGGACAGATCCACTGAAGGTATTTTAAGCAGAAAAATGACTCAATCAAATATGCATTCTAGAGTGATGATTCTCGCTGACTATGAAGAGCAAATTAAAAACAATAGGAAAGACTTCTATAATAAATAGGATGAAGATGCTATTAATTACAAATTCATGATGTAGACATTATTAGCTCCATTTTATAGATGAGCAAACTGTGGCTCAGAAAGACTAACTAACATATTCATTTTAAGTGGTTGAATCTGTCTGACTTTGGTGATGATGGTTTTACCATTATTGAGCAATTTAATAAATGAAAGATGAATAGGGAGTGAGTTTGGGCAGAAATTAGAGTATCTCCTAGAGTTGATCAGGGTGTATGAATGGGAAGGCTTTGCTGTGTGGGTTTGACTTAAGATGGTAGCTCCATTCTCAGTAAGGCTCACAAAATACAACAGACTTTGGAAAAGAAACAAAATAGTTGTCTTTGCCACCACGCAAAGGACTAGGACAAGTGAAGTTGTCCTTTCAGAAAAGGCATAACAGAAGTGGACCAAAAGAGCTAGGAAAACTCTTTAAAGAGTTGATGATGGAGAGCGAGGCCCTGTTCCTATTCCAAATTTTCCTTTCCTCTCCCTGACCCTCACTCTCATGGATGCTGTTCCCCTCAAACAACATTTGATCACTATCAGCGGTCAAGAGTGAATGAGGTTTGCAGGATTCTGGATCCTGCTGGTCTTCAGGAGTCAGTGTGAACAGTAGGCATTTGATGTATTTCAGAGTAAAAAGCCCTGAGAACTGCTGTATTAGAGCAGAGAGAAACAGCAAAAGCCCGGTTACCAATTGATCTCAACCACAGTGTCCTAGTCTGTACAGCGGTGCCCTAATTATGCCTGAACACATTTTGCAATGCTCATTCTTTGAGCAGCTTCTTGCTTTTCCCATTCTAGGATGTTTCTGAATAAAAGTTCAAGTTATTTTCCCTCTATAGATATTTGTGCTGATCAAGTTTTACGCATATATTTAAACTACTGGATCTTAAGAAGCCTTTTTCCTACTAGTCACAGTGATTCCTATCTGAAACCCTGAAACATACATATGCAGATAGTACCACCTGCTTTAGCATTTCATACTTTTCATATCGGGCTGCAAGTCTTTACATCCTAACTATACTGTATCTTTTTGAAAATGAACCCATGGAACCATACTTCTTTCTTATGTTTCATCACACCCAGAGCAGTGCTAGGCAAATAGTTTTAAACAGGTTGTCAAAAGTGAGTCCAACTGTTTTCATATCGCACATTTGGAATTTCAAAAACTCATCTGCACCCACTACTTTTGATTTTGTTCTTTAGATACTCAGAATCATGAGCAGCTGGTGAACGGCAAGTGTATACATTTTCTCTGACAGTAAATGACAGAGAGGGTCAAGAAAGGTGAAAAGGGTCGAAGAACCTTCACAGAGAAGGGTAAAGGTCAAGAAAAGGACACAGTGGATCAAAATCATCTACAATGTGACCACCTTTTCCTGGATCAGAAAGAACTTGTCTTTCTGTTCAGCTTTAATTTAATAGATGAATATTGAAGATACATTTTCCCTACTACTGGAAAAAATATTTTCATGTCTTTTTCATCCCCTCCAAGATCAATCACCTATACAGTCATCCTTCAGTACCTGCAGGGATCGGGTCCAGGACTTGCCTCAGAGGCCAAAATCTATGGATACTCAAATATAATAGGTAAACACAGGACAGGATCCAACACTGGCTGAATCTGCAGGTTTGGAACAGGAAGATAGGGAGGGCTGACTGCACAGTATCCCACAGGCATGAGCACTATTACTTCGGGGTTTTCTAAATGATACTTTGGATGAGATGGTAAACTCTATCTTTCCAGATTACTCTGTTTTTCAAATATCTGTGGCATAATTCGATTCAACAAACTCTTATCAGTCAATTATAATATGGTAGGTTCAAAATTAGAGATTGGGGGTGTAGGGAGGCAGAGATGACAATGTGAATGAGACAGCTCTTTACCACCAAAAGAATTTACAGCCTGGCCAAGACGTTGGGGATACGTATACAGATGAACTATAAGAAACAAATAGCGTAGCAGAGCCTAAACTGGGTGTTATGGACACACAGAAGAATAAACGACCAGAAAGTTAACAGAGGCTTCTTGGACAAAAGACAATTGAGAAGAAGCCTTCAGAGATAAGGCTCAATAGAGGAAAGGGAGAATGCACCACTAAGGCTAAGGGGACAGAACTAGTTAGAGCATGGAGTTCTAAAGATACTTTTTTTCCAGAGTGATTTGTGAATCTTTGCTAATAGACTGCGACATACATGGAGGTTGTGAGTCTAGAATGGGAAATTTGAGGTCAGACAACCAGGACCTTGATGTCAAAGAACTGACTTCATTCTGCAAGTAACAGTGAACCATCCGTGTTTCAGAAAGAAAACTGATGAGGCAGAATCCAGGACTGATAAAGCAGGCAGAAAATAAAGCTAGGAACTTAATATTTGGCTGATATCTATGACAAAGAAGGACCTTTGGCATCACAGTGGGCTTGACAAGGACTTGCTTAAGATATCTTTTTGAGGGCTTATTAATGAAAATGTCTAGCTTTCAGGTCTGAGAAGATTAAAACTATCCCATGAATCATGTTAACTTCTGTGAGCACTAGGTACATTTTTTTTTTCTTTCAAAGTTACCTATTAAAACATAATAACTTCTGAGAGGTTGACTAGACAGTTTCTTGGTTGCTTTCTGGGGACAGGATATTTTATCAAAAGCACATTACTCATTTTGGGCCTCTAGTGTTTCTTTTTTTTTTAACACTATAATTTCCAGAATTGCAAAATTCTGGAGCTGAGAAAAACATATGTGAAAGTAGTTTTTTTTCCAAGGGAGTGTAGCAAGCAGTTGACTAATAAAGTGAGTTGAAATTACACAGGATAACAGGGTAAAAAGAGGTTTTCATTTTCAATTAAATGACTCCCATCAAAAGGTGCCAAAGGTGTCAATTTCTCAAACAGCAGCCTGGCTCTGTGATCCAAATCCTGCAAAATCTGAATTACATTAACTAAATTCCAAGCTTGACTAGACTGCCTTGAAAAGCTTATTTCCCTAAAACTGGAAACAATTAACATTCTGTTTATTCATGAGATTAAACTTGTTGAGGTGGAAAATGGCCAGTATAATGTCAAGTACTTGGCCTGAATACCCTATTGAGGAAAGACAAAAACCTTTAAACTGGGTGAATTTATGGGAAGGGTGTGTAAGTTTCACTTTCTTGATAACAAAGTAGGAGTTGATAAACTTACTACATTTCCAGAAATTATATATTGGTTCTGAGCAGAGGCTCTCAAGCTGCTTAGCCTGGGTATATATTTCAGCGTAACTGCTTACATTCTGTGAGTCTTTGGGCAAGATTTAGCCTCTTAAGAGATTTCCCTTCTGCATCTGTAGGGCTGTTGTGAGAGCTAACTATGACAGAACATGCTCAATGCACAGAACAGTGGCAGGTGTACAGCAGGAATGCTGACATGCAAGGTGCTACCCGACGTGGAGATGTGGGGCCTGGGCTTTAGTTTTCTAATACCAATTCTAAAATTTGATCATCTTAAACTGAAAAGAAATCAAAGATCATTTGGGCTAAATCATCATTTTACAGTGAGGATGCTGAGAGGAGTTCAGTCCCATGCCCAAACCCACAGAGGCGCCCACAGTGTCAGCATGGTGCTAGCATCTCGGGCATCCAATTGCATTCTGGTTCTCTTCCATCACACACCGAGCTGAAGGAAAAGCCCGGAGCATTACCAGCCATTACCACCATTCAGAGGAGTGTAATCCTCTCTCGGCAGTGGGAGGACAATATCTGGATCTAAAAACTGGCCTGTGAATTTATGCCTCTTTTCCAGGTCTCCTGTTTTACATCACCCCTCTGCAGGCCACGGTGAATTAAAGATACTTGATGGATTTGGGAGAAGGGGGGGAAGATGGCGGAGGAATAGGACGGAGAGACCACTTTCTCCTGCACAAATTCATCAAAAGAACATCTCAACGCT
>SJXQ01007423.1:6398-84760 GCA_006408695.1 Aepyceros melampus | reverse complement strand
CAGAGTATTGTTCAGCCTCCATATGTTGGATTTTTTTAATAGTTTTTCTCCTGTAATTGAGATCTAATCTTACTGCATTGTGGTCAGAAAAGATGCTTGGAATAATTTCAATTTTTTTGAATTTACCAAGGCTAGATTTATGGCCCAGGATGTGATCTATCCTGGAGAAGTTTCCATGTGCACTCGAGAAAAAGGTGAAATTCGTTGTTTTGGGGTGAAATGTCCTATAGATATCAATTAGGTCTAACTGATCTATTTCTGTTTACAGCATGCAGGATCCTCAGTTGCAGCTTGTGAAATCTAGTTCCCCAACCAGGGATTGGACCTGGTCCCCTACATTGGGAACATTGATTCTTAGCCTCTGGACCACCAGGGAAGTCTTAAGCCTTGTCCTTAGCATTCCAGGTCATGTAGTTAAACTTATAGTATTACATCCACTAGAGAAGGAAATGGCAACCCACTCCAGTGTTCTTGCCTGGAGAATCCCAGGGACAGGGAAGCCTGGTGGGCTGCCATCTATGGGGTCACACAGAGTCAGACATGACTGAAGTGATTTAGCAGCAGCAGCAGCAGAGTATGTTTAGTAGTATCTTCAGAGAAAGTAAGTTGCAAAGAATAATCTCCCCCTAGACTAACCCCAAATCACTGCTCTACAAAGCTCTTTCTGATCTGTATTGCTCTTCTATTTATTTATCTTGCTATTTTCTGTCACTTCCTATGCTTATTAATGCATTAGAATATACTATTTATAACCTTGTTCTATACATAATCATCTGGTTATATATCTCTGCAAGTTTCTCTTACATGGTAAAGTGCAAGTTTGGGGACCACAATGTATCTCCTTTATTTATTTATTTTTTGATAGTTTTAGTGGCAAATCGCAGTGAGATGTGACAGTATGAGGACACAGCATCATTGAAGAATCTGCCATCCGGGGTCTCCTGACTCAGAGCCTTGGAGGAGAGAAATGGCAGCCTCCTGGTGGAGGAGGTTGCAGGGAGCTTTGCTGACAGAGGAAGTTGTCACACTCACAGACACGGCATTGTGGCATCCTCCAGATCACAGTCATCTCATTATTGTGGAATGTCCCTCCCTGCCAAGCACCAAACACTTTGGCAGCTGAAATTTTCACATCAGGAGGAGCAAGGTCCCCCACAGAAGAGGGAGGCAAGGCCAGGGTTTGATGCAGGCTTTTGACACTTCAAATTGGGCAAAGGTTTTGGTTTAGCAACACAGCTGAAAACCACATTTTCCACGGTCTGCCTGAACTTTGACTCAGAGCCTAAATAGCTGGCAGAGGTGTGGCTGGCTCTGAGGTTTCTCTTGGCAGTAGCTCCACTAACCACTGGGCCAGCAGCCTGTCATCCTTTTAGGTGTAGAGTTTCAGGCCTGGGGTGAGGAATCACCAAAAACCCCTCTCCTTTTCTCTGGGTCAGAGTACAGGGGTGGTTCTCAAAGTGGAGTCCCTTGACCAACTGGAGCAAAATCATGTGAGAATCTGTTCAAAATGCAAGTTCTCAGGTCCCATCCCAGACCCGCTGAGCCAGAAACTCTGGTGATAGGCCCAGCAAGATGAGCTTTATCAAGTGCTGCGGGGGACTCAGAAGTACCCTGGACTTGAGAACCACTGCGTGCGTGCACGCTGAGTCACTTCAGTTGTGTCCAACTCTTTGTGACCCCATGGACTGTAGCCCACCAGCCTCTTCTGTCCATGAGGTTCTCTAGACAAGAATACTGGAGTGGGTAGTCGTTCCCTTCTCCAGGAGATCTTCCCAATCCAGGGATCGAACCTGAGTCTCCTGAATTGCAGGCAGATTCTTTACCATCTGGGCCAGCCACCAGGGAAGCCCAAGCAGTTCAAAGCAAACCTCCCTTCACTCTGCTTCACTTTATGTGCTTTGCAGATACTTCAGTGTTTGCCAGTTGAAAGTACAAAGTGAACCTTGCATTGATGAAGTCTATGAGCACCATTTTCCAACAATATTTGTTGACTTTGTATCTCTGTCACATTGTGATAATCTCATAGAATTTCAAACTTCTTAAAATCCTTATTACATTAAAATGATCTGTGATCAGTGATCTTTAATGTTTCTGTTGTAATTCTTTTGGGGTGTCATAAATGGAACCCATATGGTGAACAGAATAAATGTGTGTGTTCTAACTGATCCCCTAACCAGCCATTACCTCGCCTTTGGCTCTCTGTGCAAGCCTCACAATTTCCTCAAACACAATAATATTGAAATCAGTCAGTTAATAACCCTACAGTGGCCTATAAGCATTCACGTGAAACAAAGAGTCACATTCCTCTCACTTTAAGTCCAAAGTTAGAAATGATTAAGCTCAGTGAGGAAGGCATATAAAATCCTAGATGGGCCAAAATCAGGCCTCTTTCACCAGACAGCCAGGTTGTGAAAGCAAAGGAAAAGATCTTGAATGAAACCAAAAGTGCTACTCCAGTGTACAGTGAATAATCAGAAAGCAAAATAGCCTTATTGCTGATATGGAGAAAGTTTGAGTGGTCTGGATAGATCAAACCAGCTAACACATTCCCTTAAGCCAAAGGTAATCCAGAGCAAGGCCCTAACTCTCTTCATTGCTATGAAGTCTGAGAGAGGTGAGGAAACCGCAGAGTGAAAACAAGAAGCTGTGTGTGCATGCTTAGCCGCGCAGTCATGTCCAACTCTTTGCGACCATATGCACTATAGCTCGTCAGGCTCCTCCATCCATGGGATTCTCCAGGAAGGTTGGTGTGCTGCAGTCCAAGGAGTCTCAAAGAGTCAGACAGGACTGAGCGACAGAACTGAACTGATAGCTGTCATAAATTGTGATTCTTCTGATGGATCTGGTAAAGTCATCTGAAAACTTTATGGAAGACATTCACCATTCTAGATGTAATTAAGGACATTCATGAGTAATGGGAAGGAGTTTGGAAGGAGTTGATTTCCACCCTCATGGAGGACTTGAGGGGTTCAAAACTTTTGTGGAGGAAGTGACTGCAGATGCTATAGAAATAGCAAAAGAACCAGACTTACAAGCAAAGCCTGATGTGACTGAACTTCTGCAATCTCATGGTAAAACTTTAATGGATGAACAATTGATTCTTATTGATGAGTAAAGAAAGTTTTGCTTTTTTTTTTTTAAGATGGAATCTTCTCCTGATGAAACTGCTATAAAGATTGTTGAAATGACAGCAAAGGATTTAGAATGTTACATAAATTGGTTGCTAATCGAGACAGGACAGTCTCTGCTTTGTGTGTGTGTGTGTGTGTCTGTGTAACTGCCCGTGTATGTATGTGAATTTTATTTTAACGAGGGAGATGTTAGAGAGAAAGTACACAAGAAAAAAATGCACCACAATGGTTATTCTGGTTGTCATCAGACCCTCCAACTGCAGGACTGATTTTTTTTTGTATTTGCATGTTTGAAAATTTCCCTTTCAGAATTAGGAAAAGCAAATGTGATATAAACTTTAAAATAAAAATGTATCCAGGGGGATTTGTCTTACAGCAGGCAGGTGATCCTGCCAACACAAAATCCACGTCACTCTTGGTTGAATGTCCTCTTAGCAGGCACGAAGGTTCACATTCAGAGATAATTACATACTTGTAAGGCCAAATGCCTTTCTTTCATCCCGAACTCAGATGCTCAGGAGCAATGGCAGAGACTGAGGTTGCAAGGCCTGCCCAGCTCAGCACATAGGCTCTTCAGTGCTTTCCTAGATCTGTAACTGGGCAAGGCAGACTTTAGAATACACTTACATTTTCTAAACCCTCCTGAGGTGCCAAGCCCTGAGCTAAGTGTTTTACATATGATTTTAATTTAATTGTCACCATAAACTAAAGGCTTCCCTAGTGACTAAGATGGTAAGGAATCTGTCTGCAAAGCAGGAGACCAAGATTCGATCCCTGGGTCAGGAAGATCCCCTGGAGAAGGGAATGGCTACCCACTCTAGTATTCTTGCCTGGAGAACTCTATGGACAGAGGAGACTTGTGAGCTGCAGTCTATGGGGTCGCCAAGAGTCAGACACGACTGAGCAACTAACACACAGACAAACTAAGGGGACAAATATCATCGTTTTCTTCCACTCAAAAGAAAAAGAGGTTCAGAAGGCCAGAGTGATCTGGGGGATGTCACACAGCAGTCTGAATCCAGGTCTGTTCTGACCCAGATGGCCTTCTCTCCCCTGGACTGACTTTATGGGGTAGGACACCTTCTTGTGACCTTTTTCTTCATTTTCACATCATCTTCAAGGCCTGTCTCTCTGCGGAGCTTTGCGATAGTGGGAACACTTTTTTAGATTAAGACAAGACTACTTCTCTGAGTACTGTCCTTGAGCATGAGGGTCGAGAGATTTACTGGATGGCTGAATATATCTGTGTGGTTAGGAGTTCTGTCAGTGCATGGCTCAGAAGGATGCTGATGTTTTGCAGGTTTTATCTCTATTAAAGTCAACATGTTTGGCTCTCATTTGAATTTGCATCCATGGTCAAGTTTCCAAAAGGAGTTTTCACCTAGTGATAATTGGTAACCCTGCAAACCTGCTCTCCTGTGTTTTTGACTAAGACTTTGTCTTCACATTAGGCTTCCCGACCTGGAGCCTAATGTGAAGACATGCCTCCCTCATCTTCCTGCTGCTTTCATGGTGCTCAAATCTTCCTCCCTGACACCAGGGCATCTGCTTGAGGCAGAGACTGTCCAACTGAGTCCACTGCTCTGTTCTGACCAGGTCAGGACTCTGTGCCTCAGCGGGGCTGTGCGCCTGAGGACATTTCCATGGAGGAGTTGGAGACTGCTCAGAAAGGGCTAGATGAAGAGGAGTCGAGCAGAGAAGTGTTCTACCTAGATTCTCTCTCTGGCCATCAGGAGGAAAAGTGACAGAAGCAACTGCTGTCTAATTTTGTTTGGACCTTGCTGCATCCATGCATTGCGACAGCCCTGAACAGACACAGGAGAATGCACACAGCTGGTCCTCCTCAGTGAGACGGGCAGAAAGGGCTTGATGGAAGCCTTTCCAATGCTGACCAGGAGGTCCAGGGTGGAGCCCAGGCATCTGCCTTTCCAACAAACTCCCAGGCCCTGTAGCAGCATAGTATCTGTGCATAGTTTGAGCCCTGAATTCTTAGAGCATCTCAGAGTCAATTATGGAGATGAGGGTGATGAGTTCATAGTGGTCCTTATTCTACTGGGGCTGCCTTCCATCCCACTCTCCGTGGAGGCCCAGAATCCCTAAAGCTCTGCTGTACTGGCCTTTCACCAGCCCCTTCATCCTGAATGTAGGTCTCCCTTCTTTCATACATCCCCCCAAAGCCTGCTGTGGATCACTCAGCTCTCTGTACCCCAGAGCTATGAGTCTGAGGCTCCTCTGGAGCCCCCTTGGATTGCATTCACACCTTACTGCTATAACACGGATGCAGTCTCTGCTTCTTTCCTCATTTCCATCAATCCAATCCAATCTGTGTTCTATTTCCCAAGATACCTCAAACTATCTGGCCCACTGCTGGCTCCTTTCCTTATTTTGAAGCAGTTTCATGTTTTCTGCCAATTTGATGAGTATTTGAGGAAGAAGTAGTTACAATGTTCAGGCCACTTTCATGATCCAGAAACCTGGGCCATTTTCAAAGGCTCTGCATGTGGTTCTTAAATATTATGCTGAATCAACAAAGAACATGTTGCCAAACTGAAAATCTTGTGCAGTTGGCTGCTTCTCCACCATGGCTCAGAACTAGGGTACATAATAAAATGATAAGACATATAGAATATTTTTAAATCTTTTTTTTTCTTATCAAAGCATAACATACATTTAGAAAAGTTGGACAAAACCAGCAGGACTCAACTATAGAATTTTAGAAACTGAACACACTCATGTATTTAACTAGCACCCAAATCAAGAAATCAACCCAGAATATTCATTGGAAGGACTGATGCTGAAGCTGAAGCTCCAATACTTTGGCCACCTGACACTCATTTGCCAATGAGCCGACTCATTGGAAAAGACCCTGATGCTGGGAAAGACTGACAGTAGGAAGGGAAGGTGCAGAAGAGGATGAGATGGTTGGATGGCATCACTGACTCAACGGACATGAGTGTGAGCAAACTCTGGTGAAGGACAGGGAAGCCTGGTGTGCTGTAGTTCATGGGGTCACAGAGCTGGACACGACTGAGCAACTGAACAGCAACAACAAAAACAAAATCAAGAAATAAAATATTAAATAGGAAATCTAAAGATGGCCCTGTCCTGTGCCTTCTTCCACTTCTTCCCTTCCCTCCAAGGTAACATTTATCTTCATGACACAGATCAGTGTATTTATGTAACCAGAGTCGAACAATTTGGGCTCTCTGTGTTTGGCTTCTTTTGCAAACCATTATCTTTGTAAGACACACCCATTTCACATGCAAATTTGCTTATTTTCATTCCTGTATGGCATTTAAGGTACAAATCAATCATATTTTATCTCTCCTTTTTAATGGCTTTATTGAGATATAATTCNCACTCGTGGCTGATTCATGTCAATGTGTAGCAAAACGAATACAATATTTTAAAGCAAAACAAACTAAAAAATAAAAATTAATTATTTAAAAAAAGAGAGATATAATTCGCATACCGTATGATTCATCCATTTAAAATATATAATTTGATATTTTTAGTATATTCACAGGGTCGTGGAACCATCATTATAATCTAATTTTAGAACATTTTTGTTATCACTAAAAGAAACTCAGAAACCATTACTACTTACTTCTCATTTTCCCCCATGCACTCCTCTTTCACCCTGCCCTCAGCTATCACTGCTCTGCTTTCTGTCTGTAGATTTGCCTATTCAGGATTATATAGAGATGGTATCATACTATATGTGATGTTTTGGGCTTTTTTCACTTAATGATGTCAAAGATGATTGTTGAATGTATCAATTCTTCCTTTCTTTTTATCACTGAATAATATTCCACAGTATGGATATATCATTTTTATTTATTTATTCATTGATAAGTGAACATTTGGGTTGTTTCTAATGCTGGATTTATTAGCTTAATAATAGATTTTCAGTGGATCCCTCAGATTTCCTGTTTATAATATCATGTCAACTGAGGGGGAAAAAATGTGACTTCTTTTCCAATCTGGATGTCTTTTTTTTTTTTTTTAAGACTTTAATTGTCTTGTCTAGAACTTCTAGAACAATGTAAAACAGAAATTGCAAGAATGAACATCCTTGTCTTATTCCTGATCTTTAGTTAAATTTAGGTTATTACACTTTTCAGCTTTAATTGCTGATATTATCAAAATACTTTTCAAAGAAACTGTATCTATTATGCTCCCAATGTAGTCTACTTATCAATCTTTTCATAGGTAGTATTTTAGTGAAGTTAAACAGCTTGAAAATATTAGATGCTCAGCTGTAAACCAAAATCCAGAAAGTGAATAAAATAATATACTTCTATTTTTTTTTAACACATTCTATATTGAAAGCAAAAAATAAAAAGTTCTTACAGTTTCTACATACAGATTCAGTTCAGTTCAGTCACTCATTCATGTCTGACTTTTTGTGACCCCATGGACTGCAGCACAACAGGTTTCCCTGTCCATCACCAACTCCCAGATCTTACTCAAACTCATACCATTGAGTCAGTGATGCCATCCAACCATCTCATCCTCTGTCATCCCCTTCTCCTCCTGCTTCTGTCTTTCCCAGCATCAGGGTCTTTTCAAATGAGTCAGTTCTTCACATCAGGTGGCCAAAACATTGGAGCTTCAGCATCAGTCCTTCTAATGAATATTCAGGATTGATTTCCTTTAGATGGACTGGTTGGATCTCCTTGTAGTTCAAGGGACTCTCAAGAGTCTCCAACATCACAGTTCAAAAGCATCAATTCTATGTACAGATACCTATTGACATATATCCAACATAGAGTGAGTCTAGCCAAATAAATCCCCTTCAAAATTCAGTTGATGATAAACCTATATATTTATTGAACAATTACCTGCAGAGTTCTCATGGCCTCACCATTTTTGCATCACTCAAGTATTTATTTGAAAAGGACTGCGACATCTCTCTCCCATGGGCTCAGGTCAATGGTCCTGGGCTCTCAAGCTTCTTCCAGGTCCTCTTCACTCTCTTCCACATTATTTCCTCCTTCCAGATTCTGAAAATTTGGCTTTTCATGTCTGAGCTATTTTTTTCTTCAGAGATGACAAGATCCACTTCCTCAGTTCTAACTCTTGGAGCTTCTGAGACATATATTAACATTCTGGTTCTTCCCACTCCTTGCTGTTATCAGTAGAGAGTACTGTGGTTGATTCTCCAATACCTATTCTTGTACTTTGTTGATGCAAAGTAAGTTGGAGAACTGAGGTCAGATCAAGCTGTGGGAATGATTGTTCTAAGAGTAATTGCATTGCCTTTGGCAATTAATTAATTCATATTGGGTATATGACAAAATTTGGGCTAATGAATTATGAAAAAGAGGTTGCTAGAGGCTTTTTAAGAAAGTCTACAGTCTCTATCTATCTTTTTTTCAATCTCTATCTCTCTCTCTCTCTCCCACTAGATGTGAACAAAGCAAAAGAACCATGAGTGTTACTAGCAGCCCTGTTTAGAATGCAGTGGGTTGTGGGTTTGGGGTAAAAAGTCAATAACATGACAGCAGACCAGGGTGGCAAAAAACTTAAGCCTTATTTGCAGTCGATAAAAACACTAACATCCTACCCTGAAGTTTCTCTTCTCTCTGAAATTAGTTATTTGGTATAAAAATTGTCTTACTGTTTCATCCGATATGAACTGTCTTCTTTTTGACTACAGCCAAAAGAATCCTCAGAGATTAGTTAACTTAGCTCAGCTCATTTTTTTTTTTCCATAAGTGGAAAAGAAATCATGGTTTCCTCATAGAAATGTTGTGAAAATTTCATTACATTTTACAGGGGAATCACTCACTGAAATAGCTGGCACACAGTAGGTACATGTTAATTTTTGTTATATGAATGAATGAAGGGATGCATGAAAAAATGCTGTTTTGCCAGAAAGAGAGGCGGAAATTCTGTTGGAACGTAATCTCAAAAGGTCAGGGGTCCTTCATGTATTCCAAGCATCTAGAAGACTGCCTAATGCAGATCAAGCGCTGACCATGTATATTGTGGTTCCTAAGCTTGTAAAATCAAGAATGAAGGGAAGTTTATTGATTCACCAAGTCCCAATGAGCACCTACTGTGTGTTTGCAGTGATAGAGGAGAGAGTCGCACAAGCTTGTTCCTAAGCACGTAAAGGTGGAGCAGACAATAAGTCAGCAGGGTAGAGTAAAGTTGCAGAGTCACACAGGGAGCAGAGCGAGTATGAAGGAGGAAAAGCCACACCATGCCCGAGGGACTGAGGAAGACAGCACAGGCGTGAGACCGGAAGGATGAACTGGGCAAGAAGAGGGAAGCGGAGGCTTTTGTGCATTTCAGGCAGAGATGCCACGTATCCACAATATCTGCTGGGTGGTTGTTGAATGGATGAGTTCCAAAGATGATTCAAGCCGGTCTGAGGAGGGGTAGGAGGTGAGGAATGACGACAGAGTCACTAGAGGCAAGGTCAGGAATCGCAAGCCAGAGACTTAGCTTTTCTCCTGTCAGAAATGTGGGAGGTTTTGAATAATTCGTAAATTTGCTAAAGATCAGATCCATAGAGCACATCTTTCTGGATTCTGCAGGCTCTCCCTGGGTGTGGGATCTTTGAGGAATAATTAGGGATCAGTCTGAAGTAGTGCAAAATCAAAGCAAACTTGAACCCTCAACTTCAGTCTCAAAAAGAGGGGGAATTGAATCTTCTGTGGGTGAAGAAAGAACCAGAGGGGCCTGTTTCCTTTCAGATGCACCAGTTGGATTAGAATGGGCTTCCCTGATGGCTCAGATGGTCAAGAATCTTCTTGCAACACTGGAGACCTGGGTTCTATCCCTGGGTTCGGAAGATCCCCTGGAGAAGAGAATGGCAACTCACTCCAGTATTCTTGCCTGGAGAATTCCATGGACAGAGGAGCTTGGCAAACTATAGTCCATGGGGGCACAAAGAGTTGGACATGACTGAGTGACTAACACACACAGCTGGCTTAGATAGTCCAATTTGACTTTCCAGATATGAAATGCTAATATTTGCTTTATAATTCTTCATTAGAGCCACATGCCCGCCTAACTAAACTTCGAGTTTCTCTTAAAAAGGGGAAGGTAATTTTTAAATTATTCTAATCCCCCTCTCTCTTAGCATAGAGCAGTGACTCCACTGAAAGTTGGTGCTTATTAAATTACTGATGAAGTAACACATGAGAAATTGGAAAGATGGAGTATTAAGTTTCTAATGATTATTACCATATTTGGCGTGCCATTTATATTCATTTACTGTCAAGACTTAGGAAATGCAAAGGTATGGTGTTAATCATGTGAAATGCTATTGTTAGACATGTATGTTGTTGATAGACATTTATGCTAAAACAGACATTACTGTTTGATTCAGAACAATGTCTGGCTTTATTAAAATTGTTCATTACATTGTACATGTGTGCTAAGTAGCTTCAGTTTTGTCCAACTCTTTGCAACTCCACAGACTCTAGTCTACCAGGTTCCTCTGTCCATGGGATTCTCCTGGTAAGAATACTGGAATGGGTTGCCATTTCCTTCTCCAAGGGATCTTCCCAACCTAGGGATTTAACCCTTGCTACTGCAGTGGCAGGTAGATTCTTTACCACTAGCACTACCTGGGAAGCTCGTTCATTAGTTTAGATGATACCAAATAGATAGTGAGCTCTTAAAGAGTAAAAATCATATTTCCCAGCACCATTCAGAATGCCTGGCACATAATAGGTGCTGATTTTTTGTTTGTTTGTTCTTACTTAACAAGTAGAGTATTGAAGAGATACTGAGCTGTGGCATCACCATAGACCTATGATAGAACCTTAGGGTAAATGCTGAGAGCCCTAAATGCCTAAGTGTTCAAACCTCTGCTTCCCAACTCTGCCCTCAGGATTCCTTGCATCCAGGGAGATAGTAAAAGTTGTCTAACCAAAAATGGCTGTCTTGCTGAATACTGAAGAAATATGAAGTGTGATATTTATGGGCTCCTTTCATGCTGAGTAAATAAATGAAGATACGTTATGGTCCACCCACCAGTGGACATTTATATCTCAGTTCTATGACTACAAATTAACTCTTAGCAACATCCTCACTGGAACCTTCTTGTGGAGTAATCTTATGGGATATAAAGATATTTGAGTTTGCCTTTAAGTTTGTCAGTTAAAAGTCATTCCAAGAATAAGAGAAAGAGGAGAAAGAATGGGAGGAGGGAGAACATGGCCAAATAGTTATTTGAGTAAAGGAAAGTCTTCCAGGTCTGGAGAGGATTCCAAAAAAGGAATACTCCTTTAAGGAATGAACAGGACATGCTTAGACTATAATCATCTATAGATTAGGTCTCCAGGTGAAGAGAATGAGGGCAGGGGAGGCTGTGCTGGTAATTCAGGGGAAGGTTTCTAAAGCCCCCTGGGAAAAGAATGGATTCCCAAACCTATAGTATGTTAGAATCCTCTAAGCCCTGTTTTGGCCAAGTCTTTCATTCACTTCCGAGCCCTGAATTTAGTGAATTTAAATGCACAAGGACTTTAGGCAGCTTTGAGCTGGGGCTGAGCTTAGGTTTTCATACTGGAAGTGTTTGCAGATCCATTGCTGCTGCTGTTGCTGCTGTGCTAAGTTGCTTCAGACGTGTCCTACTCTGTGTGACCCCATGGACAGCAGCCCACCAGGCTCCTCTGTCCCTGAGATTCTCCAGGCAAGAATACTGGAGTGAGTTGCCATTTCCTTCTCCACAGATATATTCAAGTATCTTAAAGTATAGATGCATGAACTTTCGAGAGACCTAAGTGGCTGTATCTCATCCAATTAGGGTCCATCACCCTCAAGGGGCCCATGTAACTCAGACTCTCATCTCCATGTAGACTGGTTTCCAAACCATCCAGGGATGAGTCTTTAAAAGTCAGTTGGCATCAAAAGATAGAACTAAAACCTGCATCTTGGCACCTTTTCCATTTTTCTCTAAATATTGATATCGACTTGCTTATCCCCTGGGACCCCAGGAGATGAAGGAATGTCCTCACTGAACTTCCTTCCAGCGTCCTTATTTTCTCGCCTGTCCACACCTGCTGAATTATTGTTTGTTTGTCTGTTTGTTTTTTCAGCCTCTCTGCACAGCTGGTGGGATCTCAGGTCTCAATCAGGAATTGATCCTGGGCCCCCTGCTGTGGAATCACGGAGTCCTAACCACTGGACCACTGCAGAAGTCCTCAAACTTGCTGTCTTCATTTTCCCCCAACGCTTCCCTAAATTTACTTCTTACCTGTTACAAAGGGAAAAAGGCACAAAAATAATATTTACAAAATAGTGCCTTTTTGTTAAATAGATGGTAATAAGTTCAGTCCAATAAATATTTATGAAGTCTTTACTAAGTGTCTGACTCCAGAAGAATAAAAAAAAAAATTGACAAGGCACAGCCCCTGCATGAAGCTGAAAGCGATAAGAACAAACAGAGAGAAACAACTAAAATAAGAACAAAACTACAACGTTTCTAATGGGAGAGAAGCCATACATTTAGGCTGTGTTCCTGAAAGCTTGGCCCGCAGATCTTCTGAATCAGAATCATCTGAATGTTTATGCAGCTAGATATTTTGGGGTCCACTCTAGGCTGTGCAAATCAGAATTTCTAGAAGCAGACTCGGGGATCTGCATTCTTACAAAGAGAAGAACCAGACAGAACTGAATTTGCAGTTCTCAGAATCACCTGCAAGAGTCAGACATCTGTCTTGAAGACAGGAGAATTAAGGATGTTTCAGATTTCTAAAGGCATTCTTTGCAGAAGAAATAGCAAGGCAAAGGAGACATGAAAGGCTTTGGGGAACACTTTAGAGAAGAATCCCATCAGTGAGGGCACAGGATGTGGGAAGAGGAACCACAGGTGATAAGCTGAAGCCTGAACTTTTGTCTCCTGTAGGAGTCAAGACCAGTGCCGTTTGTTCGAAGAGTTCTAAAGAGAAATCCCCACTTCCGTTCATTTTTGTTAAGCCTCTTATCTCATGAGGATATTTAATTTCTTTTCACTTACCTTGGTTTCCTGGCATGAATTTAATGAAAACAAGTTAAGCTTTTTTTTTTTAATCATATCAACCTTACTTAAATTCTGGCTCCATCACGTATTACCTCCATGACCCTGTGCTAAGCAGCTGTCACCTGCGAGCCTCAGCGTGCCCCAACAAAGAGGTGTAATACCTAAGCCCTGTTGGGAACCTTTAGCAGGAGCAGGAGGGCACAGCAGAGGGAACGGGTCGCCAAGCATGCAGTCAGTGACAGGAAGTGTTCTGAGTGTAATGGGGCTCACAGGATGCTGGGAAACTGGTTTGCTTCTTCTTGACTTCTCCTGGGATTTAATAACTCATGCATTGATTCTAATCTCTAGCTTCAGCTGTCTACCTGGCATATTTACGATCCCACAGCATTTCACCTTGTGAAGCTCTTCTAAGGCGCGTCAGCCTGGGACCGCATTGGGGCCTTGTGTTAGGATGGCCGGGTGCCAAGGCAAATGTTTAGACTTGGCTGAGGCCTTGGTGTTCAGTTAGCGCTCGATGTTTTAAAGAAAATGCAAATTGGGGAGCTTTTTTTGGGAACAGAAGGGATGGTTTCTCAGCCGGTGCCTCGCGGCCACACAGGTGCACAGCCTCCCGGGGACAAGGGGTGAACGTTGACCCGGGAGCCCAGTGCCATGTCCCGGAGTGCCTGGGGCAAGTGCATCCCTGACTGTGGGGAGCCCTGTTTGACTTGGCTGCAGCCTCATGAGCCTGGCGGCGGGCACAGCCCAGAGGAAAACAGCCTCAACGTTGACTCTCATCACTGCGCCGCTCAGGGCCACCTGTGGGTTTCACAACCTACCTCCCCTTTCTCACAGCGTCCTAGCCAGTTTGTTTGCGTTCCTGGAAAAAAAAGAGAGAGAGAGAGAGAGAGAGAGAGAGAGATCCCATTGCTCTCTTTGCTCCGAAGTTCAGTTTCTGCTCAGGGTCGCTGCCTTAAGGCACTCACCTGTGCGCACCTCTGAGCCCAGGCGCAAGGCCAGCTGCACCATCAGAAACCTCTGCGAATGCTGGGTCTCTCTCCTGCATCCAAGCATATATAAATATACAAGTTCTGCCGCAATGGGGAAGAAAGGAACATTCATTAAGCACCTGCTTCAAGCCAGGTGCTTTCACAAACAGAACCTTGTTTAATCCTCCAAGCAGCTCCGTGAGAAAGGAGTTAATATGTGCAGGAATTAGGTAAAGACAGTCAGGTGATACGTCAGAGGAGCCAAGATGTGGACCTGGCCTTCTGACTCCAAGTTCATGGTCTTTGCATCTACTGTGCTGCCTCTTGCCGGGTCCCAGAAAGAGCAGCCGGCAGGGAAAAGACACGGATTCCAGCCCAGGTTCTGACAAGGCTGGCCAGTGACAAGCCCTCCTGCCATCTCAAAAGGTCCCGGCCTCTGTAGGGAATGAGGGGCCAGGACAAGTGTCCTCTAAGACCCTTCCAGGTTTACTGTCTTGGGCCTGCACTAGAGATGACAGGTAGGGACTGTGATCTTGCTGCCTTGAATCAGTCCCAGCCAGAGGAAGTTCTGTGTGTTCACAGACAGAAGTGGTCTTGGCAGAAATCCATCCCCATATGGTCATAGACTTGGGTAAAGACTAAGGCATGGATGGGTTCCTTTCTGTCTCAGATAGTTTTTAATAATGTGACTTCTGCAAGGGGAAAAGGCAACACATCGATGTTTCCAAGAAAGGGGCAGTGGTGGCTGATACATGCCTGATACCACTGTGGGCACTTATGTCTATATAATGACCTGCATCACCTTCCTGACACTAGGAGAGAAATACAACTAGCTTCCTCATTTTACAAACGGGAGGAAATGGAAGATCAGACAATGTACACACAGCTACTATGGGAGGAGCTGGGATTTGAACCCCATCGATCACTCTGAACCATTGGTCCTTCTGTTTTGCTTCCTCATATTTAACCTGAGGCATCATAAGCACCTGCACACAAAGCAGAAGAAAGAAATGTGACCCCGTGCCTGGGGCAGTGACCTGCACACCGTGGTCCTTCAGTATAGGGAGACTGAAGGGACCTGCTTGTTAAGGGCCTTGCTCTGTGTTTTGAACAAAGGAATAAAACTAATGGTCATTGATTGACCGAGTCACCTGTGTCATTTCCCTTAATTCTCACAGTAACATTTCAGATGGGTGACACCTCCAGGGAACCAAGGGCAAGAAGCGAGAGGGTGTCCATGAAGACCCAGGCAGAGATTTCTGACTCCCATCACCTTTCTGACCACTACCTGTGTTTGTTTCACTGCCGCACTGCTTGAAACCCAGCAGGGCCTCAGGCTAACCCTCCCTCCTGCCCTGCACTGGCCTCCCTGTTCTTCATAGGAAATGAGGAGGACGTAGAATGGACTGCTCACCAGTACAATTTTGCTTGAATGCCAAGTTGCTTCAGTCATGTCTGACTCTTTGCAACCCCATGGGCTGTAGCCCACCAGCCTCCTCTGTCCATGGGATTCTCTAGGCAAGAATATTGGAGTGGGGTGCATGCCTTCCTCCAGGGGATCTTCCCAACCCAGGGATCAAACGCACATCTCCAGCAGCTCCTGCGTTGCAGGCATATTCCTTACACTGAGCCTCCAGGGAAGCCCACGATCTTTCCTACCCATCCTTATTTGAGGAGGGTCCTTTGCTTACATAATAGAAATAAAGATGTTAAAACTAATCCTGTATAGCCTAGCACTTATCTACAAGTTTTAGTCATTGCTTTACAGATCAGTCTTTCCATTAACCTATGAGGTGCTTGAGTGCAGGAACCACAGCTCTTGGACCACGGTGTGCAGGTCACTGCCCCAGGCACGGGGTCACATTTCTTTCTTCTGCTTTGTGTGCAGGTGCTTATGATGCCTCAGGTTAAATATGAGAAAGCAAAACAGAAACTGGGTTCCTGCTGCCAGGAGGGAGCTGCAGGCTTTGATTCTTCTCTTCGAGACCATTCTGAATAGAGCGGACTATTGACCCAAAGGATGTGGGGAAAACTCTAGAGCTGGAGGTCCAGTACCGCTGTCTGTTTTAAAATATATTAAGGAACCATAAAAGCGGACTAAGTGAAGTTTCTGAACATACCGTCAGACAGCCTTGTGGTATGGGTCTCATTTATGGAATCATCTTGCCAATTAAACGAAACTGACTTAACTCAGACAATTGCAGCTTAAATTGTTAAGGTAACCAGAAAGGCAGAGGGAGAGAGAGGCTGTTCAAAATGAGGACACGTCTCTCAGCCTTCCTACCTTCCCTCCCTAGGTGAGCAGAAATGGCTCACGTCTGCTGTTTAAACCTCTTTTTATACACACTTTGTCGCCTCGTTTCATGGAATCACATGCGTCTCTAACCTCTACTTATGTACTAAAATGCATGACAATCTGTTCAGAGTTAATCCCACTTGAAAATTAGGCAACTGCCAAATTGTTTCAGCCTGGGAGAAGGGGACAAACTCATCTTCTGGGCTGTCGGTGGGCCTTGAGTCAGGACACCAAATTCCGTCAGAAACGATTCGCCTTCTTAAGTCAGCAAGACATAAACAAACAACAACACAAACTGGAAAATGCCAAGCACTGAAGTTGAAACTGAGACCTCGCATTTCTCACTGATGTAAGAAAGCACAACACGCTTTTGGAAATTGTCAGAACACAGGTGCACAGGAAACCCAGTGGCTCTTACTCACCTTTTGGCTCTTCTTAGGTCCTGTGTCAGCAGGGACTGTGGCTGCCCCGCCAGTGAGGGGCCGTATGGTTTTAATGAAACATGCAGCAGAGATAAGTTTGGGGTGGGTGTCTCCTGAAATGCCAAGTACCCTCAGGAAGGGTCACTTTAATTACACGTACATCGTTTTTCCCATAAATATGGAAACCCAAGATATAAGGAAAGAGGAAGCTTAATGGTGTGTGTTTGTGTGTTAGTGTGTGTTTCCCCAGAGCTGCATGCAGGAGGCAAGATCGGATTATTGACTTGGAAGGACTCAGACTCTAACTCCGAGATGCCCTTATGTTGGCCCGTGGAGTCCACGCTGCCTCCTGCAGCCTGAGTTGCTTCCTAGAATCATGCTCCTGGGTCCCTCTTATGACTTGTAAAATCAGAAACTCCAAGGACTACAACCATGAAATTAAAAGACGTTTGCTCCTTGGAAGGAAAGCTACGACAAACCTAAACAGCATATCAAAAAGCAGAGACATTACTTTACCAACAAAGGTTCATAAGCCAAAGTTACGGTTTTTCCAGTAGTCATGGGCAGAGGTGGATGTGAGAGTTGGACCGTAAAGATGGCTGAGTGGTGCAGAATTAACGCTTTCGAATTGTTGTGTTGAAGAAGACTCTTGAGAATCCCTTGGACATCAAAGAGATCAAATCAGTCAATCCTGAAGGAAATCAGCCCTCAATATTCACTAGAAGGATTGATGGTAAAGCTCCAATACTTTGGCCACCTGATGCAAAGAACTGACTCATTGGAAAAGACCCTGATGCTGGGAAAGATTGAAAGCAGGAGGAGAAAGGGACAACAGAAGGTGAGATGGCTGGATGGCATCACCAATTCAATGGACAACAGTTTGAACAGACTCCAGGAGAGGAGGAAAGACAGGGAAGCCTGGCATGTGGTCGTTCATGAGGTTGCCAAGAGTCGGAGACAACTTAACGACTGAGCAACAGCGAGAAGAACATATTTCAGAATCAATGTTTCTAAAGAGCTGCCCAGGTTATTTGATTCTTGTCTTTGTTTAGCAACTCTTTATTTAAATCCTTTATTTTATAAATGAAAAGAGTAAGATGTTAGAGACTTTTGCAGAAGTCGCCCCGGGCCACCCATCTGGTGAGAGGTGAAGTCCCATCACTCCCTATGTAGGCCTCCTGATTCCGGCCGCAGCTGCCTCCCTGGTGCCCCGAGGACCTTGGAGGACACAGACACGTGGTCTGCCTGACTCAGGTTTCACTTTGAAAGCCTTTTGTTTATCAAGAAGGAATCTCTTTTCCCCTGGCAGGCTGCCTTCTCTTCCACCACAAATAATGATTCCTTTCAAACAAAGCTAAGCTTTTCTAAAGCTTGGAAAATCCATCCTAATCACAGTTTAGTTTCCTTCGTGTAAGTTCTCTGAAGAGATTAAGCCATCTCCTTGCTGGGCTGTATGGAAGGGAAGTTGTCCCACATCTCGTTGTCATTGTGGAGTATTGATGGGGTAGTTTTATGGTCAATAATCCACTTAATTTCCTTCATTTGTCTGAAACTGTAAAGAATGTTATGATGACCTAGGGCAGGGCCTGGCAAATTTGTTCTTTAAAGGTCAAGGAGTAAGTGTTTTCTTGGCCCAGTGGTCTCTGGAGACTACTCCTTGCTGCTGTTGGCGGGCAGCCATGGGCAGCACCTGAGCAAATGGGTGTGACTGAGTGCCAATAAAACTTTATTTACAAAATCAGGTGACAGGTGGGATCTGACCTGCAGAGCATGGTGTACTGACCTTTGGTCTAGGAAACCCAAAGAGGGGAAAAAAAACAACAGAAAAAACAGAATAATTTGTCTTAGTAACTCAGAGTCTAGGTTAGATGGAAGACCTGAATTTGAAGTAAACAATACAGAAGTTCAAAAGAACTGCCTAGTTTTCATGTTAAAAGGGTCATGCAAAGGTCACTGTCAGGCCAAGGTCCAGAGGTGGTGGAGGGAAGGCAGGAAGTGCTGGGGACCAGGCCAGGGGTTTCGGTTTCTGACCTCTCCTGGGGGTCCTTACACCCCATGGCCAAAGCCCTCATTCACTCAGAAAATTTCTGGAATCCTCTATACAGTGCTCCTCCAAGCCCTCTGCAGAGAGGGCTCAACATGGGGCTACCTTCAAAAGGAATACCCAGAGGAATTCTCCCAGTACCACAGAGCATGGATTGAAAAGGTGCATTTGGATTCGGGAAGCAATAATTTGGTAACAGGGCCCTGTTTCAGAAAGTCTTGTTAATTTTCTCGATCATTATTGTTCTGTTTCCTTTTTCTTATTAAAGCAATTTTCTAATAACTTGGAAAAAGACTTATTTCATATTATCTCCATGCTTTTTACATTTATGATTTTGTTGGTGGTGGTTTTCAGTTGATAAGTCATGTCTGACTCTTTGCAACCCCATGGGCTTCTTCCCTGTCCTTCAGCCTCTCCCAGAGTTTTCTCAGATTCATGTCCATTGAGTCAGTGATGCCATCCAACCATCTCATCCTCTGTCGCCCCCTTCTCCTTCTGCCTTCCATCTTTCCCAGCATCAGGGTCTTTTCCTCTTCGCATTGGGTGGCCAGAGTATTGGAGCTTTAGCTCCAGCAACAGTCTTTCCACTTACAATTTTATTAATACAGTTTTCAATTAATAAATTTTATTAGTATAAGCATTAGTGCCTTGCATAAAATCATCTTATAATCCATTTAATCTTTGCACACACTGCCTCTCACAAGCTGCTTTTCCACCAGGAGCTACCTGCTTACCAGCCTCCCCTCACTGATCCTCCAGACACTTGGACCTGACTCCTTCAGAACCACCCAGTGGCCTCCAGACTCAGGGCCTTTGCACTGCCACCTGCTCTGCTTGGAACTCATTTGCTGCATACATCTGCGTAGCCCTCCAGTCAATTTCCTGCAAGTCTCTTCTCTAACCAGAGAGAACATGCCCACCTAACCTGATCAGAATAGCATCCGCAAGGCTGTCTCTTGCTTTACACTGCTTTATTATAATCCTCAGCATCGATCAAGCCCTGACATGATACATGCATTCTTTTTATTGTTTATCCCAGCTACCTCCCATTACTAGGAAGTATGCTAAGAAGAGCAGGGACTTAGCTTCTGTTTCCTGCTGTAATCCTTGGCACCTAGAATAGTGGCTGACATGTAGTAGACTGGCAATCCATTTTTGTAGTTGAACCTGTTATGACAGTAGAAACAAGTGACAGCTTTTCTTTACTTGGGCTCCAAAATCACTGCGGATGGTGACTGTAGCCTTGAAAGTAAAAGATGCTTGTTTCTTGGAAGGAAAACTATGACAGACCTAGACAGTGTATCAAAAAGCAAAGACATAACTTTGCTGGCAAAGGTCCATTTAGTCAAAGCTATGGTTTTTCCAATAGTCAGGTACGGATGTGAGAATTGGACCTTAAAAAAGGCTGAGTGCCAAAGAATTGGTGCTTTTGACTTGTGGTGCGGGAGAAGACTCTTGAGAGTCCCTTGGACAGAAAACAGATCAAACTAGTCAATCCTAAAGAAAATCGACCCTGAATCCTCTGTGGGAGGACTGATGCTGAAGGATAAGAATGGTTAGATAGTATCACCGATGCAATGGACCTGAATTTGAGCAAACTACAGGAAATAGCTGAGGAGAGGGAAGCCTGGCGTGCTGCAGTCCAGGGGGTCACAAACAGTGGGACATGACTCAGTGACTGAAAATTAACAACTGTTGTGACAATGTGGGGTTGGAGCCACTTAATAATATCCGATGAAGTTAATGGCCTGGGGAAATTCATGAAGAATAGTAGGCCTTTCTTTCTTAATACAGTATACTTACACATATATATGGAATTTAGAAAGATGGTAATGATGAACCTGTACGCAAGACAGCAAAAGAGACACAGATGTATAGAACAGCCTTTGGACTCTGTGGGAGAGGGAGAGGGTGGGATGAGTTGGCAGAGTGGCAGTGTAACATGTATGATATCACAAGTGATACGAATTGCCGGTCTAGGTTTGATGCAGGATGCAGGATGCTTGGGACTGATGCACGGGGATGATCCAGAGAAAAGGTGTGGGGCGGTGGGGGGGGAGTGGTCGGGATTGGGAGTTCATGTACACTCGTGGCTGATTCATATCAATGTACAGCAAAACGAATACAGTATTGTAAAGCAATACAAACTAAAAAATAAAAATTAATTAAAAAAAAAGAATAGTAGGCCTGAGATTTTACATGAGAACCTGTCCTAATTTTGCTGGTAATTGGTAAGCATCTCAGGCAAGGACTTGGCGTTACTGGTTGTCAGTCCCTTTGTAAAACCTTAACACACAGCCATGCATTTTCCCAGCTTCTTGCAACCTCTCCTGTGTTTGGGCGATGACAACATAACGTGGGGATCGCTTGTCTGTCCTCCGAGCCCCTGAGTTCCAAGTTCCCCACCTTTCTTTTCCTCTTGCTGGCTCCCAAGACCATGGGACACCCTCTCACCTATGCAGAGTCTTCTCCCCTGTGTCCCCAATCCTCATTTACCCCTCATAGTGATGACTTAGCTTTCTCTCCAAATACCTGTGGAGCAACACAGGATAAAGGTGAGTAGTTTGTTGTTGATAACGGTAGTCTGTTATCCTTCAGGTAACTTCCCTGGTGGCTCAGATGGTAAAGCATCCGCCTATAATGCAGGAGACCTGCGTTAAATCACTGGGTCGGGAAGATCCCCTGGAGAAGGCAATGGCACCCCACTCCAGTACTTTTGCCTGGAAAATCCCATGGATGGAGGAACCTGATAGGCTACAGTCCATGGAGTCGCAAAGAGTCGGACACGACTGAGCAACTTCACTTTCACTTTTTAGTCCATTGTTGAGGGTCCTTGGTTTGGGGGGGAACTTCAGAGTCCATGCGGGTATAATTTCCCCACTGATGGTTGCTCACCGAGCCCTCCAGCCTGCAATGAGTGTAGGAGCACTGGAGCATGGAGACCTCCTGGCAGGTGGAGAATGTACGACACGAGTCAGATGGGCTGTGAGTAATGTAACATCAGCGTCAGGAAAGCAACGCTCACTGGAACATTTCTCCTGGCCTTCCCTCCACAACCACCCAAGGCTTCAACTAAGTGATTTTGGAAGATGTTCTTGTTTCACAGTCCAAAATACTTGGGGAAAAAAAAGGCATAAAATTGACGTCGTGGCTTGCTTTTTCTCCCCAGCCCCTCAGGAGATTCCTCTTTAAAAACTTACATATGTTCCCTTTTATTATTTTACTTGCAAAGAAGGGAATTTGAACCTATGGAATTATAATAATTGCGCATCAAGCAAACCCAACTCTGAGAACTATTTCTGTACACACATTAAACTAATTTATACACTGAAAGCCCTGACCAATGGGCTGACAGAGGGGCCTAGAGAAATACTGATCATTCCCACTTCCTCTCACTAGAATATTTCTGTTTTCTTGTAAGCAAAATAATTCTGAAAAAAAAATCAACACTATTTCCCAGATCATGTTAGTCAGTCACACCTAGTTTTGCTATGTCTATTTCCATCTTTTTAGAAACATTATACTGGAGAAGGCAATGGCACCCCACTCCAGTACTCTTGACTGGAAAATCCCATGGATGGAGGAGCCTGGTGGGCTGCAGTCCATGGGGTCTCAAAGAGTCGGACATGACTGAGCGACTTCTCTTTCACTTTTCACTTTCATGCATTGGAGAAGGAAATGGCAACCCACTCCAGTGTTCTTGCCTGGAGAATCCCAGGGATGGCGGAGCCTGGTGGGTTGCCGTCTATGGGGTCGCACAGAGTCGGACAAGACTGAGATGACTTAGCAGCAGCAGCAGCAGCAGCAGAAACATTATACAGCTTCAGAAAAACATCTATTTCTGCTTTATTGACTATGCCAAATCCTTTGACTGTATGGATCACAATAAACTGTGGAAGATTCTTAAAGAGATGGGAATACCAGACCACCTGACCTGCCTCTTGAGAAACCTGTATGCAGGTCAGGAAGCAACAGTTAGAACTGGACATGGAACAACAGACTGGTTCCAAATAGGAAAAGGAGTATATCAAGGCTGCATATTGTCACCCTGATTATTTAACTTCTATGCAGAGTACATCATGAGAAACGCTGGGCTAGAGAAGCACAAGCTGAAATCAAGATTGCCGGGAGAAATGTCAATAACCTCAGATATGCAGATGACACCACCCTTATGGCAGAAAGTGAAGAGGAACTAAAGAGCCTCTTGAGGAAAGTGAAAGAGAAGAGTGAAAAAGTTGGCTTAAAGCTCAACATTCAGAAAACTAAGATCATGGCATCCAGTCCCATCATTTCATGGCAAATAGATGGGGAAACAATGGCTGACTTTATTTTTGGGGCTCCAAAATCACTGCAGATGGTGATTGCAGCCATGAAATTAAAAGATGTTTACTCCTTGGAAGGAAAGTTATGACCAACCTAGACAGCATATTTAAAAACAGAGACATTACTTTGTCATCAAAGGTCCATCTAGTCAAGGCTATGGTTTTTCCAGTGGTCACATATGGATATGAGAGTTGGACTATAAACAAGCTGAGTGCAGAAGAATTGATGCTTTTGAACTGTTGTGTTGGAAAAGACTCTTGAGAGTCCCTTGGACTGCAAGGAGATCCAACCAGTCCATCCTACAGGAAATCAGTCCTGAATATCCATTGCAAGGGCTGATGCTGAAGCTGAAACTCCAGTACTTTGGCCACCTGATGGGAAGAGCTGACTTATTTGAAAAGACCATGATGCTGGGAAAGATTGAGGGCAGGAGGAGAAGGGGACGACAGAGGATGAGATGGTTGGAGGGCATCATCAACTCAATGGACATGGGTTTGGGTGGGCTCTGGGAGTTGGTGATGGACAGGGAGGCCTGGCGTGCTGTGGTTTATGGCGTTGCAAAGAGTCTGACACAACTGAGCGACTGAAGTGAACTGAACTGATATGGCTATGAAGTTTGTCAACATCAAAAAATTGTCCAGCGAGTAAAAAATTGTCTATATCAAGGTTGGATGGCATCATTGATTCAATGGACATGAGTTTGAGCAAACTCCAAGAGATAATGAAGGACCAGAGAGCCTGGAGTGCTGCAGTCCACGGGTCACAAAGAGTTGGACCCAATGAGTGACTAAGCACCATGCATGCACCTTTTACATTTTCAGCCCAATGGTCTTAACTTTGTTCTCCAGATCTAGAGGGGAGTCCCGGGAGCCTGAGTTGGGCATAAGTGTTGGGGCGTCGGGGAGAGGTGCGTAGGAGGCAGGCATGGTTGATCTGCATGGCTGAGGAACAAATCCAACAGCCAAGTGGATGGAGCCTGGTCCCTGCCTGTTAAGGAACCGACTCCATGAGAGGCTCTGCCTGGGATGCTTCTAGTGAAGCTGGACCTGCAGTTACCTAGCACTGGGCTGCAGGGGTGAGAGCAGGGCTCAGATCCCCCATGAGCCCACATGCAGCACACACACACACACACACACACACGAACTCCTCTTCTCCTCCGTCTGTTCTATCCATTGCCCTCCACCTCCTCTCCAGAGGACTCCTCTGGCCTTCTGGACGTTGCTGCAAAGGAAGGGTGCTGAGCAGGGACAGTGGAGATATGTCAGCCTAGAGCTCAGTGGACAGTGGATATGCCTTGGTGATTTTGGCAGAGGGAGGGATTCCGTGGTAGAGAGATTCAGAGAGGGAGTGGGAGGCAGGGTCCAGTGTGGAGGTGAGCGCAGAGGGGTGTGAGGAAGGGAGACCAGCAGCGGGAACGAGGGTCATCAGGTCCATTCTCTCAGCCTAATGGCCAAAAGTGGGACCTCCTTCCCAGTGGGCAGAGGCTGTTGGTCCTCCCTTACCTGCTGGATGGCAGCAGGAAAGTCTGGGCTCAAAGACTCTCTACCACGTGCTCAGTTCCCTGGCTCTTCTGCAAAATGGTGCAGGAGCTGGAAGGGTTGAGAAGAGATGCCTGCATGCATCCTCCTGCCGCTGGATCCGTGGGACCTGCTGGGAGTCAAGGGCACGGCCCTCGGGGCAGTCAGAGTCTGCGCTGGAAACAAGGCCACCAGATCTAAGCCCAGGGATCCTCTGGTGTTCAGAGCACTTCCTAAACAGCAGACTCTGAGGACAGCAGGGCTGCTGCTCAGAGAAGTCAAACCGCCAGCCCAAGGAACCAAGCAGGTCAATAGAGACCTGGATCCCACAGGTGTTAGAAGTGATGGGCAGTGACTGAGAAGGCTCCCAGGGGACTCAAGGTAAAGAACCTGCCTGCAATGCAGGAGATGTGGGTTTGATCCCTCGGTCCAAGAGATTCCCCCGGAGGAGGAAATGGCAACTCATGGAGCATTCCTTTGACAGAGGAGCCTGGTGGGCTGCAGTCCATGGGGTCGCAAAGAGTCGGACACAACTGAGTGACTGAGCAATGAGCAATTCTCAGATGTGGGAAAATTATTTTTAATTTTGAAAACAATGAAGAGTGCTAAATATAAATTGTAACACAAAAATATAGACTCTGAACACTGACAGGTGGAGAACTGGACAAATATAGGAATGGAGAAAAATGGAGATATAAACAGAGTTTTAGGATGAAAGGGCTTTTAAAGCAGTGAGCAAAGGGATGATGTATGTGATAAATTTTGTCAGGACAAAAGACCATCAAATTGGGGGAAATGTCACACTCCTGCTTCATGTTGTATTCAATTTTAGGCACAAAGAGAGATGAAATTGTTGCAATTTCCCAAAAGATTATTATACTAACGTTTTTGAACTTTTTATACTTTTCACTACTTCTTTGTTTGAAGCAGCTAGTGACTCTGTCAAATGGCAGTGATAAGACTTCACTTGATTGATTTTTAGCTTCTAGTGTCCCTCCATTTATTGGTCTTTAACTTGAGATACTTGTCATCATTTAAGAAAATATCTTCCTATTCCAATTCATTAGTATGTTGATAAGGATTTGTAAGGTTTATAACATTTCTTTTTAGTCTCTGTAAAAATCCCCTATAAAGCAAACTTGTTGGGCCCTTAGAGTATATCTATTTTTAAGACTTTTGAAATGTATTATCAGATTATCTTCCAGAATCCTTACCTCGCATTTAGAGTCTTGCCAAGGGTACACACCCTTGGCACAGTCTAACTGTGTAACAGTCTTACATCTAACTGTTTTAGCGTTCTGAAGCATATTGGAAGTTTATGTTAGGTGTACATATTCTTCTACCTGCTGGCCCACACAAGATCAAGTGACTTGAAATATCTCAAGTATTTTTCCAGAGTTTCTTTCAGCACAAAGAATTCAAATTTAAACTTATTTCCTTTCTTTTGTTCACGAGAGTTAAATGCATTTGAAATATTTCTGTACATACCTGTAGAACACTGTCATTATGCTTCCTAACAGCTAGATAGGATTTCATGAATAGAGGCAGCACCAATTATTCAAATAGTAGCCTATTGATGGGCACTTAGCTAGTTTTCAGCACTCTGCTATCACCTCGGTGCTGGGGAGCATGATGTTGTAAATCCATCACTTCACATACCTGCAAACATACCCACAGAAACTCCAAACTGTACAGACCTTGTCCGAGGCTACATGCACCTGTAATGCTCAGAGCTATTGCTGAATTTTCCTTCAAAAGGATCTTAATGACAGATAATCCATCATGCATGTCTGACTGGCCACTGACACAGACTGCCAACAGTGTTGTGACGTTCCCGGTCTTTGCTGATCCCAGAGGTGAAAAGCTATGCCTTGTGTCTTATTGTATCACTCGTTTCTTACTGTGAGAGAAGATGAACATCTTTTCCTATGGGTAAGAGCCATTTGCATTTCTTCTCTGTGCATTCATCTCTTTTTCACTCAGATTTCCATTGTTTTGTTTGCCATTTCATTAAAAATCTTCTTGAGTTCTTTAGGTATGACGGATCTCAGTCCTTTTTGTGATAGGACCTATAAATACAGTTTTCTTGCTTATAATTTTGCTTATATGATAATTTTTATGCACAAGGGTGTTTTGTAGTTTATTTTTTGTTTAGTCAACTTTATCATTATCTTCCTATGTGAGTTTTTAATTGTGAGCTGTATTACAATGGTCTTTCTGAATGCCTGTGTGTGTGTGTGTGCGCGCGCGCTCTTGGTCATATCTGACTCTTTGCAACCCCATGGACTATAGCCCACCAAGCTCCTCTGTCCATGGAATTTTCCAGGCAAGAATACTGGAGTATATGCAAGTTCCTTCTTCAGGGGATCTTCTAGACCCAGGGATCAAACCCACTTCTCTTACGCTTCCTGCATTGGCAGGCGGTTCTTTGTCAGTTGAGCCAACCGGAGAAGTGCATCTTCTGGTACAAAGCTATAATGTCATGTCCCTGTGCTTCTTTTAGTATGTTTGTGCTTTTACTTTTTAAATTCTTTTTCATTTTTTATATGTAAATCTTTGATCATATGTTTAAATCAATGATCAATAGATCATTGATCTCTCTTTAATTATTTTCATCAGAAATACACTGAAGTCATTGCTCTGTAACGTTACAACCTGGAAGGAAGGGGAAGGAAGGGAGGTGGGAAGTGGGGGTTCAGGAGGGAGGAAAAATATATATATACCCATGGCCAATTCATGCTGATGTATGGGAAAAACCATCACAGTTTTGTAAAGTAATTATCCACCAATTAAAATAAAAAAAATAAAAAAAGAAATATGTTGAAGATATTTTTCAATTTTAAAGATTTTTCCTAGTTATTATTTTAATAAATTTACTGCATTGTAGTTAAAGATGTTGTCTTTTACTATTATTCATTTTGAAACGCATTGAGTTTTATATGGACCTTAATACATGACTACTTGTTATGAATCCTGGAAAGCCTCCGTAAGAGAGCAGACATTGATCTACAGGAGTCAAATGCACTCTGTCTGTGAAGTCTCCTTTAGTCATATTGGGCTAAATGGTGGGTTTTTTCAGTTCCATCGACCCTCTCCTTTCTCTCTTCTCGGTGCTCTGTTCAGATTAGTGCTTGTCCTCACAAACAGAGCTGATGGGAGTGCGATGACGGGTTGAAATGCAGTGCATGTATGATGGGCAGCAGCCTTGATGACGGAGAAGGCAATGGCACCTCACTCCAGTATCGCCTGGAAAATCTCATGGGCAGAGGAGCCTGGTGGGCTGCAGTCCATGGGGTCACTAGGAGGGGGACACGATTGAGCGACTTCACTTTCACTTTTCACTTTCATGCACTGGAGAAGGAAATGGCACCCACTCCAGTGTTCTTGCCTGGAGAATGCAGGGACGGGGGAGCCTGGTGGGCTGCCGTCTATGGAGTCACACAGAGTCGGACACAACTGAAGCGATGGGAGTGCGATGACGGGTTGAAATGCAGTGCATGTATGATGGGCAGCAGCCTTGATGACGGAGAAGGCAATGGCACCTCACTCCAGTATCGCCTGGAAAATCTCATGGGCAGAGGAGCCTGGTGGGCTGCAGTCCATGGGGTCACTAGGAGGGGGACACGATTGAGCGACTTCACTTTCACTTTTCACTTTCATGCACTGGAGAAGGAAATGGCAACCCACTCCAGTGTTCTTGCCTGGAGAATGCAGGGACGGGGGAGCCTGGTGGGCTGCCGTCTATGGAGTCACACAGAGTCGGACACAACTGAAGCGACTTAGTAGCAGCAGCAGCAGCAGCAGCCTTGATGAAGTGAGTGCTCAGGATGAAAGGTTCTGCAGGTGGTGCCTGCCTCCCTGGATGGCCCTTGACTCACTGGATGATGTAACCCCGGAAGCCAGGTGACTGGGCTCCTGCAGGTGAATTCTGACCACTTGAAGTCTGACAGAGAGATTCCTCTCTTTTCTTACCTTACAGGAACTTTCTGAGGTGTAATTTCTCCTTGAAAAATCGAGCCAAGAAACATCCTACACTGAAAGAACACAGTTGCTGAAACCCTGAGAGGCCGGCCCTGAACCATGGCCTATTGTATCACCCCAAACCTCCCTTTGACTCCCTTCTTTTTTCCTCAGTTTCACAGCCTTGGGCTTGAGACTGTGTCAGCATTTTAATCCATGCTTTACTATGTTTTTTCCTAGGAGACCCAGGCAAAGGAAATAGTCATACTTATTTTTTATTCATTTGATTAATGGCTAGAGAGAGATAAAGCAGAGACAGGAGTTAATATATTTTACTCCTATTATGTTTCTATTTCAGCATGTATCTCATAATTTCTTCTTTAAAATGTCACTGATATGTTATTTTGTGCATGAATTCTCACAACATTTCATATCATTATTCACAAAGTATTTATTGAAACCTACAAACTGTCAGGCCTTGACCTTGGATATAGCAGTAAACGAAAGTAACTAAAATTCCTGCCCTCAAGTATTTAGATTCTAGTATTTATCCACTGTGGAGTTCAGCATTATAAAATAGTATCTTTAGGTCATTTTATGTTTATGGAGTGAATTCCATCTTGTCTGACATTAAGGTCACTGCTTACTGAAGTCTTGCATGTGCCATTATGCTATGTCTATTGATTTAATTTCAACCTTCCTCAATTATTTTTGTTTTAGATGTGTCTTTTTATACACCATAGAGTAGGATTTGTTATTTTGTTTTGTGATTCTCCTGAAAATCTTTTGTATAATAGATAACATTATCTCTTCATTGATTAGTAAGGCAGATACGCTTGAGCTTGGCTTTCATATAAGTCAAGGTTCATCTTGAGACACAGAACCATTGGGTTGTTTACCTTAAAGTATTTATTGCAAGGGAATGACTAATAGAGTTGTGGGGGTCACGAAGTGAGCCCAGAATCTGGAAAGCAATCCATCAGAAGAGGAAAGCTGGAGCTCTGAAGCACAGAGCAAACCTGCTCCTCAGTCTGCCATCCCTCCAAGCACAGAGCTAACCAGAAGACAGAAAAAGAACCACTTTTCCACGCAGAGGGTCTTTGTGGAGGAGGGCATTGGACAAGAGGGAGGGAGGCTGGCAGAGCCAAGAGCCCCTCATAAAAAGTAAAAGAGATGGAGGCAATGGAACACAGACTTTTGTCCCTTAGATCCCCCAGAACCAACCCTTACAAACCTTCTCATGGGGTCAGGTCAGCAATGTGTGCGGACTGCCCACGACTTGGCCTCTATCTTGTCTTTACCTATGACCAGTACCAACCCCGCCCCCCACCAAGCAGACACCCTTGGAAACTTGTAGCCAGCATCCTTGGCAGCTACGACAGCAAGTCAATGGCAGTCTGAGACAAGCAGATTCCAGCCACATCTGCAAACTGAGCTAAGGGGTTGAACATAAAGAGATTATGAAAGAAAACAATAAAGCAAAGATTGAAAGGCTCTTCAGACAGAGGAAAGAGCAAACAAAGACTGAACACAGGTTGTGTTTTCCTTCGGAGAGCTGCATAATCAGTGCAGACTTGAGCAGAAATGTCCAGAAGCAGCCCTAGGAGAGCACGCCTAACTGCAGCTCTTGAACTTGGTCACTTTCTCTCCACTGCAGCTGTGACCCGAAAGTCAGACTCTGGCACTGTGGCTTTCGAGGGAAACTTTCATGCAGAGTTACTGGTCAGCAGCTTTTGCTAGTGATCCAGCAGCACCCTAGGGTGGTCTTACCAAAGTGGAATTCTTTTATTTAATCAATATAATCTAAAACCTCTATGTACAATCCATTCATTCATTTACTCATTTTTTTATAAATTCAGTTCAGTTCAATTCAGTCGCTCCGTCGTGTCCGGCTTTTTGCAGCACACAAGACCTCCCTGTCCATCACCAACTCCCGGAGTTCACTCATACTCACGTCCATCGAGTCCGTGATGCCATCCAGCCATCTCATCCTCTGTTGTCCCCTTTTCCTTCTGCCCCGAGTCCCTCCCAGCATCAGAGTCTTTTCTAATGAGTCAACTCTTCCCATGAGGTAGCCAAAGTACTGGAGCTTCAGCTTCAGCATCATTCCTTCCAAAGAATACCCAGGGCTAATCTCCTTCAGAATGAACTGGTTGGATCTCCTTGCAGTCCAAGCGACTTTCAAGAGTCTTCTCCAACACCACAGTTCAAAAGCATCAATTCTTCGGCGCTCAGCCTTCTTCACAGTCCAACTCTCACATCCATACATGACCACAGGAAAAACCATAGCCTTGACTAGATGGACCTTTGTTGGCAAAGTAATGTCTCTGCTTTTCAACATGCTATCTAGGTTGGTCATAACTTTTCTTCCAAGGAGTAAGCGTCTTTTAATTTCATGGTTGCAGTCACCATCTGCAGTGATTTTGGAGCCCCCCAAAATCAAGTCTGACACTGTTTCCACTGTTTCCCCATCTATTTCCCATGAAGTGATGGGGCCGGATGCCATGATCTTCGTTTTCTGAATGTTGAGCTTTAAGCCAACTTTTTCACTCTCCTCTTTCACTTTCATCAAGAGGCTTTTTAGTTCCTCTTCACTTTCTGCTGTAAGTGTGGTGTCATCTGCATATCTGAGGTTATTTATATTTCTCCCAGCAATCTTGATTCCAGCTTGTGCTTCTTCCAGCCCAGCGTTTCTCATGATGTACTCTGCATATAAGTTAAATAAGCAGGGTGACAATATATAGCCTTGACGTACTCCTTTTAGCAACAGTTAGAACTGGACATGGAAAAACAGACTGGTTCCAAATAGGAAAAGGAGTATGTCAAGGTTGTATATTGTCACCCTGCTTGTTTTATAGATTAGTTTCTTCTAAAATACAATTTCACTGCTATGTTTCAAGAGACAGAATCAGGGTCTGGTACATCTTAAGCATGCGATAAATATATTTTTGAGTAAATGAGTAAACAAATTGAGCAGATTATTATTAAAATGTGTATTGAGATATAGACAATTCAAAAAGATTCCATTCCCAGCTGTCAGGGCACTGTGTGCGGGAGGCAGTCACATCTACTACATAACACAGCAGGTAAGTACCCCTCTCTAGCAATACTTTTCTCCTCAGTCTCTCCTTTCCCTCTTAAGCTTTCAATTAATGTGAATTTGCTGTTGCCTCTAGAATCGAAATCAGAGAATTCCCTGATGGTCCAGTGGTTAGGACTCAGTGACTTCATTGCTAAGGGTACAGGGTCAAGCCTTGGATGGGGAACTAAGAGCCAACAGCCCATGCAGCCAAAATAAACAACCAATGTTCAATGTGAAATTATTTTTAAAAAGTAAAGTCTATATCAGAGCAGAAGTGGATCCTAAGTCAATTCAGACGTGTCTGACTCTGCGACACCATGCACAGTAGCCCACTGGGCTCCTCTGTCCATGGGATTGTGCAGGCAAGCATAGTGGAGTGGATTGCCATTTCCTTCTCCCAAGGATCTTCACGACTCAGGGGTAGAACCCACATCTCTTCTGTCCCCTGCATTAGCAGACAGGTTCTTTATCACTAGTGCCACCTGGGAAGCCAGTATCAGAACACAGACTGCTTTTGAAATCTCAACCTTTGGTTCAAGTTTTCTGCTGAATTCCTCCTCTTAGGAGGCCCTGCAGGATCATCAGACTAAGTGGGTAAAATCTAATGTGTTCTCTCACCCCATCTCCTAACTAAGCCTAGTTAGTTCTATTGTTTAAATCACTCAGATCTTTATCCTTCTCTTTACCCACAGATATTACCTTAATTCAGCCTCTATTAAGTCAATTTTACAGCCGTACCAACTGCTGATCAGAAGTTTCAGTGCTTTTCATAGTTATTTAGCTACAGATGAATTAAAATATGTGTTCTTTCTATAAGACTTATCGACCACCCGTGAGGGCAAGAGAAAGTGACAACCTGCGAGTCTCTCAGGGGCTGTGAGTCTCAGGATGGGGCACTGCATGAGGGCAGGGCCTGCTTCTGGAAAACAAAGCTGAGTCCACTTTGGCCTGTCCAGAGTAGGAGGAAGGACTGTCTGTGACCTCAGTGAGGCCGGGCCAGCCGTGTCTGCAGTGCAGGCGGGCCTCTGGTTGCATTTTCTGCTTCTGTCTCTCTTTGAGCCCCCGTCTCATCCTTTCTGCTCCCTGGAGGCCTCTTCACCAGCTGGGGGCATGAGATGCTGGTGGTGACAAGATTTTCTCTTTCAGGGCTGACCTGAGCCTGCAGAGCCCGTGTCTCTGGTTTCAGTCTTCCCCCACCTCCATCTGCTTCAGAACCACCAAGAAAGAAAGCACAGGGGGGCCCAGGCCTCCTCAGGATGTATTTGAAGTGCGTGCAAAGCCCCTTCTTCTCTGGGGCTTCGCTGCTTTCAGGAGGTAGGTTTGCATCACAGAGTGCTGTTTCCCTAAGAGGATTGGCGGGCAGCTGGGCGACCAGCCACCTGTACAGAGAAGAACATGTGGCGGGAAGGTCCTGCTTTGCAAGTGTGGCCTCACCTGCTGCCGGGGACCTCAGCGGTCTCCTGGGTGGAACATGGGGGTGAAACTTGGGCCACCTCTGACAGCACACTGTGCATCAGATTCAGCTAAAAATGCAGTAAACTTTAAGCTTGAGATCCTGCATCCCTTCACGAGAAGCAAGAAGACACCAACATCTCATGCTAAAGTCACACCCAGCCCACTTCCTCCCTGTCCTCCCACGCGAGATCCTCTCGTCCCATATGCCTGCATGCTGCACCTGCCCCCACCCACACCTCAACCAGACCTTACTTCCCAACGGCCGTTAGTCTCTCATACATAGACGGAGGATATGTAGATATATATATATAACAAATAAATATCTGTCTTAGGTATCTAATGCATAAATATGTATAATTCATTCAAATAGATATCATATATGCACATATTTTAAGGGAACCGAGATGGGAGGAAGGAGACCACTTTGAGGGAGGAGATGGCAGATGAATCAGCATTACATTTTATACTGACAGACACTCATAACTGGGCTTCCCAGACACCTCAGTGGAAAAGAACCCCCTGACGACACAAGAGACGCAGGTTCAATGCCCGGGTGGGGAAGATCCCCTGGGGAAAGAGACAGCAACCCCCTCCAGTATTCTTGCCTGGAGAATCCCATGGACAGAGAAGTCTGGTGGGCTAGAGTCCATAGGGTGGCAAAGAGTTTTACGTGACTGAGCACACACACACACACACACTCACAAGTATATATAAGTATATGCGTATTTATATTTTATTTTATTACATACAGAGTATTTTCATGATCTCTTTGATAATTAAAACATCTTTTGAAGGAAGTGACAGTTTTATCCCAATTTTGAAAATAAATAAATCTGCAGTTTCACAGACCTTAGAATTTGCCCATGATCACAAAGCCATTCAAGCATAAATTACAGTAAAAATGTAAATCTGATATCTTTTATGTTTTACATTTTAAAGAGGCCCAAGCCCTCTTTATCCCTCTGACACTATGCTGCATAATGTTCAATTCTTTAAATCCTTAAGTTTTCTAAAATAAATCATGAAGTGTCTGGTGGAATGTTTTTCAAATCCATTTCTATGGAAGAAATGGGTTACAGTAGGATGAGATTGACCAGGACCTAAGGACCGTTAAACCTCAGTCCAGACTGCAAATATAACGTCAGTTCTCTTCTACAAGCCTGGTCATGGCAAATTTTTTCCAATGTGGAACATGCCCCCAAACTCATTGACTGGACATTAAAACTCCAGAAATTCCTATGTTATCTACTATCATTGGTTTTGTCAGCAAAAAACTAAATTCTATTGTCATTCTAAGGTGATACATTTTTAACCAGAAGGAAATCCGTATTTGAGCCTCATTATTCACAGCCTCTGAATTTGTGAATTCGCCCAGCAGCTGAAGCACATTTGTAGCCCAGGGCTCGGGCTCGCGGTGCTCTCACGGTGTTCAAGGGCGTGTGGAAGGCTCTGAAGGGCCTTGGAGGCAGTCCACATGATGTTCCCCTCTGAAGTCAAGTACAGCAAGCCTCTGCTTTCTTGTCTCAGCTCTCACCTGGTAAACAAGAGCCCTTTTCATGGTCTATTTTATGACATGTTTTTCACATTTTTGTGCTTTTTGTTGATGACTGTGCCGCTTAACATGGTCCGCAGCAACATCAAAGTGCTATCTAGTGTTCCTGACTGCAGGACGACTGTGACGTGCTTCATGGAGAAAACAAGCGTAGTAAGTCAGCTTCAGTCCATCATGAGGGACGGTGCTGTTTAGTTAAATGTTAATGAATAAAAAACTTGTATCAAATAAGGCTTCTTTGGGGCTTCCCTGGTGGCTCAGACAGTAAAGGAGCTGCCTGTAATGCAGGAGACATGGGTTCCATCCCTGGGTCAGGAAGTTCCCCTAGAGAAGGAAATGGGAGTCCACTCCAGTATTCTTCCTGAAAAGTTCCATGGACAGAGGAGCCTGGTGGGCTACAGTCCATGGCGTTGCTTAGTCGGACAGGACTGAGCAACTAACACTTTCACTTTCTTTTCAAGGTTTATTTAAACAGAAGCACGCACACAATAACACTATATACTGACCAGCTGCCAAAAATGTGCCCAGAGGTTTTTAGGACCCTAACCCTGCATTTTCCCCAGAAGCAGTGGCCCCGTGTTCACTAATTCAGCCTTGGAGAGAACTTTGTAGATTGTAATTATTGCAAATCATAAGAACCACTACAAGTCATTCTGTGTTGGTTTTTTTCCAGTCTGTGTTCCTTTATCATGAGCTATTTCTGAGAAGCAGTATAACAAATGTTTAATAAAATCTGAGTTTTGTTATCTCTATTGAATGTTTTCAAAAACTAAAAGAGTAACTCCATGAACTTCCAGTGGCAACCTCAGTTGCCTTATAAGCATGTATAAGTTCCATGTAAGCTCCATGTAGCTGGAAATGCCAGATTTCATCACTGTTCCCTGTGGTGAACCTCCCGTGAGGGCAGCAAACTCTAACAAGGAATCACACAATAAATAAAAGGAATGAAGCTGTGCTAAGACTCAAAAGAAAGAACAAGAAGAGATGGAAATCACTGAGAAAGGGCTACTTCGAACATGAGCTGTGGGAGAAGGCCCTTGAAGTTAAGCTCTCAGTTGACCAGGCAAGAATGGCAAGAGTTCAGGCATGTCACCTGTGAGGCGAGGGGGACTGTTTCAGGCACGGAAAACTGCCAAGTGCAAGTGTTGTGAGGCTAGAAAGAAATGCAGCCGGCTCAAGTGAGTGAATGACTCCAGGAAGGCAAAAACAGAGACCCATGTGTGAACGTGTGAGATCTCTCAGTGTTCCTGGATATAGGTACTAATGCGTGTTCAACTGATGTGCCCACACTTTATCATAAATGTTAGATTTCCCTTTATTTGCCTACACCGCAGAGGAAAGTACCGCTCCAGTGCACGCACCAAGAATTTGAAAAGCTCACCTTCCTGTATGACACCAAGTCACACACAGAGGTCTGCTCAGGGACAGCCAGGGTGTGGGCGCTGCCTCTGTGCTGTGGGTGTTCCCAGCATTTAGAGACAGTATTTGGGAAAACGTGTTTTTATTTGTGGCTGATACAAAGGCCCTTCAGCTTTCTGAATAGCTTTGTAATCTTACTCTTCTTTTCTTTGATATTATTTCTCTTTGAATCATAGAAAGAAAAAAAAAAAATCAGTTTAGTATAATCTTTTCAGTTGACCAGTTAGCTCTATTTCTGTTACAGTAGTGTTTGCCTTACTGAACTATTTGATGAAATAAGAAGCTGCCAGATACGAAGCAGCACAGCCCAGGGCCCATAACTCTGTGTGTATTTGTGTGTATGTGAGAGCTGCTACTTTACATAGGCTTATTGTGGGTCAGGCATTGTAGTAATCGCCTTTATACATCCTGTCTAACCTATACGTGTACCTTTGAATATACATTGTGTACCTGTATAATAATAGCGTGTCTCATTTATATGAGATTTTGTTACCCACATTCAGAAACTGAGGTTTATTTAGTAACAAACTTGATGAATAGTAAATGGCTAAGAAGATTTGGCAATAAAACCCCATACCGTGCTCTATCCCTCTTAAGATGCACTCCCTTGCACTGACAAATAGATACTGTTGATCACAATAAACAAGTATCCATCTATTGATATTCTAGGAAGAGTTTGGGGTATTATTATAGTACAATCTTAGCACAAGCTGAGTTGTCTAAAGCGACAGAAATTTATTCTCTCACATTCTCAAGGCCAGATGGTGTTGTCAGGACTCTACTTCCTCCAAAGTCTTTAGGGAAAATTCTCTTCCTTTATGTCCTCCAGCTCCCCTTGGCCACACTGCTCCAATTTCTGCCTCCGTGGTCATGTGGCCTCTTTCTCTTGGGTCTGTGTGTCTTCTGTGTGGTTCTTAAAAGGACGCCTGCCACTGGCTTTTGGGACAACCCAGGTAATCCAGGATGATTCCACCTCAAGATCATTAACTGCTGTCCATTTTTAAAGACCCTTCTTCCAAACAAGGTCACATTTCCATTTTTCAAGGACAAGGAATGGACCATGATTCAACCCACTAGATTTTTAGATGTTTTTCAAGCTTTTAAAAATTCCTTCCATTTTTATTGGTATATTCAGATTAATTGCCTTCTGAAAGCTATAGTCTTTCAGAAATATTAAAACAAGATACTCACACACACATAACATTTCTTGCAATTAGTTTATTGTCCTCAGACCATAAGCCCCATATTCCTGTAAGACTTTTTTCTTCTCTTTATTAGTTTACTGGTTAAATATATAGATTTCATATTAGAAGTTTCCTCTGACTTTTCTATTCTATATTGTATTCTTTTTTGACATTTCCTAAACTACCTTTTCATAAAATACTATATTTTAAGGTGATTTTCTTATTTAGAGTTAGTAAATGAGCAAGCCTCTTGATGAAAGTGAAAGAGGAGAGTGAAAAAGTTGGCTTAAAGCTCAACATTCAGAAAACTAAGATCGTGGCATCTGGTCCCATCACTTCATGGGAAATAGATGGAGAAACAATGGAAACAGTGTCAGACTTTATTTTGGGGGGCTCCAAAATCACTGCAGATGGTGACTGCAGCCATGAAATTAAAAGATGCTTACTCCTTGGAAGAAAATTATGACCAACTTAGATAGCATATTCAAAAGCAGACACATTACTTTGCCAACAAAGGTCCATCTAGTCAAGGCTATGGTTTTTCCAGTGGTCATGTATGGATGTAAGAGTTGGACTGTGAAGAAGGCTGAGTGCCCAAGAATTGATGCTTTTGAACTATGGTGTTGGAGAAAACTCTTGAGAGTCCCTTGGGCTGCAAGGAGATCCAACTAGTCCATTCTCAAGGAGATTAGCCCTGAGTGTTCTTTGGAAGGGATGATGCTAATGCTGAAACTCCAGTACTTTGGTCACCTTCTGTGAAGAACTGACTCGTTGGAAAAGACCCTGATGCTGGGAGGGACTTGGGGCAGAAGGAAAAGGGGATGACAGAGGATGAGATGGCTGGATAGTATCACGGACTCGATGGACGTGAGTCTGAGTGAACTCCAGGAGATGGTGATGGACAGGGAGGCCTGGCGTGCTGCAATTCATGGGGTCACAAAGAGTCAGACATGACTGAGCGACTGAACTGAACTCAACTGAAATGAGCAAGGAATACCATTCCTCTATAATTTTTCTATTTTTTCAGTTAAATTTAACTGTAAAAAATTAATACTCTTTAAAATGGAATTTGCAAGAAATGAAATTTGTTTTCTTCCTTTGAACTTGGAGCCCCAGTCCAGCCCCGTGCAGTCACAGGAATGTTTATCTCTGCCTTTAACCTTCTCACCTCCTCATTCCCACCAGGGACATTGCTAACATCTCCATTTAATAATTTCCAGTAACAATCCAGAACTCCATTAGCATAATAAGCACTTCCTATCTGCACTGAGGGGTCTTCGCATCATAGGCTAAGAAGTAGTTTCTGTACCAGAAAGTCTACAGGAATAATTAGAATGGACGTGTGCGCCCCTCAGTGTGATGTTCTTCCTGCCATGGGGTATCATTAACAGGTGGTACAAACTTGGCTGTTGTCACCTCTGCCCAAACTAGAACCTAAGTCTCTGAATTTTGGATAACAGGCCCTGTGTTGAGGGTTTCCCAGGTGGCAAAGGGGTAAACAATCTGTGGCCAGTGAAGACGATACAAGAGAGGTAGGTTCAGTTCCTGGTTGGGAAGACCCCTGGAGAAGGAAATAGCTGCACACTCCCGAATCCTTGCCTGGAAAATCCCAAGGTCAGAGAAGCCTGGTGGGCTACCATCCACGGGGTTCCAAAGTATCAGACATGACTGAGCAACTGAGCACATTATACTTCATGTAGCTATCACCTAAGAATTTTAGCTCAAAACCACTTCTTCTGAGCATCATCCCCTGATGAGTCTGTTTTCTATGTTCCCCTAGAATCCCAGTCATTTTATTTGTCTGTATTATGCATCTGTTAGTATAAACATTTAATTAGTATCTTTTACTCCATAGGAGTTCCATAAAGGTGTGGACAATATCTGGTTTTGGTCTCTGTTCAACTCAAACCTGGCCCATTATAACAATGCAACAAATATTGATTAAATTATTATACTCCAGTAGGAGCATCTGATTTTTAGAAGATGTGTCAGGGATTTTTTTTTCATCACTTGGTGTCACTGAGTCATATCAAACAGCTCTGCACATATATGTTATAAAATACTGAAAGTGGGACTAGTAGGTTGGGGAAAGTGTGTCGGGGGGGTGGGTGTTGGGAGTCAGTTTCACATTGTTTCTGAAATAGATACTGGAAAAACACATGGTAGAATGAAATTTAGAGACAACTCGACTCATCAAATCTCATCACTATATAACAGTGTTCCTCTCTAAGCTTCAGTTACTTCCTCTATAAAATGGAGCTAATAGTATAAGAATTAAATGAGCAGCAACACTGACTGGTATCTAAGAGGAATACAGTTAGTGCAGACACTACGATTATTAAAATTCTGGGAAAGGGTGAAAGACCATGATCCCTTATCTTCAGCACAACACACATTCTTGGGCTCAGTTGCTTCTGAATAAAAGATTCACTTCTTTTCATCCTTGTATCTAAAGCTTAACTTACTGTTACCCTCAGATACAGTAATGGAGAAGGCGATGGCACCCCACTCCAGCACTCTTGCCTGGAGAATCCCATGGATGGAGGAGCCTGATGGGCTATACAGTCCATGGGGTCGCGAAGAGTTGGACGTGACTGAGCGACTTCACTTTCACTTTTCACTTTCATGCATTGGAGAAGGAAATGGCAACCCACTCCAGTGTTCTTGCCTGGAGAATCCCAGGGATGGCGGAGCCTGGTGGGCTGCCATCTATGGGGTCACAGAGAGTCGGACACGACTGAAGCGACTTAGCAGCAGCAGCAGCAGATACAGTAAATGGGAAATCTTGTCTTTAAAATGTAACCTATAGATCTCGTCACTTTTATTTAAAACTGAAACTTGCTTTTGAGTTCTCCTTCTCAGTAAGTGGTTTCTTTAAAAATATCTACTCTTCCTTTTAAGCCTAACTCTTAGCCTTTTTATCTATCCAAAAAGTGCTATGACTTTTGCCCTCTCTGAAGAGTGTATTAGATGTAAAACCTGTCTTATTTAGGAAAATCAAGTGGAACTTGTGCATTCATATAAATTCTTGGTTTGACAGCTTCCAGACAGCTTCTTTAACATATATGTAAAAGATTTGTATCTTTCAGTTGTAGACGTGATTTAGAATATAAGTGAAAGAACGCCTAAGAGGTATTGCTACTCAAAATATTCTTCTCAGATTTTTTCTTTTCTTTTGGTACAGAAAGTAATGAACTACAATTTAAAGTAAAAAGTTAATTTAAGAAATTCTAGCATCATTTTGAAAGTCAGCTGGCCTACTGTTAGCACTATTGCAAGAGCTGGTCTAAATTATTTAAGATGAATGCAGAATAATCCATCATTTTTAATAATCATATACTCCCCTATGAGAAAAATGAACCAACCCTCTAAACATTCACACCTAAAATTGTCCATATACTTCAAATAAAGAGACGCACAGTCATTAGACAATGACTCCACATGGTTAAAAGATATGTCCAACTGGGAAGACAGAGGTGAAAACATGTACACTCAATAACACATGAAGAGCTAGTTTCATACTTGGAATGTGAAGGAGCTGCAGTCCTGTGTGTGTCAATAAATTCCTACCTGGGCTGAGCTAAGCCTCAGCATGTGTAACCTGGAGCCCTAATGTGTGCATAGCACATAGTCCTGTTGGCTGGAAGCCCACATCAGTCTCCTGAATGTCCCTGAGTGACCAGTGCACAGAGCCTGTTTAAGTTTGGGCAGATGGGAGAGAAGGTTAGCAAGGAAGGACAACTACAGGCATCTGTTACTCAGAGAGCCACGTGAGCTGGGAAGGACACAGGATGGTCAAGCAGGACCCTGACCCAGGAGCCAGCACAAGGGCTGGGATAGGCATCCCACAATGTGCACAGTAAACCTGCAGGACAGACACAAGGCAGGGGAGGCGGAGGGGCCGGGCTCGTCCCAACACAGAATGTGTTTGGCCAGGTTAGATCCCACAGCTGGGATCACGGAGGTCTTCTGGAACAAAAATGGAAGTGTGTGTCAGGATGAAGGATGGCATCTCAGGTAAGGGAGGCAAGTGTGTGGCTTCAGCTCAGTGGTGCCCCATGAACATGTCTGAAACTCACACAGACCTGAGATGGGAATGCAAGGGGTGACATCCACGTGCTGAGCTGGATGCTCCACTCTATAAACAAAGGGGCAAGAGGAAAGCGTCCTGTGTCAGGCCAGTGCTCGTCCCAACACAGAATGTGTTTGGCCAGGTTAGATCCCACAGCTGGGATCACGGAGGTCTTCTGGAACAAAAATGGAAGTGTGTGTCAGGATGAAGGATGGCATCTCAGGTAAGGGAGGCAAGTGTGTGGCTTGCAGCTCAGTGGTGCCCCATGAACATGTCTGAAACTCACACAGACCTGAGATGGGAATGCAAGGGGTGACATCCACGTGCTGAGCTGGATGCTCCACTCTATAAACAAAGGAGCAAGAGGAAAGCGTCCTGTGTCAGGCCAGGACCCAGGTCCAAGTCGTGCCTGAGAGGGAGCAGCCATGGGACCACCAAAGCAGCAGAACCTCCGCCATGACTGGAGAATGTGCCAGTGAAGCAGGAGACAGCTGGTACCCGATGCAGGACAAGGACATGGTCCAGGATAAGCTCAAGCAGAGGGAGGAAGCACGGTCTGTTGTCAGAGGGCAGAGCTGATTCAACAGTGGAATTTCAGAAATGCTGGAGTCAATAGGAGACTGAAAGAGAAACACAGAGGCTTTAAATAATTGGAGAAGAAAATATTTGGAGAAATATACATGCCACTCTCACACCTTTCTTAGCAATATTTTTAGATGCTCTTCAAGGGGAAAGAGTTTCATGACTTGTGGTTCCAACCCTTGCTCCCCCCACATTCAGGAAATGAACAGCATAAGGTCCCCATCAACCGTCTGATTACTTTTCTCAGTGGAGTTGAAGGTCCTAGTCCTCACCTAAGTGTGTCTAGCATGAGTGATCAGTATTCTATTTTCCTGAAACAAGACAATACATATTTCCTATATCTGCTTCCTTAGATAATACCAAGTGTTTGCTATGGTCTGAGGTTGTAAACAGCCATGTGGATCTAGGTCAATATTTCTCTCAGTCATCTGCAAGGCTGGAGATGGAAATTCCTGACTCCCACCCCAGACATAATGGGTTAGAATCTATCTAGGTGGGTCCACAATTAACCACAATCCCCAGGTGATTTTATATATTGGGTAGGAATTTCTGAGTATGATAATTATATGATATTAGGATATAGCTTGTAAATGCTCCAGTGATAACATGATATGGTATCAAATAATAGTAATATTTTCTGTATGTTTCATAACATGATATTTTCTATATATTTAACTCTGGTTAAAACAAGAGTCAGGCCCAGAAACTCCTACTTCTCGAGTGCAGGAATGGATCTGCATCTCAGCAAACTTGCATCCTCTCCAGAGCACCAGGTGAGGATGCTTGGGTCTAGAGAATAAGAGCTCTTCTCTGACTTCAACATCAGGGAGAAGGAAAGAGGACAGAAACTTACAAGCTTGAAAACATTCACTGAGCCCTATTTCTAGGTGAAGAACAGTAGCCTAAAGGATTTAAAATTTCCGTTATTAGAGGAATGACACCTTTACTTCCTGTTGGCTGCCTCCCTCTCCCTTAAATTGACCTTCCTTCATCATGGAGAGGCGAGAAGTCAAGTCCAATGTTGGGAGTGGACTTGGGGAAAAACAGAGTCTGTCTTGACCTTACATCTGCTGAAGCAAAAAAATCTTTCCATGCCACTGTAGCTCAGTAGGTGTTTGAAGCCTCATCTGATCATTAAACTTGTTTTTTTTTGTGCCAGATCAGATGGACCAGTGGAGGGGCCTGCAGAACTGAAGCTAGGACCCCATATCCTTATCTTTCCACTGAGCTGTGTTCCTTGTGAGCTCACTCTTAGAGGTCGGTGTGGAGGGATACAAGAGGAAGCCTGACACCTGTGTAACCTCAGCCTGACTCAGTGAGCAGACCTGACATGACTCGTGACTTCCAATAACAGGCACCTTCAAACTGTGAGCTCATAGGATGCCAAGGTCACTGACAATCACTGCTAGGGTTTTGTAGCTTGGAGAATATAATTGTTATACACCATGCCCATTGAGCAGAAAAATTTGCTGGCAGACAAGGAATGGCATATAGACCTTGGACTTGATTATACCTATAATGCTATTTTTTCCTTTTTAATTATAGTAGTCTTCACTGAGCCACACGTGGCACTTGTGTTATTATCCTGCAGGAGGGCCCTCTGAGTCACCTTCCAGGACAAGGCCTCTCACTGTGCAGAGCCCCCCATGAGGGGAGTGTTCTGTGCATCCAGCCTCCCGTTCTCTCCAAGCACCAGCAGTGAGGTTCCGTGCAAAGCTTGTTCAATTTGTTAAACCAGGACAGTACAGACTGTGGTAGAGGGTAGCAAGTGTTTTCAGAGACAAACAAAAGATAATGGTCAAGCATGGATGTTTCTTGCATTCCTTCAATGCAACTAGACAGAGTAGCAAAGATTGATCTCTCTCTTTCTCCTTATGTGAATGCACACATGCCACACACACACACACACACACACACACACACACAAGAAGCAATATTAAAGACCACACCTAAGAAGCAATATTAAAATTTCTAAACAGGCTTATACTAATTTCTGCCACATGCTCTGAAGCCTAAGGTCATTATATTCATCAGGAGGAGAAGGGGATGACAGAGGACAATAATGAGATAGTTGGATGGCATCACCGACTCAATAGACATGAGTTTGAGCAATCTCCAGGAGTTGGTGACAGACAGGGAAGCCTGGCGTGCTGCAGTCCGTGGGGTCACAAAGAGTTGGACCTGACTGAGCAACTGAACTGAACTTATGCCATAGATATTTCATTCTCTTTCTCTTCCATATAATTTCGGCAGGTATATTTTATGTACATATGCATTTCTATCTTTAAATTCCCTCAACAATCCTGTGTGTGTGTGTGTGTGCTCAGTCACTGAGTTGTATCTTCATGTCTGACTCTCTGTGTACCCATGAGCTGTGAAACTGCAAAGCTCCTCTGTCCATAGGATTCTCCAGGCAAGAATACTGGAGCGGGTTGCCATGCCCTCCTCCAGGGATCTTCCTGACCTAGGGTCCTAACCTGCCTAAGATTTGGCAGGTGGATTCTTCACCACTGAGCCATCTGAGAAACTCTCAACAATCCTGAGAGACGGGCATTATTCTTCCCATTTTAAAGAGTCAAAAAAAGGCTTCATGACATCCCTAAAATTGCATAGGGCATAGGTGACCATCCTACCATTCAAATTTGGCGCTTTTCCACTTTACCACAGTTGCCTGTCACAGAAAATTTCTTTGCCCTCTATTTTAAAATTTCTGTGCCCATGACACTCTGTAAAACCCATGCAAATGCAGGTTTCCATGAAGACAAATGTCTCCAACCCAGCAATCCTACCTTCTCCAGACAGCTCCTTTGAAAAAGCACATTCTTCCTTAGCACATCTTCCAAGAATGATGGGTTTGCAACCTCAGCATTTGCATTTTCCCCTGCATGTGTCCAGCTTCACCTGTAAATCCTCAAACACATCTGACCCTAAGAGCAAAGACACCTCCCTCACCTAGAGAAGTCACAGGCTTGAGTGGGCACCAACATGATCACTGACCTTGTGTCTGGGGTGGCCACATTATTTATTATCTAGAATAGGGCTCCAGAGAATGAAGAGTCTCTATAAATCTTAGTGCTAGGACAACAGGTAAAAACAGTAATATTCATGGTCAGGTAGGAAAACAGGGTCATCGTCCTCATAAACTTAGTCCTCTCTTCAACATCACTTTAGCCTAAGCCATGGCTTTAGAGCCTTCAAAGAGAGGATCAGCACAGTCTGGTCGTCATCCCTCATGTTTTCCCATTGTCCACCAAAAAGTAAGATGAGGGTGGTTTAGTTGCTAAATCGCATCCAACTCTTACGACTCCACAGACTGTAGCCCACCAGGCTCCTCTGTCCATGGGATTTCCCGTGCAAAAATACCAGAGTGGGTTACCATTTCCTTCTCCAAGGGATCTTCCTGACCCAGGGATGGAACTTGGTCTCCTGCCTTGCAGGCAGATTCTTTACTGACTGAGCTAAGACTAAACTTCAAGTGGTGTTGATCTAAGGACATAGGACATGTCTACTGATCCAGTCAAAATTTACATATGTGTCCATACATGTACACACACACACACACACACACTTGATTTTTCAAATCACTTTCAAATTTAAGAAAAGTGCTATATATGTGGCAACTGGTTTGTATTTAAAAGTCATCAATAAAACATAAATGGTCAGGGAGACAATTTTAGGTTTTATCCATTGAGGAAATCACATATAACTTTGGGATTCCAAGACCTCTCATTGGAATTAAAGTCTTAGTTGTGCTCTGAGGGCACCTTTAAAGACTCTAGATGCCCTGTGTCCAGGACACATTAAGAAAGATTTCCTTGCACACCATTTGTGATTCTGTCTTTGAATACAGGAATAAACGGCCAAGCCCAAACATCAGTGATTTCTTTGAAAGATTCCATTTTCCAAGAATGCATTGACTTATTAGAAAGAGTTTTGGCAGTGATGTAACAAGAGTAAACTTTTTTATATACATTGCATGGAGAAAACCAAAATGAATATAATTAGCTTTGTCAGTTCAAAAACATATTTCAACAAAATCAAGTTGAAATGTTTTTCCATAATATTTAAAAAGAGTGCGATACTAGCACAAGAATGGAAAATAGGCTAGCTCCCAAGATAGAGTCCAGATAGACTCCATAAGTTTTAGTATGTGATCGTCTGTGAGAAAAGTAGAAGGACTCTATAAATGATGTTTAGAAAGGATAGGTTTCAATTTGGAAAAAAAAAGTTGAGTTACATTCCTCTCCCCGATCTTCCCCATCTCCTCCTGGTCCTGCCTTTAGTAAATAGTGGTGTGGGCACTCACTGTTCTGATAGAATCTGCTCATGGTCTAGAGGTTCTCAGGACAAGCCAAGGGTGTGAAATTCACCCTGAGTGACCCCTCCTGAGTGTCCTCCAGGACACTCAGCCCTTCCTCTGCCTGGAGCGAGGAGCACATGGTGCCCACACAAAGACAGTGAGGTTCAGGACTTCTAAGTGAAAGGACATGAATGAGTCTGCTTTGGTTCCTTTATTTCTATGACACTTGTTGACTTAAAAAAAAATTGCACAATGTGAGAGTTGTGAGTTCAGTTTTATTTGGGGGCAAAATGAGGACTGCATCCCTAGAGATAGTGCTTCAGAGAGCTCTGAGAAACTACAACAGGAGGTGCAGGGTTAAGGGAGCCAAGTTTTGCAACAAAAGGCAGGTAGTCTGAACACCACAAGATTCTTGTTAATTAAAGGAAAATTAGATGTCTCAACTTGACAAATTAAGTGCTTTTCTATGTATCAGTTCAGTTCAGTTCAGCCACTCAGTCGTGTCTGATTCTTTGTGACCCCATGGACTGCACCATGCCAGGCTTCCCTGTCCATCACCAACTCCTGGAGCTTACTCAAATTATGCCCATAGAGTTAGTGATGCCATCCAACTATCTCATCCTCTGTTGTCCCCTTCTCCTCCTGCCTTCAATCTTTCCCAACATCAGGGTCTTTTCCAATGAGTCGGTTCTTCATATCAGGTGGCCAAAGTACTGGAGCTTCAGCTTCAGCATCAGTCCTTCCAGTGAATATTCAGGACTGATTTCCTTCAGGATTGACTGATTGGATCTCCTTGCAGTCCAAGGGATTCTCAAGAGTATTCTCCAACACCACAGTTCAAAAGCATCAGTTCTTCAATGCTCAACTTTCTTTATGGTCCAATTCTCATATCCATACATGACTACTGGTAAAACATAGCTTTTACTATAGGACCTCAGTCAGCAAAGTAATGTCTCTGCTTTTTAAAATGCTGTCTAGATTGGTCATAGCTTTTCTTCCAAGGAACAAGTGTCTTTTAATTTCATGGCTGCAGTCACCATCTGCAGTGATTTTGGAGCCCCCCAAAATAAAGTCTGTCACTGTTTCCATTGTTTCCCCATCTATTTGCATGAAGTGATGGGACCAGATGCCATGATCTTAATGTTGAGTTTTAAGCCAGTTTTTTCACTCTCTTCTTTCACTTTCATCAAGAGGCTCTTTAGTTTCCCTTCTATGTATAGGAAGATGCAAGAGTCTGGGCTCATTGAAATCATTCCTCTGCACCTCAGCTAACTGGTATCAGGATCCTGAGTTTTCACATCCTGAATTTCCTCAGGGCTCATCCTAGTCAGTGGCTGCAGTCTGATGGCTGCTAGAGAGAAGTTATTCTTTCTTCCCTGAGTTCCCTCAAAGCTCACCAGCTCACTACCAGTGGTGGCTGCAATCACTGATGACTCTGATATCCTTTGCTTACTGATATGGCAGGAAACATTCCATTCCTCTCACTCATAACCTAAACATTAACAATCCTCATAGCTTTATGACGTTTATCCAGAATACACCACATTTATCAACGCTGTTGCTTCTACTCAGATTTAAATCTCCATCACCTGGATCCTGGCAAAGCCTCCTGGCCAGTCTCCCCACTGCTGTCCTTCCCCCCATTGATTCCTTTCATCCAGCAAGGACTTCCAGATATAGAAGCTTCTCTTCACTTTCTATCTCACTCAAGCACCAGAGACCATCCTTAGAATGGCTGTAGGCTCTTTCAGACAAGTCCCCACTCCACCATGAGCTCTCTCTCTCTCACCTCATCTGCGGAGTCTCCTCCTCACTCTAGTCCAGCCTCACTGGCCTCTGGCTGTGTCTTGAACATCTCAGGAGCACCCCCAGAGATTGGGACTTTTGTACCTGTTCTTTGCTCCAACCTCTTAGTAAGAATGGCTCTCACATACCCCTCCACATCAGACCTCTTCTCTAACAGTGTGTGTGTAAGTGATCTGTGCATTTATTTTTGTCATTAGTTAAAACCATTCCCTCCTGTCCCCCAAGAGATGCTCAGAAGTCTTATATACAGTTTCACAGACTTCAGAGGACCCTGGAAACTGATGCATGTATCTTCAAAGTTTCAAACTGCTGCAGTAAAGCATTAGGTAGTCATAAAGACATCTATACTCACAGAAACACACACAGGTTTTCTGCAAGGCTGCCTGAAACCTGGTCCAAAATTACACTACTCTCACCTTCATAATGAAAGTCCACAGGAAAAAGCTCACTTACTCCCCAGAAATTCTTCAGAAGCAACTTTTCTGAAATGCTTGTATCAATAGCAATCTCCATGATGAGGTAATGTTTCTCAGTATAAATCTACCTTGTTTCCGAAGAAATTGTCTTTTTTTAGTAGCCCTCTGTGGCTGAGCCAATGCTAAGACCATTGGGGAAACCTATTACCTGGTGCTAATGGGGCTTGAAAAAGAAGCCAGCGCTGTTACTAATACCCTCATTCTGGACTCAGAGATAAGAGCCCTTTCTATGCAGAGCTTTGTTAGAAGTGAAATTGTGCATCCTGGCTGCAGATAAGGTGTCCCTGGTTGTTGAAAGCATTCTGGGCTTCCGTTGAACATGTTATGAATGGGACAGTCTGCATGCAAACTCTGAGAAGTTGTTTATCACCCTCTTCCCCGACTCTCACTCACCCCTGGTTTTATTCCCATCTCCCCAGGCCCTAAAACCACCTTGGTGATAACTCTCCTGCACCCTGGTAAGTGCAGCCCATAGGGCGGGACCCTCAGGGTAAAGGTGCTCCCCTTGGTGCCAGTAAGTCAAGGCTCCCTCCCCGGGGTCGTGCAGGAGAGTCAGGTCAAGTCTCTGCAGGATGTCCTCCAGAAGGGCCTCGCTGTGAAATGAGCAGCACTCAGACCAGAAAAGGGGACTTCAGGTGGCGCTAGTGGTAGAGAGGCCACCTCCAAATGCAGGAGATTTAAGAGACGTGGGTTCCATCCCTGGGTCAGGAGGATTCCCTGGATGAGGGCACAGCAATCCACTCCAGTATTCTTGCTAGAATACCACAGACAGAGGAGCCTGGTGGGCTATAGTCCATGGGGTCACAAAGAGTTGGACAAGACTGAAGTGACTGAGTATGCATGTACGCAGACCAGAAAAAAAGTGACCCTGAACTAAAGTTCTACCTGACAACACATGACATCAGTTAGTTCAGTTCAGCCGCTCTCGACTCTTTGCGACCCGTGGACTGCAGCACACCAAGCCTCCCTGTCCATCACCAGCTCCCGGAGTTTACCCAAACTCATGTCCATTGAGTCAGTGAGGCCATCCAACCATCTCATCCTCTGTCGTCCCCTTCTCCTCCCGCCTTCAATCTTTCTCAGCATCAGGGTTTTTCACATAACATAGCAGATGTAATTAGGCGGATTAAACTGGATCCCTTGGTGGGATCCGTGCTGACTTTAGGAGAGTTAGTTTGTCATAAGAACAATATTCCCAAGGAGAAATTCTGTCCAAATGCATTCTGATTTTTTGGCTCCTACACTCCATCCTGCCCCACAACCACTGTCCTCCCAGCTTGTCTTCTGCCCCCTGTTTACAACCTTTCAAAAGTACCCACTACTCAGCTCCAAGTGTCAGCTTCGCTCAGTGTCTCCCAGCACGGATGTCGGCAGACAGCCACAAGGTGGCCGTGCAGGGCCGGGGTCCATGGTGACCCAGACTCCCTGCAGAGGTCCCTTCCCCTTCCTCCGGGTCTTTTGCTGGTGCATCTGCAGCCCGTACTTTATTATAGCCCTTCTCCTACTGTTCCGTGTTCACTTGTTACAGCCTCCACACACACCATTAGATGGAGAACGTCAGGGTTAGAGACCCCCATTCTACCCACAGGACCTACCTTTCCCATGACAGTTTCCCAGCAATTGTTTATTGTGGGGATGGATGTGTATTCAGTTTAGTAAACACAAGGAGGGAACAAGTATAAAAAGTTTGATTGCATTCTTCAGTCACTGCCATCAAGCAGCCTCTGGCAGGTTTGTTATCTATAAATATTTTAGGCAACTAAGAGTCAGCTGTTTGAAAAGGCCAAGGTTTCTAAACCAAACCTGCCAGCTGACGTCTTCGCCTTCTCTCCAGCCATCCCAAGGCCCCGGGCCCTCTCCCCGGCAGCTAAGGGCTGCTCCTTCGTGGCTGTGCTGTGGGGTCTTCAGAGGCCTCTGCACGGCCAGGTCCAGCGGGAGGACTGGCAGCCTGGGCTGATCTCAGGACAACTCTGTCTGCCACCTGAGCCCCTGAAGCCCTCATGAGGCTGGGCGCTGCCCTCCAGTGGGGGACTGCCTCTGTGAAGGGAGCTGGTCACAGCGGGCAGTGTATGTTTTCCGGTGGAAACACTCAGCTTCTGCCATGTCAGGATTGTGAGGACGGGCCGCCCGCTGCTCCCAGCAGTCCTTCTTTGTGTGTCTGCAACTCCTGCAAGCATGGCACAGCCCCACCCATGCCTGCAAATCCTGCAAGCACGGCACAGAGGACAGGCAGGCCTCACTCTTCCAGCTGGATGTGCATATTACCGAGGGCACAGCTCTTGCCTTTAAAGTGCTTCCCCTCTGCTGGAGCACCAGGAGTTACACCAGCCATCATAGTATACTGGGATGCATCAGTTCAGTTCAGTCGCTCAGTCGTGTCCGACTCTTTGCGACCCCATGAATCACAGTATGCCAGGCCTCCCTGTCCATCACCAACTCCCGGAGTTCACCCAGACCCACGCCCATGGAATCAGTGACGCCATCCAGCCATCTCATCCTCAGTTGTCCCCTTCTCCTCCTGCCCCCAATCCCTCCCAGCATCAGGGTCTTTTCCAATGAGTCAACTCTTCACATGAGGTGGCCAAAATACTGGAGCTTCAGTTTTAGCATCATTCCTTCCAAAGAAATCCCAGGGTTGATCTCCTTCAGAATGGACTGGTTGGATCTCCTTGCAGTCCAAGGGACTCTCAAGAGTCTTCTCCAACAACACAGTTCAAAAGCATCAATTCTTCAGCACTCAGCCTTCTTCACAGTCCAACTCTCACATCCATACATGACCACAGGAAAAACCATAGCCTTGACTAGATGGACCTTAGTCGGCAAACTAATGTCTCTGCTTTTGAATATACTATCTAGGTTGGTCATAACTTTCACAGTTCAAAAGCATCAATTCTTCAGCACTCAGCCTTCTTCACAGTCCAACTCTCACATCCATACATGACCACAGGAAAAACCATAGCCTTGACTAGATGGACCTTAGTCGGCAAACTAATGTCTCTGCTTTTGAATATACTATCTAGGTTGGTCATAACTTTTCTTCCAAGGAGTAAGCACCTTTTAATTTCATGGCTGCAGTCACCATCTGCAGTGATTTTGGAGCCAAAAAAAAAAAAAGTCTGACACTGTTTCTACTGTTTCCCCATCTATTTCCCATGAAGTGATGGGACCAGATGCCATGATCTTCATTTTCTGAATGTTGAGCTTTAAGCCAACTTTTTCACTCTCCTCTCTCACTTTCAACAAGAGGCTTTTTAGCTCCTCTTCACTTTCTGCCATAATGGTGGTGCCATCTGCATATCTGAGGTTATTGATATTTCTCCCAGCAATCTTGGTTCCAGCTTGTGTTTCTTTCAGTCCAGCGTTTCTCATGATGTACTCTGCATATAAGTTAAATAAGCAGGGTGACAATATACAGCCTTGAAATACTCCTTTTTCTATTTGGAACCAGTCTATTGTTCCATGTCCAGTTCTAACTGTTGCTTCCTGACCTGCATACAGATTTCTCAAGAGGCAGGTCAGGTGGTCTGGTATTCCCATCTCTTTCATAATTTTCCACAGTTTACTGTGATCCACACAGTCAAAGGCTTTGGCATAGTCAATAAAGCAGAAATGGATATAGTAAATAGGAAGTGCTTTGGGGGATCACAGAGGAGCACCTAACCATGATGGGGATCTTATCAGGACACTCTGGCTGCCAACGTCTAGAGATACTTTGTACAGAGTGGCAATAACCGCTTGCACCAACCCTAACTGCCAAATACACTCTCCCTTTCTCCTCAGCCTCCCTGGGGACCCCAAACCTCCCCAAACCCAACAATTAAATCTACATCCCCAGAGGTGGGCCCTGGGGAACTCCACACCAGCACCAAGGATGTGGTCTCTCCAGATTACTCGGTTCCTGTGCCTAAGTGGCTGTGAAATATTTTGGATGTCACCCTTGCACCTAACTCTATCTGAGAAGTTAAGGAGTGTGCTGGTTTTCTATTGCCACAGATCCAGCAGTTTAAACAACTCTGTGGTTGGAAATCTAGGGTCAGTGTGGCTCAGCTTAGAACTTCACAGCCTAAAAGTGAGGGTCATGGGGCCACAGCCCTTTAGGAGACTCTGGAGAAGAGTTTGCTCCCACGTTCTTTAAGGTTGTGGGCAGGATTCCATTCCATGCGGCTGAGGTTCTGGCTTCTTCATTGGCTGTCTGCCGGGTCATTCTCCAGAGGCCACCCACAGTCCTCAGTTCATTGCCTCCATCTTTAGAGTCTGACCCAGCAAGTCAAGTCCTCACACTTCAAATCACTCTGCCCTCCCCTCTGGTCTCATCTTTTCTTGATTTCCTCATCCACCATATCTGACTCCAGCCAGAGAAATCTTTCAGCTTGGAAAGCACCAGTGATGAAGACAGAGCCCACCTAGCCCATCCAGGCTAATCCCCCTACTTTAAATCTGTAACAGGAATGAAACTTGCCAAGTTCCTTGACACCAGTAAATGGCTTAGCACCTGACTGAATGACACAGGAACGGAAATCTTGGGAGAAAGCACATTTTTAGAATTCAGCTACAATAAGGGGTTCTTTACAGAGGGCTACAGTTTCAGTTGAGATCTGAGGCCAAGGAGGCGGGTGCAGTTTCACCTCACAAGAGGTGAAAGAGGTGACTCAGATGAAGCCAGAGGAAGCCTATTCCACTTGCAGCTCTGACACTGGTTTAACAGAGGGGGCCGTGTTGGGGGTGACGGACAGATGGAGGGACCCAGAGCAAAGGCCACTTTACAAAGAGCCCTGCGCTCGCCTAGATGATTGACTCGTTATCCTGAGCCTTTCTCCGTTGGTTTGCTGCAATCTTTTCTGTATACTTGGGATTATTTTCTTTGGGTGTGTGATTTCAATCTATCAAGCACACAGTTAGAAATATTTGTTCCTCTCCTAATATGGGGAAGATTTTTATTGGCAGAGCTGGAGCAAAGAGGTTTCTCTTAGTTCTCAAACAAGAAACCTCAAGTACCTTGAAAAGTAGTTTTGATTACCTTGATCACACCTAGAAGCAGTGCCCACTATGGTTAATTCTATTAAGCTCTTGAATATTTGAGATTAACCACTCTTTTGAAAGGCCAAGAAAGGTGAGAGTTGCCTAATTTTACACAGGAAGAGAAAGTGAATTCCAGTTCCAGTGGCTCTTTGTTGTTGATGGGTGGACAGTAAATGACGTGCATAATTGGCTTCTGATTTTTTTTTTTTTGCTTCTACTGTTATGCCTAATTGAATTTATTTATGTTTTGTTTCCCCCTGTTTTGCTTAATTAGATCTGCCAGTGTTTTACACATTTTATAATTTTCTCTAAAGAAACAACTCTCAATATTTGTATGTTTCATATTTCTTTTCCCTAATTTATTATTGTCTGCCTTAGTCATAAATGTACTAATCTACTGTCTTTTCATAAAGTTGATATTGTTGTCTTACTAATTATGTGGGTAAAATGTTTTATTTATTATCATTATGGCTTAATAAAAATACTTTGGACTAAATCTAACTTGGCTTAAAGTATTTATGCTTCTCAGATAATACCTCAATGCAATAATTTTTAAATTAGTCTGTAATTGTTTCTTAAATTCTCTCTGTGAATCAGGACTTGTTTCAGGGGCTATTTCCATATTTTAAAATATCTAAATGATTAAGATTTTGCTCTTTTGCTATTAATATTTTAATTTCCCCATTTTTGAATTATTTATTTCTATTCATCTTTAGTTGGCTAGGATATGCCTTTAGATTACTTTTTCAAAAAGAATTTCTGAGCAATTTATCTGCTAGATGTTTCGCATTTCTACTATTGCTTTTATACTCCCCTGTGTTGGTTTTCTGTTTGGGGATAAGAGGTTATCACAAAGATGGTGGCTTAAAACAGGAATCATTTACCATCTCACAGTCTCTGAAGACCAGGAGTCTGGACCTGGCTTCATGCAGGGTCTCAGGAAGTTGCAGTCAGGCCAGGGGCTCATCTTAGTTTCCACCTTAGTTTGGTCTGTCCTTTGGTGTTCTGCTTCATCTTTATAGAGTTCATAACACGTCCCTGAAGGTCAGAGAGAATCCTTAGCCTTGATTAAGACACTATCTCTCTTCTGATCCCACCTGGGTCCCCTGTCTCTCACAGTCCTCCCGATTCCAGCCTATGTTTTCTACATTGTTCTTATTCACACATGGCCTATGGAAAGTAATCTTTCATGTTTTAGAATTTATCTTGCTGTTTCAAGATAATCTTTGGTTACTGCTTATAAAGCACTCAAAGTTCCCTTTAATTACTATTACAGGCTTAACCTTTTAGGTTACATATAAATATGAGGTCATTTCTAGTAGTGTAGGCAGACAGGTAAGAGTTTGCTGTGCTTCTGCTATAAGCTCCCTAGCAGTTACAAGGGAAGTGTATCTCTACAGCAAATTCTGCCACGTGTGTGACGTTTTATTATGTGAGCACAGAGCAGCATTATTGCCTATGCTCTAAACTCAGTGGAGTTACAGTCCTCCCGATTCCAGCCTATGTTTTCTACATTGTTCTTATTCACACATGGCCTATGGAAAGTAATCTTTCATGTTTTAGAATTTATCTTGCTGTTTCAAGATAATCTTTGGTTACTGCTTATAAAGCACTCAAAGTTCCCTTTAATTACTATTACAGGCTTAACCTTTTAGGTTACATATAAATATGAGGTCATTTCTAGTAGTGTAGGCAGACAGGTAAGAGTTTGCTGTGCTTCTGCTATAAGCTCCCTAGCAGTTACAAGGGAAGTGTATCTCTACAGCAAATTCTGCCACGTGTGTGACGTTTTATTATGTGAGCACAGAGCAGCATTATTGCCTATGCTCTAAACTCAGTGGAGTCCCAGCTCTCTATTTTGTGCTCCACTGATACCTTACATTAAACATTTATATGATACAAAAGCAACAATATTCTAACAATAAGTGAAAGTGAAGTCGCTCAGTCGTGTCCGACTCTTTGCGACCCCATGGCTGTGGCCTACCAGGTTGCTCCAACCATGAGATTCTCCAGGCAAGAATACTGGAGTGGGTTGCCATTTCCTTCTTCAGGAGATCTTCCCAACCCAGGGATAGAACCCGGGTATCCCACATTGTAGGCAGACGCTTTAACCTCTGAGCCACTAGGGAATTCTAACAATAGCAAGTATTAAATAAATAAAGACACAATAAAAAGTTCTGATAAGGAGATATACCATATCCACAAACTGGAAGACTCAATGTTTTAAAGATAACAATTTTCTCCAAAAATCTGAAAATTCCAAACCAAAATTCAATCAAGATTTATTGTGGAACTTGAAGAACCAATTCCAGGACATACATGACAATGTGATTGGCTAAGAATAGGCAAGGCGCTACTGAAGAATGAACTGGACTTACTTTAATGTCACAATGTATTATACATTTACAGTAATTAAACCAGGGTGGTATTGGCAAATGGGACTTAAATAACCTGTACATACATGGATGCTTGATTTATGTTAGAGGTGAAACTATTGGAGCAGAGGGAAAATAAAAGTCGTTTCAAGAAACAGTCCCGGGGCCATTTCTAACACCAAATAAAACATTATTTTTTTCCATACCACACCCAAAATAACTAGATTCGACAGGAAAAGCAGAAAAGCTTCTGAAAGATTATCTGTGCTGTGTTCAGCGGTGTCTGACTCTTCGTGACCTCATGGATGAGAGCCCACCAGACTCCTCTGTCCATGGGATTCCCCAGGCAAGAATACTGGAATGGGTTGCCATGCCCTATCTGCCGGAGATCTTCCTGATGCAGGGATCGAACTGGAGTTCCCTGCATTGCAGGTGGATTCTTTACCATCTGAGCCACCTGGAAACCTAATCATGAAAGGCCTCATATTCATCAGGGAGAGAGGCTCCTACAAATCTGTGAAAGGAGAGAGGACTGTGGGGTGTAAAGAAGGTCAAAGGACTGAGGAGCAAGGCTGGTCCTACCTGCTCCTTTTTACATCATTCAAATGCCCACTGACAGCGATTTTAAAACTTCTGTTGCTTCTGGTTACCAGTTTGCCATGCTCTGGAGCCTTCTTTCTTAGACCTTTCTCATCATCCTGTCTTAACAACCCGGGATCTGCTGAAAGCCCCACTAACTCTTTCTTCCCCTCTTATCTCCAGCCCTGCATTTCACTCCACGGGACATTTTCTAGCTTTGACTCTCAAACAAAATTCCAGTTTCAAGTATGTTTCTAGCAAAGCTTTTTCTCTCTTGAAATGCTATTGTCTTGCTGTCGAATTTTAAAATCTGGTATGAAATGTGAAGCTGAGTAAAGGCTCTAGGTGGTCTTTGTTGTCTGGGGCAGCCAGCCAAGACTTCAGGCTTAGCACTCGTGACAAAACGACCAAGGGAAAATAATATGCCATGATATTTCAAATTACCGTGGTGCTACATTTGTTCCATGGACTTATTCTATAAAATGTCATTGGCCTCTTTTACATCCAGGCTGAAAATGGCAGAGTTTGCCCTTATTTTCCTGACTCTTGTCAATTGCAAAGTCCATGCGAGGAAAGCTGCACAAGCCACAGAAGTTAGCAGACAGGGTTTTCATCTTGGCTTGGCCCTTGCTGTATGTATGACGTGTGTGTGTGTGTGTGTGTGCGTGCACGCGTGTGCTTGCTTGCTTGCTCACTCGTTTGCTAAGTCACTTCAGTCCTATCTGACTCTGACTCTATGGACTGTAGCCCTCCAGGTTCCTCTGTCCATGGGATTCTCCAGGCAAGAATACCGGAGTAGGTTGCCATTTCCTATATCTTTCCAACCCAGGGATTGAACCAGTGTCTCATATATCTCCTGCATTGGCAGGCAGGTTCTTTACCACTAGCACAACTTTCAAAGTCCATACATAAACACACACACACACACACACAGAGTAAATAGTGCCTTTATAAACACAGGGGTGCATGTATTTTTTTTTCAAACTATGGGTTTCTGTGAATGTATGCCCAAGAGAGGGATTGCTGGATCATAGGGCAACTGTATTTTTAGATTTTTGAGAAGCTTCCATACTGTTTTCCCTAGTAGCTGTACCAATTTACCTTCCCACCAACAATGTGGGAGGGTTTCCTTTTCTCCACACCCTCTCCAGCATTTGCAGCTTGTAGACTTTTTAATGATGGCCATTCTGATCTGTATGAGGTGGTGCCTCATTGTATTTTTGATTTGCACTTCTCTAATAAATAGCAATGTTGAGCATCTTTTCATGTGTCCATTGGCCATCTGTATGAAAGACAGATTTTTTTTAATGGAACTTAATATCACACGTAGCCAGCACACTATTCTCCCCACATATCACTTTCCAGTAGCCAACAGCTTCATGCACAAACCAACCCCTCCCAACCCTGCCTTCCCACACTGTTGACAGCATACCTCATGGTCAGTCAGAAAAAAATAATGCAAAATCTGAAAATAAGGCAAAGAGGTGGGTACCATGACTTCTCTATGTCATACTGGGGCAGAAGCCACTCAAAACTTATTTAGAAGATTGTGCTGAATTTCACTGCTCCCCGTCAATCAAAAGTTCCAGACTAGTGAAGTCAAATTATAAATGCTTGCTTATAAGAGATGTTGATGATTTCTCTCTGTTGGAACATGTAACCCCAATGGCTGTGGTCTTGCTAGTCATTAACCACTTTTGTGATCTAGCTTCATCTGCTTAAATACTCTTTGTATCTGGTATAACATCTTATTGGCTCACCCATTAATTAATAGGTTAATAAAATCTTTGACCTGTGCTTATCTGTTATTTACTTAAGACCTATGACTTCAACTTTTTGAAAATTTTATTTCGTTATCCTTTACTTAACATAAATTTAAAAAAGAAAAACTTGAAATTAGCCTTTCCACCTTTATTTCTAAAAAGCCAGTTCCTCAACCAGACACTACTGACCAACGTCATTTTCACTTTTCACTTTCAGGCATTGGAAAAGGAAATGCAACCCACTCCAGTGTTCTTGTCTGGAGAATCCCAGGGACAGGGGAGCCTGGTGGGCTGCCATCCATGGGGTCACACAGAGTCGGATATGACTGAAGCGACTTACCAGCAGCAGGAACCCACTATATTGTTCTTAAAAATAGCCCTTACTGATTCCAGCTCCCTTTGAGGGGTCTTCAGGGCTTCCAGAGTTAAGGTGGGAGTTTTCTCATGATCTTATTATGATCTGACTATTTTCTCTGTCATATTTGTGAGTCTTACAACATTAAAAGTTCTCCTTTTCTAAATTCTCTTGTTCCCTGGACTTGGCCCCACTCTTAGTTTTTTCCTTTCTAAACTGAGGGGTTGTCTGTCCATCCTCTCTCTCACACCTGTCCACTCACCTTTCCACTCTTGCTTTTTGACTTAACACATTAAAGGTGGCCTTGATAACTCATAGGGTCACTCATGTCCTACTGAAGGAAGATAAGTCCCACCCTTGACTATAAAGAGCTTCTCAGAAACAGCCTGAGTCCTTGGCCTCCAGCTGACATGAATCCAACTCCTAGGAAACAATGGGACACATGGGACCAGGTGAAATTGCCAGAATACAGTCAATAGTTACAGCTGCTGCTGCTAAGTCGCTTCAGTCGTGTCTGACTTTGTCTGACCCCGTAGATGGCAGCCCACTGGGCTCCTCCATCCATAGGATTTTCCATGTGATGGTACTGAAGTGGGTTGCCATTGCTTTCTCTGAATAGTTACAGCAAAAATACCTAGATCCAAGGAACACTTGGGTACCCATGGGAATTGCCCTTACCCTACAGTGTGTGTGTGTGTGTGTGTGTGTGAGTGAACTTTGTAACCTGGGGCTAGGGTAGGGGTAAAATGAGTTTTGTGGTGAGGTTCAGTCTATTTCTTCAAACATACTGAATGATAATTAGCTTTGATTTTTCCATCTATTCATAATGATAGCAGAGGGCAATGCACAACAGAAAGGGGGTTGCAAGCTTTCCACTTAGCAATTAATTCTATTATTAAATGCTAAGAAAAAAATAAGTGCCTGCCAGCTGTAGCTTTATTATGTTTTCCCAGAAATAATAATGAGAAGGCTGTGGAAGTATATTATTTATTTCTTCTTTTTTCCCCCACCCTCATAGGAGAAGGAGAAAGAAAAAAAAACATGAATGGTTGCTCCTTCCTTGTGAAAATAAAATGATTCTGCTGTGAGAAGGTGACTTGGACAGAGCAGAAAGAAGGGAGTTGGTATATAATGGAAAGTATCTTTGTTTTGTCTTTTTTTATTTGTTTTTGAAATGGAGCATCTAGCTCTGGGCCAGAACCCATGCTAAGCAAGATGGGTATTGAAAAACAGGGAGTACTTGTAGCTTCCTTGGCAAGACACTGAAAAAAGTGAAAGTGTTAGTCATTCAGTCGTGTCTGACTATTCGCAACCCCATGGACTGCAATAGCCCACCAGGCTCCTCTGTCCATGGAATTCTCCAGGCAAGAATATTGGAGTGGGTAGCAATTTCCTTCTCCAGGGGGCGAGAGTCTTCCCAGTCTAGAGATTGAACCCGGGTCTCCTGCATTGCAGATGGATCCTTTACTATCTGAGCCACCAGGGAAGCCATGTACACACCTGAATTAAACCAACATACGGCAAAAGCCACAGTAGTGAAATAAACAGTGCTCTGGGGGCCTAAAGAGAGGGTGGCTATGGGCAATAACATCAGGATTTTGGTGGAGATGTTAATCATAAGTCAAAATGTAGCTATTTAGTAACTTAGGGCTTCCCTGGTTGCCCAGACTGCAAAGAGTCTGCCTGCAGTGCAGGAGACCTGGGTTCAATCCCTGGGTCGGGAAGATCCCCTGGAGGAGGGCATGGCACCCCACTCCAGTATCCTTGCCTGGAGAATCCCATGGACAGAGGAGCCTGGTGGGCTACAATCCGTGGGGTTGTAAAGAGTTGGACATAACTGAACAGCTAAGCACACACACTGAGTAATGCTTCTGCCAGCATTATGCCTGGGAAGTAGCAGATTCTCAGTGAATAGCAACTGACTCTGAATTCAAGGTAGATTCCTGAATAGCATGGGGCACGTGATGGAACAGAGGAGATTGCCTGGCCGCATCCAGCTCATCCATCAGGTTCACTGTACTGGGAGGCAGTGGAAAGGTTCTCATTAGTGTTTGCAAAAGGAAAGCAAGGTCTAACTCAGAATTGCAATTAATTTAGGCCAGACTCCAGGGAATACACATCACTGTTTTATTGCCTGGGACACGGATGGAAAACTAGGACAGATGGGGAACAATGTTAGACTTAGCACTAATTGAAATCTGACATCTTGCTTCTATAAGCTATGGGACTTTGTGTATATTGCACACCCCTCTGAGCCTCAGTTTTGTTATAATATAATAGGGTGTAGTAATGCCCCTTTTATAGGAATGTTGGGCTTCCCTTGTGCCTCAGATGGTAAAAAGTCTGCCTGCAATGCAGGAGACCTGGGTTTGATCCCTGGGTTGGGAAGATCCCCTGGAGAAGAGAACGGCTACCCACTCTTGTATTCTGGCCTGGAGAATTCTGGTCTACAGCCCATGGATTTGCAAAGAGTCGGACCTAACTCCGCAACTTTCACTTTCACTTTATAGGAATATTATGAAATTAAGTAACGTGGAAGAATGTCTGATGTATTATAAGTCTTCAACAACAAGTTTTTGAAGACATGCATTGCTATTGTGGTGAATAAAACTTGGCTTTTCCTTTCTAACTTCTTCTTATCTGTGAGATCAATGGGTGCTGCAAAAAACTGTGTTCAGTGAGGAAACTTAGGCATCCACACCTTAAATCCCATAATTGGGAGTATTTCCTCCTCCAGCTGCCCCAACCCAATACCAGTCATGAAAGCTTGTAAGGAGTCAAAAATGTCTGATTCTCTCTAATTCTGATTCATACTCCATGTCCCTGAATGATGTGTAGGCATTCCTGTGACTAGTTCCCTAAGCAGATTTTTCTAAACCAGGGCTTGAGAGCTGCTGAAAGTGTTAGGTACTCAGCTGTGTCCAATTCTTTGGGACCCCAGGGACTGTAGCCCACCAGGCTCCTCTGTCCATGGGATTTCCTGGCAAGAATACTGGAGTGGGTTGCCATTCCATTCTCTAGGGGAACTTCTCAACCCAGGGATCGAATGTAGGTCTCCTGCATTGCAAGCAGATTCTTCACCATCTGAGCCACCAGGGAGGCCCTGTGAGCTAGTGTTCCCTGGGCAAAGTTTTCTCTGGAGCATTCTTTATTTCCTTTGGGGAAGGGGGTGCCACAGTTTTGCTTTGTTCCAGACTAAATGTGCATGTCCTTGTGTTGGGGGGAGTGCATTCTTCACTCTGCTGCAGGCTCCTCGCCCGCCGTGTCTCAGGCCGGGTTTGCCTGATATAGGATGTCTCTCCTGCTGACTCCTGAGATCAGGACCCTGATTCTACATTCTGCCCACATACAGTCTGGGTGATACAGGAGACTGCTCCTATGGGTTGCAGAGCAAAGAGAGTTTCCAACTAACGTCCTTGCCCCAAGTCACTTTCCCTTTACTTCTTCCTTCTCACTGAAAGTGATTGATCCTTCAGAAGTGTTTTTGTGGCTTATAAAGATTTTCTACTTAAAATCCTTCTCAAGCTGTTCATCAGCCACAGTTCAGTCTCCTCATCCACCCTCAAGCTCTACTATTATACTATTTTCCATTTTCAAATATGCCCTCAAAATGCACAGCTGCTTGCTTTAGCAAATCGTCTTTCTTCTGATTGGAATGCCCTCCTCAGACTTTTCCAATGGACACGTCTCCCTGAAGACACAGTCATAAACATTGCAGTGCTTCTCAGTTGAGAGACCGAGAAGCCAATGGACCCATCCTCTGAGTTCTCAGATGAGTCCTTGCTCCCTGTTAAGACTGTTTTTACTCTGTATCCTCTCTATGCAATACATTCCTTGAGAGGAGATACCTCTGCAGCCTTCTGTAGCAAAGGGCCTGGAACCCATGGTGCTCTGGCAGACAGAGCTAAATACCCATCCACTTTCCACTCTCCCTCCCCTCCTTCCTAACAGAGTCCAGTTTTGCTCAAAAACTGGATGTGAGCTCTACTATCATTGTGGCCAGTTAACGTTCTGGCTAAAGAATTATGGACAGAAAACATTTGTCAAGTGAAAAGTGAAGTTGCTCAGTCGTGTCTGACTTTGCAACCCCATGGACTGTAGCCTACCAGGCTCCTCCCTCCATGGGATTCTCCAGGCAAGGAAATGGGTTGCCATTTCCTTCTCCAGGGGATCTTCCCAACCCAGGGATCAAACCCAGGTCTCCCACATTTCAGGCAGACACTTTAACCTCTGAGCCACCAGGGAAGCCCTGTCAAGTAATAAGGCAAAATCTTCCTAGGAAAGTAGTAGTACTAGTTTAGTCGCTAAGCTGTGTCCGATTCTTGTGACCCCACAAACTAGCCTGCCAGGCTCCTTTATCCATTGGTTATCCAGGCAAGAACACTGGAACAGGTTGCCATTTCCTTCTCCAGGGGATCTTCCTGACTCAAGAATCAAACCCGGGTCTTTTCCACTGCAGGCAGATTCTTTATCAGCTGAGTTAGGAGGGAAGCCCTCTTACGAGAAAGCCATCTGTATTGTGGTCTGCAGTGCAAGTTCGCTTGCTTGGCAAGGCACAGTCAACCTGCAGTCACAGGACAGAACTAGGGACAGAAAAGCAAAGAGTAGGGTCCCCCAGACTCTTGAGGAGTTCCAATAGGCTTAGACACTGACCAAATTTCTTATTGTTTGATAAAATATTTAACTATTTGTCTAAAAGAGTAATAGTTGAGATTTCAGTTACTTGCAGCCAAATATTTTCTCCACTGATCTTAATTCAATAGGCAGTACCTTTTATTGAAGAAATGATTTATTTGATTACTCATTCAGCAAATATTTATTGAGTATATGTCATTCTTGGGGTTCTAAATAAGACCAAGTTCCCTTCTTCATGGAGTTGATATTCAAGTTAAGGGTTCACTATGGCTATTACACAGTAAAGGGGGGATGGATGGATGGATGGGTAAATACTGATATATTTTCTAACTTAAAAATAATGGTGCATCTTACAATTTGTGTCAGCAAAGCAAATGACTTCACCAAGTAATGAACCCCCAAATCATCAAACCACATTTGCAAACAAAGAAGTTTCAAAAGAAGAAGCTTCTGACTTAAATAAGGGATTTCTAAAACAGACAAATATTCTGTTTCCCAAGTCTCAACTTCGTCTCTTCGAACAGGGAGTATAATTATATAGATGTGAAGGAGAAGAAGGGTGATGGGAATGGAATTACACACAAAATTAAACTTGAAAAGAAAAATGTATTGAGACTTCAGGGCGAAGTGATATCTTTTGATTGTTGTTCTCAGTGAGATACTGTACAGTTGGATGTAATGCCAATATATTTCCCAAACAGAACTCTGAAAAAGTTACAGAGGAAAACAGACCAAATTAGCATTTTATGATTATTTCCAAGAGTGAGAAAAGTTATGCTATTATGGCTTCCTGGAATAAATTAAAAGTGTTTATTGAGTTTTAAGAAGATTTGTGTTCAAAATAACTTTGAATTCATGGGAAAGTTGGGAAATAGACAATTTTGTACAGGCAGGAAAATTGCTTTTGATTAATCAATAGTAAGCGTAAGCTGAAAGGAATTTCTCAAACTTTTAATGACTTTTTCAAGAAAAAGATCTAGATAAACTCAAAACATTTGAAACAGTTGATTATACATGGTGGTAGTCAAGCCACAATTACTCAAATAAATTAAAATCCCAACTATCACACTGAGTTATCTTTCATAATTGTTTGAATTTCAGGTTGTTATTTCTGTTCAGTCACCCAGTCTTGTCTGACTCTTTGTGACCCCGTGGACTGCAGCATGCTAGGCCTCCCTGCCCCTCACCATCTCCCAAAGTTTGCCCAATTTCATGTTCATTGCATCGTGATACCATCCAGCCATCTCATCCTCTGACCTGCTTTTCTGCTTCTGCCCTCAATCTTTCCCAGCATCAGGGACTTTTCCAATGAGTCAGCTGTTTGCATAAGATGACCAAAATACTGGAGTTTCAGCTTCGGCGTCAGTCCTTCCAATGAGTATTCACGGTTGATTTCCCTTAAGATTGACTAGTTTGATCTTGCTGTTCAAGGGATCTCAGGAGTCCTCCCAGCATCACAGTTCGAAGACATCAATTCTTCAGTGCTCTGCCTTCTATATGGTCAAACTCTCACAACAGTAGGTGAATTACAGGTTACTGATTTGCAAAATGAACTGAATATTAGCATAATAGATTTTTATGAAGGTTTATAGAGTTTACCTATGCAAGGCACCTAGCAGACAGTAGTATTTTATAAAGACCCCAAAATGGCTACTTTATCCCATTTACCTTTCTTTTCTTTACCTCTGTAATTCTACCACCAGAACTGTTGATGTAAATAGAGAATGTTTTCGTCAGACATTTTTTTTTTCCATTTGTATAGGAGTAACATACTGTATTACATATGTAAGATCTTATTTACATGGGTTTGATTACAGAAACTAATATTCTCTAAATTAAAAAAAGAAATACAATAAAAAATGTTTTCATCAGTCTGCTTCCTTAAAACCAATTCTATCTTCATAAACTTCAGATACACACACACACTGTAAAGCATCCATGGCATTTCCTCCCCTTTCAGATAATTATTTTGACAAAAAGAAAGCTTTTCCCCCCTCTGTTTGACTATGTGACTTTGATTTCTGATCATATTTTACCCTGGATGGTGACTTATTGATATTGCACTGAAAACATGAAAACTCATTCTGCTCTGACTTCTGCTATGTGATCAGAAATCCAGCTTTCCAGGCTCACTTTCCCCTTTGCCCTTTGCCCCATATCTGGGAAAACTGATAACCAACACCTGTGTCCTTCATCACTGGACCGATGGACATTTCAAACAATAGAAGTACCAGCCTCGGAGGGTACCTCGACTCCAGGTCCAATCCCATCAACAATAAAAACCCAGAGCTGGACTCTTCTTCCCTTGCCCTTGTTTTACTCTTGTCCTTCCCTTTTTCTGTTTGCTATGTGAACAGTAATCTTTATTTCACAACCATTGGGGCCATTGTGTTATTTATCCCACTGCCATAAAGCCCTGGGGCAGTGGGTTGCCCAGTGAACTGCAGGTGATGATAAGTGCCCCTCCCACCTTGCCAATAAACATTCTGGTATTCATGCTTCGAGGTGTTAAATTAATTAATCACTAAGCATCTATTCATTCCTCCTGACACAGGGTTTTTACAACACACTGTTGCCAATATTCTGCCACCTGAGAACCCTGCCTCCCATGATTCTTTTTTCAGATGAACTTGACGTTCTTTATGGAAAATGTACTTGACTTCACCAGTCCAGATCAAATTTCTTTGAAGAAGTGCTCATGAAGTTCTTTTGCAGTGAGATTACAATAAGATAAATTGTAACTATGTCTTAGTGGGGCATTTGATTATTTTTCCCTCCAACATTTGATTATCAGCTCCTGACAGTAGGGGACACCTCTCATCATGTTTACCATCATCATCTCATGATCATTTACCAGCATCCGACATAGTACCTGGCACGCGGACAAATGAGCAAATCCTTTTTAAAACGTTTTAAATTTGTTGTTTTTGTTTCAGCTGCACTGGATCTTTGCTGCTATGTATGGGCTTTCTCTAGTTGGGGTGCATTGCGGTGCACGGGCTTCTCATTGCGTCGGTTTCTTCTGTTGCGGAGCACTGGCTCTAGGGCATGTAGGCTTCAGTAGTTGCTAGCTCGAGTGCTTTAGAGCTTGTGTTTAGCGATCCGAAAACATGTAGGATCTTCCGGACCAGGGTTTGAACCTGGCAGGTGGATTCTTAACCATTGGACCACCAGGGAAGTCCATACTTTTTGCATTAAGAATCAGAATACGTCAATGTCTTGGCTAGACATTGTCCCTGTCCTCTGTGTGTGTGTTGGGGTACGTTACCTGCACACACACAGACACAATAAATCACAATGAATTTAATATTGCTCACCGTTTTGCACAGAGCTCATACATTCATCAGATGAGTTTCAGGTTTCCCTAGGAACTTAAGAAAGAAAAATATCAGAGATAATTTTTTAAATTTTGTGTTTCAGAGGCAGATAATTGATGTGACTCCTTATTTAGGTATTTACGGGTTGGGTGATTTGGAGCAAGTCACTTAACCTTGGTAAGAACCAGTTTCTCGTCTATAAAACAGCAAATATAAAACAAAATTGCAGTGTTGTGAGGAGGACCCAAAACTATACGTGTAAAGCACTTGCTAATAAAACCTATGAAACATGTTTTTAATAAATTGTGCCTGTTTTAATTAAAGTTTGCTTCATTGGGTTAACTTGAATAGCAGCCCTGAGCCACTAAAGGATAAGCAGGCTCTAAGGGGTTGTATCGAATCGAAAGATTCACCTTCTTGGAATTCAGGCTCCTCTTCAGACATCCTTTTAACTTATATTAAAACTTCTTAAAGCTCTGTCCTCTTTCATGAACATACCAACTTCATCTCTTTACTAATGTTATTTGAAATTTACTGCTGCTGCTGCTAAGTCACTTCAGTGGTGTCTGAATCTTTGTGACCCCATGGACTGTAGCCCACCAGGCTCCTCTGTTCATGGGATTCTCCAGGCAGGAATACTGGCGTGGGTTGCCGTTTCCTCCTCCAGGGCATCTTCCCAACCCAGGGATCGATCCCATGTCTCTTATGTCTCCTGCATTGGCAGGCAGGTTCTTCACCACTAGTGCCACCTGGGAAGCCCGAGTCAAGTTAAATGTTCAAGTCATACACTCTTCAGAAATTCTGGTAAGCTGGCCCCTGCGGTCTGCACATGCCTCCCTTCCACACTCTGAATTACTGCACTGAACTGAAGGTGCTTTTCCATGATGATCTCCTGAAGGTGCCCGTGAGTGGGGGGAGGAACCAACACAGCACTGATGGCATTTCCAAGCAGGCTGTGTGGGCAGCAGTGAGAAGATCCCCCAAACACAGTCACTCCGCACTCAACTTCCACCCTTCTGTCCTCACAGTTCCTGAGCTTAGATCCCATGGGCCCTCCCTTGTTCCACATCCCCATCACCAGCCATCTATGAGCTCCAGGCTGACCTCAAACCTCCTACACCTTCCTGAAGACACAGCAGAGCTGCACCGTCCTCCAGCGACTGTCTGGTGAGTGCCACTGGGGACTGGGGACTGGGGACTGGGAGCTGGGGAGAGTGTGACTTTGCCCTGGACCTATGTCTCAGAATCACCTCAGACTGTTCGGTTTTGCTGTAAGTACAATTGCATGTGATTTGGAAACCAGAAGACGCAGCCGCCACGGTTCTGCCTGTGGGGTCGGCGAGGGGCCTGGGGCTGCGGCATCTCTGCTCATCCCTGCTCACCCACAGGTTCACCTTGTAGGGGTGGGTAGGGGCCAGGCTTCCAGCTCCTTCTTTCCCTCCTGCCCCTTCCCCTCCAGCTTCTCTGGAGGCTGAGCAGGGTCCTACACGTTGGGAAGAAGGGTTCTGAGGCTCAAGACTGGAAACCACTGCTGCTCTGTGGCTTGAAATCTCTCACAGACACCTTTGGGAAGCTGGTCAAGGCAGTAGTCCATCTCCCCAGGCATGTGTCCACACAATACGCATAAACACGAGGGTTACTTTTGGCAATATTCTGACTCGGCCTCTTCTTCTGCGGTTATGCTGCTAGACTCTGGTGCCTCTCACCTGAGCTACCGTAAGAGCATCCAAACCAGGCTCCTCGTCGGTGTGTTTGCAGGTCTGCCTGCCTCCTCTCCATCCTGTGCCTCAGATAGTGCCCCATTTAATATCAATTCCTGGGTCGGGAAGAGCCGCTGCAGAAGAGATAGGCTACCCATCCCAGTAATCTTAGGCTTCCCTGGTGGCTCAGCTGATAAAGAATCCACCTGCACTGCAGGAGACCTGGGTTCGATCCCTGGATTAGGAAGATCCCCTGGAGAAGGGAAAGGCTACCCACTCCAGTATTCTGGCCTGGAGAATTCCATGGACTGTGAAGCCCATGGGGTTGCAAAAAGTTGGATACAACTGAGCAACTTTCACTTTCACTTTAATATTCTTTAAATGAGCCCTAGTCATGCCTATCAAGTTCCATAAGCTTTGATACACCTTATTATATGCTCGGTACAGGAAGATCCCCTGGAGGAGGGCATGGCAACCCACTCCAGGACTCTTGTCTGAGAAACCCCCCTGAAAGAGGAGCCCGGCAGGTTCAGTCCATGGGGTCACAAAAAGTCAGACATGACTTAGCATGTGAGTCAGAGTCACAAGACTTAGCTAAGAGTTGGATAAAACTAAACAACAACGATGCCACAATTCTTGAGGTTCATGATCTGTTGCAACCTTTATTTCCAGCCTCTGCTCTGAGCACATTTTTATAGCAAGCCTTCTGTATCAAACTGAATCCAGTGTGGCTTTTGCCTAGGATAGCTCTGTGTCCGTATTTCTCCATGACCTAAGCTTACTTGTTCTTTGAGGACAGATACGATGACTCCTCTTAGTAAACTCACCTAATGCGTAAGGCCAGACCCCATTTCTCTGACAATTCATGGTATTTTATCATTTCTAAATTGTATTGCTGTTATACATTGCCTTTTTAAGTAATTGTTATTGGAATATAGATGCTTTACAATGTTGTGTTAGTTTCTACTATACAGCAAAATCAGAGAAGGAAATGGTGACCCACTCCATTGTTCTTGCCTGGAGAATCCCAGAGACAGAGGAGCCTGGTAGGCTGCCGTCTATGGCATCACACAGAGTCGGACATGACAGAAGCGATTTAGCAGCAGCAGCAAAATGAATCAGCCATACATATACATATACACCCTCCCTTTTGGACTTCCCTCGCATTCAGGTCACACACGGTGCATTAAGTTGAGTGCCCTGTGCTATACCGTATATATTATATTTATATATTGTGTTTATTAGACTGCGACTGCCTTGATATCAGGGCTTTATGGCACTCAGCTCAATCCTTGGCACTCCACAGCTGTTAACTGAATACATGAAATTATGTAGTATCATTTCTCCAGCTGGTTGTTACTGTAAGGCTCAGTGCATCTGTTATCTTAGGGAAAATGAAGCCATTTTTGTCTTATTTCACTTTGGTGTTTTTGAAAACAATACCAGTATCCCCCTGAACAATAAAACCCAACATCTTCTGTATACTAAACCCAACACGCTCTATACAACAGAACCTAAATGACCTTAGTGTGTTGTGCTGTGTTAGTTGCTCGGCCATGTCCAACTCTTTGCGACCCTGCAGACTGTAGCCCACTAGGTTCCTCTATCCATGGAGTTCTCCTTGGCAAGAATGCTGGAGTGAGTTGCCATTTCCTTCTCCAGGGGATCTACCCTCTCCTGGGGACCTACCCAAATGACCTTAGGCTATAGTCAATTTGATGTCCACAGACCATTGTTGCTTTTGCTAAGTAAAAGGAGACCAGGTTAAGCACAAAGTCTTAATGAGCCAGTCATTTGTTGAGCTATATTACCTCGAGACATTTCACCGACTAGTGGCAAGGGCATGCCTCAGCTATCTGTTACCCTCGTATGGCATGACTCCTGGAACATGCTTTCCGCCCATTTACTCTCCTCCATCCTTTGAGTCCTAGTCAAGTTCCACCTCCTCCAAGAATCATACCCTGTTGAAGACTGATACAAATAGTTGAGGCTATCCTTCAAATATCAAAGTACATGATCAATGTTTTTCATTTTTTACTTGCTACCATTTTGTAGCAAATAATATCTGTCAGTTACTCATTCCACTAATTATTATGGAGAAATGATTATGTGCCAAGGACTTGAAGACTAGTGGAAGGAACAAACGAGTGATCATATTTACTAAGCATTGTGCCAAATGTTACAAAAGAATCTGCACAGAAAAGTACAGGGTTGAAGAAGTCGATGCTACATGTTTTAGAGTGAGAGACCACAGATGAATTTGCTTTACCAAATTTATTATAATTACTTGAATAAATGCCTTAATGCCAAAATAATATAAGGATGTCATTTTTGGTACTTTTAAGTTTACATCATGAATACACTTTAGTTCTATTTAGATCAAACTTAGTCATTGATATATTATTTGCCCTTCTAGTAACTAACACAGCACATGACAAATAATAAGGGTCTGGAATGAGAAGCTGACATCAGAAAATTCCACTGTTGAGATATTATAATGTATATATAATTATATATACATATAATTTATAAATCTATATATTTATGTTATATAATTATTTTGTAATTAATTATATGTAATATATGTAAATAATATATATTATATATAAATTATATATATATAATTTTCCTATAACTAAGGAATACAATAAAATTCAAAGAAAATGACAGATGTCTTATCATCAGAGACACAGCTCAATGGAGGAAAAATTGTTGAAATTTTGCCCTCAACTTTCTTTCAGTAAATCCTTCTGTTCTACATTAATGTGCCTTTTCTCAATCTGTTCTCATTCTTGTACTTAAACCATTCTTTAAGGTTTTATGTCCCTTTCATGTCTAAACTACTCTAAAAAATATCCTGGTGTGTGTCATGTTTCAAGAGAGAGGAAATATTTTATGTGTTATATTTGACCTTGGGAAAATGTGTGAGGTGAAATGCAAGAGACAGTTGGGGAAGTATTTGGAGGGATCAATAGACATTCCGTTTCCTTGAAGATACACCCAGAGAGTATAATTCCTATGTATAATCAATCTTGTGAGAACGTTTCTGTGGGTTGAATTGTTCTCTGAAAAGAGATGTTCAAGCTCTAACCCCTGGCACATGTGAATGTGAACTTGTTTAGAAATAAATGTCTTTGCAGATGCAGTCAGTTAAGATGAGGTCGTACTAGAGTAGGTTGGATGCTAAATCCAGTGTGGTTGGTGTCCTTAGAAGAAGAGAGAAGATATACAGACATGGTAAGAAGTCACATGAGGGTAGAGGCAGAGACTGGAGTGACACGTGCAAAGCCTTGATTTGCGTCATCTGGCTTCCAAAACTGTGGGACAATAAGTGTTTATTGTTTTAAGCCATCTAGTCTCTGGTAATTTGTTGCAGCAGCTCAAAGAAACTGATACAAATATCATCAACTGTCAAATATAAACTATAAACTTGACCTGCTCAATCCCAATTAACTGAAAAGACCCCTCACCGTCACCTCACTGTGAGCTCTGACAGCTGGTGTCAAAATGGAAAGTGCATCTGGACATGCTGAAAATTACAGTTTCATGCCCTCAGCACACTGACCTCCTGAATAATCCTTTTCAAAAGAAATTCGTTCACTCTTTGATTCATTCATTTGACAAATATTTGCTGAATGCTTACTTTATACTAGCACTGTTCTAAGCACTGAAAATAAATCAGTGAACAAGGAAGAAGGAATATCCCTCTGGGATGAGGTTTACATCACAGAGGTAATTGATAAAGCATTTTGATATTTAGGAATCATCAAATTTGATAGTTCAAGTGCTTTGGCCAGTTTATTTTTTGTTCAATTATGATATGGAACATTAATCAGATAATTTGACAAATGTTGTGATACTTTATGAAAAGTTTGATCTAACTGTGTAGAGTGAAATAGATGTCCACTGGTTCTGGGGAAAAAAAGGAAGGAAAACTCTAAAAAAGCATTGAAAACATCATATCGCAGAAGAAGAATATTCAGGAAATATCCTATGAATGCTTTCTGGGAATTTCCCCTGCTCTTTCCCAAAAGATTGAAAATTGTTTAATGGGGTTGACAGAGAATGAAATGGTTAGATGGCATCACCAATCTAATGGACATGAGTTTGAGCAAGCCCCAGGAGAGAGTGAAGGACAGGAAAGCCTAGTGTGCTGCAGTCCATGGTGTCTCAAAGAGTCAGATACAACTCAGCAACTGAACAACAACCAACAACAATGCTCTTTCTGGCCAAACACCTGTCAAATTCTCTATTTTCACTTGATCTTAATTAGAAGCAAGAATTAATACACTTAATTAATTGCACATCTTTTCTCCTTAATTCCTCTGTTGCTTGTTTCTCCACTAGATAACCTGCAAATAGGATTTTGAATTGGATCACCTCCTCTGAGGCCCCTTCAGTCCTGGCCTGGCCTGTCTTAGCAAAGCCCATCTTGGCCTAGGAAATGGCAGCTGAAGGACAGAAGCCCCAGAAGGGAAGCCCTGCCATACACTGACCTGGGGACCTAGAGGCCCCTGGATGCACTGCTATGCATTCTTTCATTTTTTCTTTTAAAGATGAGAATGCTAAAGCTGAATGTCTGCAAGAAGATGAAAATCTCACCTAAAGCCACATATCTGGTGTGAAGGAGATAATGGTTCAAGTCTAGATTTGCTGACTCTGAGGTCTATTCTTTCATTTCTAAAACATAAAAGTAAATAGACCAATCTCTGGAGCAATAAGAAGGATTGTCCCTCCACAGTCAAACATTAGGGACAGAACCCCCTAAAACACAGAGAACAGCATCAGGCCAAGTCGAGGAGACAAGTTCACAACCAAGAAGGTACAGCTGGGCAACCACTGGAATTTGAGTAAGATCACCAAACATGTATCAGTAGAAGGCGTGCGGATCTTTTGAGTTCATAGCTTTCATGGCTATTAATACAACCACAATTCTGGAGACCTCATTGTCTATTGTAGTTCTGTGTTTTTTTTTTTTAATTGTAGCTGACTTATTATATTAGTCTCAGGTGTGCAACATAGTGCTCTGATATTTTTATAGGCTATGTGCTATAAAATAATTATGAAATATTGGCTGCTATTATATCCTATGCTGTATATATTACATCCTTAACTTCTCTATTTTATACCTAGCTGTTTGTACCTCTTAATCCCCTTTACCTCTTTAGTCCTCCCCACACACCTCTGCTCTCTGGATACCACTAATCTGTTCCCATGTGAGTCTGTTCCTATTTCATTATATTTGTTTGCTTTATATTTAGATTCCACATATGACTGAAACCATATGTTTGTCTTTCTCATCTGACTTATTTCACTGCGCACAATACCCTCCAGGTCAATCCATGTTGTTGCAAATCACAAAAGTCCAATGTTTTATATTCCTCCTGTATCTTGTACTAGCTGCTAGGCTGTATTATTTTCTTGGAAAGGCAAGCCTGTATCTAATAAAAGGACAAGTTAAACTTTTACATTCACTTTTGGGCATTTGGGCCACAGTGAAAACAATGAAGAGCATTTCGAACAGTAAAACCCTTCAGAGCTGCACACATATTTATTCTAAGCTGAGTCATTATCTCAGGAGGGCAGCACAGTGAGACCTGAAAACCATTGCTGCTGAAGCGGTGAGTTCTCAGGGTTGCATTCATATTAAATCCAAGCAGTTAAGGGTAGACTGCCTCTCTTGGTTTGTGCCACCAATGCCTTTTAAAGCCCTTGGCACCTAGAGGAGGCTTAGTAAATACTCATGATGTTCCTAATCACTACTGATTCTTTATCCATCAGAAATAGGTCACTAAGGGTGCAAATATGTGAAAGGAAGAGATCTGGTGGACAAGTCTTTAACACTATTATATTCTTAAACTTGTTAAGTTTTTCATGATTCTTATTTATAACAATTATTAGGAATACAAGTGAGGTCAAATTTTTGAGTGTCTGCTACTTATTAATGTCTTGTTAGAGATCACATTTGCTCCCAAAATTAGTTAACACGTATACACCCTTAGCAGTTCTCCTTCAGTTTCCTTCAGGTCTCCCATCAGCTGGTTGAAACACCAGGCTGCTGGTCAGTGGCACAGATAGGTCAGTGAAAGCTCCCGTGGCTTCTCCTCCAAATACTTAGAGGCTGAACTCCCACAGCCGAGGAGAAGCCAAGATAACATGGACTGAGCAGGCTCAATAGCTTCTCTGTGAAAACACTGATGATCATAAACAAGACAAGGACAGTGATAATGGTCATTTTTATTCAGTCTCATTTGTATGAAATAAATCCTGGCAAAGGTTATGACAGTTTCTGGCAGGCAGTTGGAAATGCACCTTTGCAATTGCTCTTTGGTTAATTAAAATTATTCCTTCATCTTCTCTAAACAGCTTCCAGGGGTCACTTAGGGGAGCAGAGGGACCAGTCTAGTTCCATTTCACATAGGATTGTTCTGACTTCCATTAGGCCATGTGGATACTGTATGCTAACCATCCCTAGGGATGTTCAAAATCGGGGAAGAAAAATACATGGAGAAAGTAGTTTAGGAAATGAGATTTATGGTTTTAAATCCACACACTATTCAAATTATAAAAGACAAAACACATATGAAACTAATTAATGTTAACCCATTTCAAAAGCAGGCCTGTATTAATAAATGCCAGGAACATCATACACTTCCTTTGGTTTCATAGTACAATGAGATATTAGGGCTGACAGAACCTCGGAAGGTTGTTTAGCACAGAACATCTCAGGATTATTAGAAGGATAACGTGTGATCAAAACTCCATATGTGTGGAGGCTGCATTAATTTCAATTGATGCAAGTTGTGAAGAACCATTTGCTAATCAAAAGATAGAAATTTGACATTAATAAGAAAAAAATTATTTTATTTGTAAGAATGAGATTTTACTTATAATTTTGCTGCTTATTATTTAGTGGCTTATCATTTTTGAGCAAAGGTAAGTCATAGTTAGCATTCAAATATTTTCAAAAATTATAGGCTGCCTTTGATGAGAGTTTTTAAATTATGACTCTTAGGGTTGATAAACAACAAGGTCCTACCATATACCATAGGGAACTACATTTAATATGCTATGATAAACCATGATGGAAAAGAATACAAAAAACTACATATATATATATATATATACGCACACACATGTATAACTGAATCACTTTGCTGTACAGCAGAAACTAACACAACATTATAAGTCAACTTCAATAAAACTTAAAAAGAACAATGCCTCATTATTCATCAGTTCCTCTAGACACACTGACACCCTCCATGTGCCAGATGATCCACTCGGAGAAAGTCATTTTGTTGCTGTTGAAGCCGATCACTCTTTTTTTTGTTGTTGTTTAAATTAAAGGATAATTACTTTACAATATTGTGATGGCTTTTGCCACATGTCAACACGAATCGACATTAGGTAAAATGTGTCTCCTCCCTCTTGAATTCCCTCCTTCCACCTCTCTCCTCTTTTTACCCCTTTAGGTTGTCACAGAGCCTTGGCTTTGGGTTCCCTGCATCATACATTGAACCCCCACTGGCTATCTATTTTACATATGGCAATGTATGTGTTTCAATGCTATTCTCTCAAATCACCCCACCCTCTCTTTCCCCAACTGTGTCCAAAAGTCTGTTCTTTATGTCTGTATTTCCTTTTTTTTAAATAAATGTATTTATTTTAATTGGAGGTTAATTACTTTACAATATTGTATTGGTTTTGCCATAGATCAACATGTATTCGCCACAGGTATACAAGTGTTCCCCATCCTGAACCCCCCCTCCCTCCTACCTCCCCATGCCATCCCTCTGGGTCATGCCAGTGCACCAGCCCCAAGCATCTGTGTCTCCTTCCACGCCCTGCATGTAGGATCATATATATGCTTTAATATACAATATTAATCTTTCTCTTTCTGACTTCTCTCACTCTGTATAATAAGCTGTAGGTTCATCCATCTCATCAGAACTGACTCAATGTGTGCCTTTTTATAGCTGAGTAATAGTCCATTGTGTGTATATACCACAGCTTCCTTATCCATTCATCTGTTGATAGACATCTAGGTTGCTTCCATGTGCTAGCAATTGTAAATGGTGCTGCAGCAAACACTGGGGTGCCTGTGTCATTTTCAGTTCTTATTTCCTGTGAGTATATGCTCAGCAGTGGCATTGCTGGATCGTATGATAGCTTTATTCCTAATTTTTTTTCTTTTTGTTTTTTTAAGGATTCTCCATTCTGTTTTCCATAGTGGCTCATTCAATCTGCATTCCCACCAACAGTGTAAGAGAGTCCCCTTTTCTCCACACTCTCTCCAGCATTTATAGTGTGTAGGCTTTTTGCTGATGACCATTGTGATTGGTGTGAAATAATACCTTGTGGCAGTTTTGATTGCATTTCTCTAATAATGAGCAATGTTGAGCATTTGTCATGTGTTTTTTAGCTATTTGTGTGTCTTTGGAGAAATCTCTGTCTAGGTCTTCCACCCACTTTTTTATTGGGCTGTTTGCTTTTCTGGTCTTGAGCTGCATAAGCAACTTGTACATTTTGGAGATTAATTCTTTGTCAGTTGTTTAGTTTGCTATTAATTTCTCCCATTCTGAGGGCTGTCTTTTCAACTTGCTTATAGTTTCCTTTGTTGTGCAGAAGCTTTTAAGTTTAATTAGATTACATTTGTTTATTTTTGTTTTTATTTTTGGAACTGGAGGAATCAATGACTTCAGACTATACTGCAAAGCTACAGTCATCAAGACAGTATAGTAGTGGCACAAAAACTGAAATATAGACCAATGGGACAAGATAGAAAGCACAGAGATAAATCCACAGACCTGTGGGCACCTTATCTTTAACAGAGGCAAAAATATACAATGAAGAAAAGACAGTCTCTTCAACAGGCAGTACTGGGAAAACTGGTCAACTATGTATAAAAGGATAAGATTAGACTACTTCCTAACATCATGCAAATAAACAAACAAATGAAAAACTTAAAGTGAATTAAAACCTAAATGTAAGACCAAAATCTACAAAACTCTTAGAGGAAAACATAGGCAGAACACTCTGTGACCTAAATCACAGCAAGATCTTCTATGACTCACCTCTGAAGCTTTTATTCCAACTATTGCAACTCTTGAAAAACAGGCCAAGGTCCCAAGGCAGCATGAGTCTCCATGTGCCAGCTTTTTTTTTTTTTTCTTTTTTGAAAGCATCAATCCTATTTTATTATATGTGTGTCTGTGTGTGTGTCTGTGTGTGTGTGTATGATTTTTACCCAACATACACACGCATATGCACAGCCACAAGCATATATATGTATACCTACATACCAAAAGTTGAAGGAAATACCTATATATATTCAGGTCTTTATCTCTGAGAAGACTAAAAAAAAATTAAGGGCTTCCCTGGTAGCTTGGCTGACAAAGAATCTGCCTACAATGCAGGAGACAGTGGTTCAGTTCCTGAGTTGAGAAGATCCCCGGAAGAAGGAATAGGTTACCCACGCCAGTATTCTTGGATTTTCCTGGTGGCTAAGATGGTAAAGAACCTGCCTGCAATGCAGGAGATCTGGGTTTGATCCCTGGGAATGTTTTTAGTGACATATTTAAGATAAAGCATATTGAGAGCATCAATCCCATCTTGTGTGTGTGTATGTGTATATATATATATATATATATATATATATAGAGATAGAGAGAGAGAGAGAGAGAGAGGTGATTTTTACCCCCCCACACACACACCTTCATATCTACATGCACATATATATGTATACCTACATACCAAAACTTGAAGGAAATACCTTAATATGTTCAGGTATTTATCTCTGAGAAGACTAGAAAAAAATTTAGACTTTTAAGTATTTAAAAAAAATTTACAACAAATACGTTCATTTTGTTTATTTATTTTTTTAAATTAATTTTTGTTTTTTTTAGTTTGTTTTGCTTTACAATACTGTATTCATTTTGCTACACATCGACATGAAACAGCCACGAGTGTACATGAACTCCCAATCCCGACCCCCACCTCCCCCCTCCCGCCCCACACCATCTCTCTGGATTATCCCCGTGCTTCAGTC
>SJXQ01007422.1:30445-150617 GCA_006408695.1 Aepyceros melampus | reverse complement strand
ACCTCCTTTGTTTCTCTTTTCATCTTCTGTGTTTTTCCTACCTGTTTTTGAAGACAGTGTTCTGCTTTTCTGGATGCCTTCTGTCCTCTGCTCGCATTCAGAAGCTGCCCTGTAGAATTTGCCCAGCATTGAGATGTTCTTTTGATGAACATTTTTGTGCGGGAGAAAGTGGTCTCTCCATCCTATTCCTCCGCCATCTTAGGCGCCCCCTCTAACTGGAAGTTTTTACCTCACCCATTTTGTCTACTCCCCATGCCCCAACTCTTACAATCACCGATGTGTTCTATGTATCTATGATTTCAGCTTTTAAGTTTCCACATGTAAGTGATATTATACAGTATTTGTCTTCTTGGACTTAGCATAGTAACTCTAAGGTCCATTCATGTAGATGTAAATGGCAGGTTTCTTTTTTATGATTAGCATTCTACTATACACACACACACACACACATGTCCACACATATCATATTCCCTTTATTCATCCATCAGCGGACACTTAGATTGTTTCCATGTTTGGCTATTGTAAACAATGCTGCAGTGAACATGGGCATGCACATTTCTTTTCAAGAAAATGATTTCATTTCCTTTGAATAGATATCTAGAAGGAAGTTGGTGGGTCGTGTGATAGTTCTGTTCTATTTGAAGAAACTCCATACTGTTTACCAAAGTGGCTGGAGCAAATTACAATTCCGTCAACAGTGCACAAGGGTTTTTCTTTTTCTCTGTGTCTTTGCTAACACTTGTTATTTCATACCCTTTAAATTTTGATAATAGCCATTTTAACAAATGTGAGGTGCTCTCTCTGATTTTAATTTGCATTTCCCTGATGATTAATGTTGCTGACCACTGTTTCAGTAACTGTTGGCCATATGTGTCTTCTCTAGAAAAATATCTCCTCAGGTCTCCTGCCCATTTGCAGGTCCTATTGCTTTAAAAAATTTTTTTTGTGCTGTTTGTTTATATAAATAAATTTGCAAATATTTTCTTCCATTTTTTTAGGTTGCCATTTTGTTGATGGTTTCCTTGCTGTGCAGAAACTGTTTAATTTGATATAGTTCCACTTGTTTGTTATTGTTTTTGTTGCCTTTGATTTTGGTGACAAATCTAGAAAATCATAGCCAAGACTGATGTCAGGATACTTACGACCTGTTTTCTTCTAGAATTTTTATGAGTTAAGGTTTTACATTCAATTTAATCCATTTGAGTTAATTTTTGTGTATAGTATAAAGCAGTGGTCCAGTTCCATTCTTTTGTATGTAGCTGTCCAGTTTTCCCAGCACAATTTATTGAAGAAACTATCCTTCCCTCACTGTTCTCTCTTGGCTCCTCTCTTGTATGTTAATTGACTGGACATGTATGGATTTATTTCCGGGCACGCTATAGGTATAGGTTGCGTTGGTCTATGTATCTTCCCCCTCCGAGCCATACTGTTTTGATTCCTCTAACTCTGGAATATGGTTGAAACCAGGGTGCATGATGCCTCCAGCTTTTTTCTTCTTTCTTAAGATGGTTTTGGCTCCCTGGGATTTTTCTGCTTCCATATGGATTTTAAAATTGTTTTATTTTTGTGAAAAATATCATTGGAATTTTGATCTGGACTGCATTGAATCTGTAGATTTCTTTGAGTAGTATAGACATTTAAAAATATTTATTCTAAAAAGAAATATTAATTCTTTCAGTCCTTGAGCGTGAATATATTTTCATTTATGTTTTCAATTTCTTTTATTGGTGTCTTACACTTTTCACTGTACAGGGTTTTTACTTCCTTGATTAAGTTTATATTCATTCCTTTTGATCCAATTGTAAATTATAAAGAGGACTGCTTTCTTAATTTCACTTTCTAATATTTCGTCATTAGTGTTTAGAGACACAATAGTTCTTCTGTATACGTATTAGTTTAGATGTATAGCAAAGTGGTCCAGTTAAACATGTGTCTATTCTTTAAATTTTTTTCTCCCATTTGTGTTGTTACATAATATTGGGCAGAGTTCCCTGTGCTAAATCGTAGGTCCTTGTTGAATATCCACTTTAAATATAGCAGTGTGACATGTCACTGCCAAACTCCCTAACTATCCCTCCCACTCATTTTTCGCCCCTGGTCACTGTAAATTCATTCTTTAAGTCTGTGTGTCTGTTTCCATTTTGTAAGTAAATTGATTTGTATCAGGTTTCTTTTTGTTAAGATTCTGCATGTAAGTGATATCATATGATGTGTGTGTTTCTCTAACCTCAGTGTGACAGTCTCTTGGTGCATCCATTTGGTTGCACATGGCATTATTGCATTTTTTTCCATAATTGAGTAAAGTTCCATTTATGTGTGTACCACATCTTTTTCCTTTTCTNTAGCGTGTACACTAATCCAACGTGACAGGTGTCTTTATCATATGATGTGTGTCTTTCTCTAACCTCACTCCGTGTGACAGTCTCTCGGTGCATCCATTTGGTTGCACATGGCATTATTGCATTCTTTTCCGTAACTGAGTAATGTTCCATTTATGTGTGTACCACATCTTTTTCCTTTTCTTTTTTTTTCTTTTACAGAAAAGAAAGTCAAATTTATTTAATTAAAAACTAGAATTAAAAATTAGCAAATGCACAAACAAACACTCAAATATATACACACACAAGAGCACTATGTTTTGACTCACAGAGGGGAAATGCGGTGCTCCAAGACCACTCAGTATGGCTTGTCAGGTATAGGAGAAGAAATCCAAGCATGTGTGCGTGCACACACACACACACACACACACACTCACACAGCACAAGCACACAAAAAAGAACCCAGTATTTTTCAACAGTACATTCAATCTACCATAAACAAAACTTCAGAATTAGTTTTCAAAGGTTCCTTTGTTAATTCCAAAGATGCCCATCTCGGGTATAAACATACATATATTTTTCAGTGGTTTAGTGTGTGTGTGAAGTCGCTCAGTCGTATCCGACTCTTTGCGACCCCGTGGACTGTAGCCTGCCAGGCTCCTCTGTCCGTGGGATTCTCCAGGCAAGAGTACTGGAGTGGGTTACCATTTCCTTCTCCAGGGGATCTTCCCGACCCAGGGATCGAACCCGGGTCTCCCGCATTGGAGGCAGACGCTTTAACCTCTGAGCCACCAGGGAAGCTGTCGGCTTATTTTAAATCTATTAGTGTTGTTACATTCAACTATTTCCTGTATTTAAACACCCTTTCATTTTATGTAGCTTAATGTCTCTGCCTTCAACCTAGCAAAAATTTCTGGTTGGTAGGAAGACAGGTGCCTTATTCTCTGTGAAACTGAATGTATTGGTTTTCAACAGTCGTCCGAAAATGTTTGATCACCATTTCAGTTCATGGAGATAGGTACATGGATGCTTAACTCGCCATTTTCGGTGAAAAGTTCCGCAGCTCCAGGGTCGAAGGCTAGGCAGTCACTGTTCATAAAGGCTGTATCCATTCGCTGATGAATAGATAGAGGAGTGGCTTCCCACAACAATCGCCGCCTATTACCATTTAGCTCAAGTCGGTAAGTAAAATGTTCAGCTTGCTCGCGTCTTCCTATCAGCTGGACAACTGCAAAGAATCTCCAGTGACCATGGTAGATTTCCCGTTTCTCCAAAAATAGTATGAACTGAGCCCCCACACAGGACTGCAGCATCACCCAGTCAAGGGGACCCGCCAGTCCATGGGATTTTCCAGGCAACAGTACTGGGAGTGGGGTGCCATTGCCTTCTCTGTATATGTGCCTCATCTTCATTCATCCCTGTCAGTGGACATTTAGGTCGCTTCCAGTCTTGGCTGTTGTAGACAGTGCAGCAACGAACGCTGGGGTGCATGTACTGTTTCGGGCCGTGTTTTTCGCTGGATATGTGTGCGAAAGTTGGATTGTAGGAGGAGCATACGATAGATGGATGTTTAGCTTTTTAAGGAAGCTTCATACTGTTCTCCGCAGTGACTGTACCAGTTTACATTCCTACCAGCGGTGTAGAAGGGGTCCCTTCTTTCCACACTCTCTCTAGCATTTATTGTTTGTAGATTTTTGGATGACGGTCATTCTGACTGGTGTGACGCGATATGTTATGTAGCTGTGATTTGCATTTCTCTAATAATTAGTGATGTTAAACGTCTTTTCACGTGCCTCTAGGCGGTCTGTATGTCTTTAGAGAAATGTCTGTTTAGGTCTTCTGCCTATTTTTAGATTGTGTGTGTGTTTTTAAATTTAATCCACATGAGCTGTTTGTAAAATTTGGATACTAATCCCTTGTCAGTCGCCTAGTTTGCAGATATTTTCTTACCGTTCTGTGGGTTGTCTTTTGGTTTTGTTTATGGTGATCTTTGCTGTCCAAAAGCTTTGGAGTTTGAGCAGGTCTTATTTGTTTTTGTTTTTATCTCCGTTATTCTGTGAGACAGATCAAAAAAGACACTGCTGCAATTTATGTCAAGAGAGTGTTCTGCCTGTGTTTACCTCGCAGAGTTTTATAGTGTCTCATCTTACAGTTGGGTCCCTAATCCATTTTGAGTTTGTTTCTGTGTATGGTGTTAAAGAGTGTTCTATTCTGTTTTTCGTGTGGTTGTTCAGTTGCTAAGTCGTGCCTGATTCTTTGTGACCCCGTGGACTGCACATGTCAGGCTCCTCTGTCTTCCAGTACCTCCCAGAGTTTGCGCAAATTCCTGTCCATTGAGTTGGTGGCACTATGTAACCGTCTCATCCTCTGCCACCTCTCTCCCTTTGCCTTCAATCTTTCCCAGTGTCAGAGTGTTTTCCAATGAGTCAGCTCTTTGCATCATGTGGCCAAAGTATTGGAGCTTCAGCATCAGTCCTTCCAGTGCATATTCAGTGTTGATATCCTTTAGGATTGACTGGTTTGATCTCCTTGTGGTCCAAGGGACTCTCAAGAGTCTTCTCCAGCAGCACAGTTCGAAAGCATCAATTCTTTGGTGCAGCTTTGACTACACAGACCTTTGCTGGAAAAATGATATCTCTGCTTTTCAATATGCTCTCTAGGTTTGTCATAGCTTCCCTTCCAAGGAGCAGGTGTCTTTTAATTTCATGGCTGCAGTCACCAGCTGCAGTGATTTTGGCACCCAAGAAAATAAAATCTGTCACTGCTTTCACTTCTTCCCTTTCTGTGTGCCGTGAAGTGATGGGACCGAATGACATGATCTTAGTTTTCTGAGTGTTGAGTTTCAAGCCAGCTTCTTCAGTCTCCTCTTTTACCTTCATCTAAGGCTCTTTATAGTTCCTCTCCACTTTGTGCCATTAGAATGGCAGTATCGGCATACCTGAAGTTGTTGACGTTTCTCCCAGTGATCTTGATTCCAGCTTGTGATTCATCCAGCCTGGCATTTCGCATGATGTACTCTGCATAGAAGTCAAGTAAGCAGGGTGACAATATACAGCCTTGTGTTAACGTCTCTCCTAGTTTTGAACCAGTCCTTTATTCCATGTCTAGTTCTAACTGTCACTTCTTGACCTGCGTACAGATTTCTCAGGAGACAGGTGAGGTGGTCTGGGTATTTTCATCTCTCTCAGAATTTTTCACAGCTTTTTGTGATCCACAGAATCAAAGGCTTTAATGTAGTCAATGAAGCAGATGTTTTTCTGGAATTCTCTTTCTCTATGATCCAGTGGATGTTGGCAATTTGATCTCAGGTGCCTCAGCATTTTCCAAACTCAGCTTGTATGTCTCGAAGTTCTTGGGTCATGTACTGCTGAAGCCTAGCTTGAAGGAGTTTGAGTATAACCTCTTGTACCTTTGCCTCGTGCCAGGGACCGTGGGCAAAGCTTGGCCTTTTCTGGCTCATCATAAACAGAAACCTCTAGAAGCCTCAGCATTGGGCCAGATGGGATTTCAAGCATAACTGATGTGACGTCCAGCGCCAGTCATCACATGGTCCCTAATGCTTTGATGAGGAAGCAGGGGCTTGGGTGATCCTTGCACACCCATTTCATCTTCCACGAACTTGGCAAGGCGTGAGAGTGGGCCGAAGGACCACACCACGTGCTCCTAAGGGTTCCCTGGGCTGGAAAGATGGGGTAAAAGACTGTGGTTCACAAAGACACACTTGAGGACTGGCAGGGCCCCTCTGGTACCTTCCACTGGAAATGATCACTGTTTGGGCAGTGGAATTTTGTTGTTGTTGTTGCTGTTGGAGGAGCAGAATTTTTCTGTTGGTTTCCTATGGCAGCCATTTAATTCTCTCTCTTGGGAAGCTTTAATGGATCCAGAAGACTACATGAAAAAAAAATATATTCAGGACTGATTTCCTTTAGGATGGACTGGTTGGATCTCCTTGCAGTCCAAGGGACTCTCAAGAGTCTTTTCCAGTACCACAGTTCAAAAGCATCCATTCTTTGGCGCTCAGCTTTCTTCACAGTCCAACTCTCACATCCATACATGACTGTTGGAAAAGCCATAGCTTTGACTAGATGGACTTTTATTGGCAAAGTAATGTCTCTGCTTTTGAATCTGCTGTCTAGGTTGGTCACAACTTTTCTTCCAAGGAGCAAGCATCTTTTAATTTCATGGCTGTAGTCACCATTTGCACCCTCCCAAAATAAAGTCTGTCACTGTTTCCATTGTTTCCCCATCTATTTGCCATGGAGTGATGGGACCAGATGCCATGATCTTCGTTTTTTTAATGTTAAGTTTAAAGCCAACCTTTTCACTCTCCTGTTTCACTTTCAACAAGAGGCTCTTTAGTTCTTCTTCGCTTTCTGCCATAAGGGTGATGTCATCTGCATATCTGAGGTTATTGATATTTCTACCGGCAGTCTTGATTTCAGCTTGTGCTTCATCCAGCCCAGCATTTCTCATGATGTACTCTGCATAGAAGTTAAATAAGCAGGGTGACAATATACAGCCTTGACGTACTCCTTTTCCTACTTGGAACAAGTCTGTTGTTCCATGTCCAGTTCTGTTGTTTCCTGACCTGCATACAGATTTCTCAAGAGGCAGGTCAAGTGGTCTGGTATTCCCATCTCTTTCAGAATTTTCCAGAGTGTGTTGTGGTCCACACAGTCAAAGGCTTTGGCATAGTCAATAAAGCAGATGTTTTTCTGGATCTCTCTTGCTTTTCTGATGATCCAACGGATGTTGGAAATTTGATTTCTGGTTCCTCTGCCTTTTCTAAAACCAGCTTGAACATCTGGAAATTCATGGTTCGTGTACTGTTGAAGCCTGGCTTGGAGAATTTTGAGGATTACTTTACTAGCATGTGAGATGAGTGCAATTGTGCGGTAGTTTGAACATTCTTTGGCATTACCTTTCTTGGGATTGAAATGAAAACTGACCTTTTCCAGTCCTGTGGCCACTGCTGAGTTTTCCAGATTTGCTGGCAAATTGAGTGCAGCACTTTCACAGCATCATCTTTCAGGATTTGAAATAGCTCCACTGGAATTCTGTCACCTGCACTAGCTTTGTTTGTAGTGATGCTTTCTAAGGCCCGCTTTACTTCACATTCCAGGATGTCTGGCTCTAGGTCAGTGATCACACCATCATGCTTATCTGGGTCGTGAAGATCTTATTTGTACTGTTCTTCTGTGTATTCTTGCCACCTCTTCTTAATATCTTCTGCTTCTGTTAGGTCCATACCATTTCTGTCCTTTATTGTGCCCATCTTTGCAAGAAATGTTCCCTTGGTATCTCTGATTTTCTTGAGATCTCTAGTCTTTCCCATTCTGTTGTTTTCCTCTATTTCTTTGCACTGATCACTGAGCAAGGCTTTCTTATCTCTTCTTGCTATTCTTTGGAACTTTGCATTCAAATGGGCATATCTTTCCTTTTCTCCTTTGCCTTTTGCTACCCTTCTATTCACAGCTATTGTAAGGCCTCCTCAGACAAGCATTTTGCCTCTTTGCATTTCTTTTTCTTGGGGATGGTCTTGATCCCTGCTTCCTGTACAATGTCACAAACCTCTGTCCATAGTTCTTCAGGCACTTTATCAAATCTAATCCCTTGAATCTATTTGTCACTTCCACTATATAATTGTAAGGGATTTTATTTAGATCGTACTTGAATGGTCTAGTGGTTTTCTCTACTTTCTTCAATTTAAATCTGAATTTGGCAATAAGGAGTTCATGATCTGAGCCACAGTCAGCTCCCGGTCTTATTTTTGTTGACTGTATAGAGCTTCTCCATCTTTGGCTGCAAAGAATGTAATCAATATGATTTCTGTATTGACCATCTGGTGATGTCCATGTGTAGAGTCTTCTCTTGTGTTGTTGGAAGAGGGTGTTTGCTATGACCAGTGCATTCTCTTGGCAAAACTCTATTAGCCTTTGCCCTGCTTCATCTGTACTTCAAGGCCAAATTTGCCTGTTACTCCAGGTGTTTCTTGACTTCCTACTTTTGCATTCCAATCCCCTATAATGAAAAGGACATCTCTTTTGAGTGTTAGTTCTAGAAGGTCTGTAGGTCTTCATAGAATCATTCGGCTTCTTCAGCGTTACTGGTCGGGGCACACAGACCTGGATTACTGTGATATTGAATGGTGTCATCGGTGATGTTAGCCTATTATTTTCTTTTTGTGTGATATCTTTGTTGAACGAGTTAGAAAGCATTCTTTCCTCTCAAAGTTTTGGAATAGTATGAGAAGGGTAGGTATTAGCTGTTCTCTACATGTTTGGTACAATTCACCAGTGAACATATCTGGCAATGACCTTTTACTTGTTGGGAGTTTTTTTTTTAATTTTTAATCATTTATTCATTTTTGGCTGCTCTGGGTCTTCTTATGCATGGGCTTCTCATTGTGGAGCATGGGCTCTGGGGCCTGCAGTTGTGATGGGTTAGTTGTTCTGGGCTTCAGTAGTTGTGGTGTGTGGCCTCAGCATTAACAGCTTCCAGGCTCTAGAGCCCAGGGTCAGTAGCTGTGGTGCATGGGGTTGCTTGTTCTGTAGCATGTGGAGTTTTCCTGGACCAGGGATTGAACCTGTGTCCTTTGCATTGGCAGGTGGATTCTTAACTGAACCACCAGGAAAGTTCTCTCAGGAGGTTTTTAAAATTACAGATTCAATTTCATCACTGGTAATTTGTTCAGTGTTTTCTATTTCTTCCTGGTTCACTGTTGGGAGATGTTATGTTTCTAGGAATTTGTCCACTTTGTCTAGGTTGTCCATTTCCTTGGGATATCGTTGTTTGTAATTGTGTTATGGGCCTTTGTGTTTCTGTGGTGTCATTATAACTACTACTTTTTCATTTCTGATTTTATTGATTTGGACACTTTATTTTTTTCTTGATGAGTGTGGATAAAGGTTAATCGATTTTGTTTATCTTTTCAAAGAATCATCTCTTAAGTTCACTGATTTTTTTTTTCCATTTTTTAAGACATTTTTCTTTAAAAAAAAATTTAAATTTTTTATTAGGGTATAGTTGGTAACAACGTTGTGTTGGTTTCGGGTGTACAGCAAAGTGTTTCAGTTATATATATACATATATCTATTCTTTTTCAGGTTATTTTCCTATTTAGGTTATTACAGAATACTGAGCAGAGTTCCCTGTGGTACATAGTTGGTTGTTTCAGTTCGTAGTTTCATTGATCTTTTTGTACTGTATGTTTTTAGCCTCTATTTCATTTATTTCTGCTCTGATCTGTATGCTTTCTCGTCTATCAACGTTGGCTTTTATTTATTCTACTTTTTCTAGTTTCTTTAGTCATAGTTTAGGTTATTTGTTTGAGATTTTCTCTTGTTTCCTGAGGTAAGCTTGTATTGCTGTAAACTCCTCTTTTAAACTGCTTTTGCTGTGTCCCATGTATTTTGGATCATTGTGTTTTTGTTTTCATTGGTCTCCAAATGTTTTTCTATTTCCTGTTTGATTTCCTCAGTGATTCATTATTTATTTAGTAGCATGTGGTTTCGACTCCACCCTTTGTGTGTGTGTGTTTTGTTTCGTCTTATAGTTTTTTTCTTGTAATTGTTTTTTAGTCTCATAGTGTCTTCACAAAAGATGCTTGGCACTATTTCAGTTTTCTCTGATTTAGTAAGGTTTGTTTTGAGGCCCAGCATGTGGTCTGTCCTGGAGAGTGCTCCATGTACATTTGAAAGCAATGTGTATCCTGGTATTTTTGGATGGAATCATCTATCTGTATGTATCTGCTAAGTGCACTTGATATAATATGTCATTTTAGGCCAACATTTTCTTAGTAATTTTTTTGTTCTGGATGATCTATTCATTGCTGTTGGTGGGGTATTAAAATCCCCTGCTACTATGCGTCATTACTGGTTTCTTCTCTTATGTCCCTTAATGTTTGCTTTATCTGTTTAGGTGCTTCTGTGTTGGGTGCATATATATTTGCAGTTGTTTTATCTTCTTTGATTGATCCATTGGTCATCACGTACATATTTCTAAGTTTCTTATAAAAGCCTTCATTTTAAAGTCTGTTTTGTCGGATATAAATATTAGTACTCGGGTTTCTTTTGATTTCAGTTCACATGGAACACCTCTTTCCATTCCCTCACTTTCTGTCTTTAAGACCTGAAGTGTGTCTTTTGTAGGCGGCATATGCAGGTCTTGTTTTGTATCCATTCAGCCATTCTTTGTCTTTTGGTTGGAGCATTTAATCAGTTTTCATTTGTGATGATTATTTATATATATATTATTATTGCCATTTTGTTAATTGTTTGGGGGTTGTTTTTGCAGAGTTCTTTTTCTTTTTTCTTTGGTTCTTATGATTTGAATGATGACTGTCTTGAGTGTTATGTTTTGAGTCCTTTCTCTGTTTTGTGTATCTTTTGTAGATTTTTTGGTTTGTGGTTACCATGAAGTAGGGAGGGCTCTGTGTGTGTGTGTGTGTGTGTGTCTGTGTGTATGATTGTTTCCGATTGTTCTCTCAATTTCAAATACATTTCAAAAACCCTTCATTTGTACTCTCTACCCCTCACAGTTACTGTTTTTGAAATTATTATACATCTAAATAGTTTGTGTATCTTTTAACTGCTCATTGTGGATACAGATGATTTTACTTTTGTATTCTAGCCTTCCCAGTAGCTTTGTGTGTTGATGATTTACTATCTTTACTGTATATTTGCCTTTACTTATGAGCCTTTTCATTTCATAAGTTTCATGTTTTTAATTGTCTTCTTTTTTGCTTAGAGAAGTTCCTTTAATATTTCTTGTAATGCTGTTGTGGTGCTGATGAAGTCTTTTAGCTTTTGTGTGTCTATAAAACTTTTGATTTATCCATCAAATCTGACCAAGAGCCTTGATGGTAGAATCTTCTTGGTTATAGGCTTTTCCCTTTCATTACTTTAAATATATCGTGCCACTCTCTTCTGAAAGTGAAAGTGATGGCTGCTCAGTCCTGTCTGACTGTTTGTGATTCCATGGAATATAGCCCGCCAGGCTCCTCTGTCCATGAAATCTCCAGGCAAGAATGCTGGAGTAGGTTGCCATTCCATTCTCCAGGGGATCCTCCCAACCCAGGGATTGAACCTGGTTCTCCTGCATTGCAGGCAGGTTCTTTACTGTCTGAGCCACCAGGGAAGCCCAACTCCCTTCTGGTCTGCTGAAAAGTCAGCTGTTAGCCTTATGGGAGTTCCTTTATGTTAACTCCTTGATTTTCCCTTTCTAATTTTAATATTTTCTCTTCATCTTTAGTTTTTGTCCTTTTAATTACTGTGTGTCTCGGTGTGGTCTACTTTGGGTTAATCTAGTTTCGGACTCTCTGTGCTTCCTGGTCTTGAATGTCTGTGTCCTTTCCCAGGTTAGGCACGTTTTCAGCTATTAATGTTTCAAATGTGTTTTCAACCTCTCTGTCTTTTTCTTTTCCCTCTGGAATCCCCATAAAGCAAATATTTGTACCCTTAATGTTGTCTCAGAGGTCTCTTAAACAATTCTCTTTTCTCTTCAGCATCCCTGATTTCCACTACTCTGTCTTCCAGCTAGCTGATCATTCCTCTGTATCATTTTAGTCTACTATTGATTCCCACCAGGATTTTTCATTTTAGTCATTGCATTCTTCATCCCTGGTAGGTAGTTCTTTATATTTGTTGACTCTCTGTTGTAAATAACTTCTTGCTCTGTGCATCCATTTTTCTCCCAAGTTCTTTGATCATCTTTATGATCATTACCCTGAATTCTTCCTTGGGTAATTGCCTATATCCACTTGACTTAGTTTTTCTTCTGGACTTTATCTCGTTTCTTCTTTTGGGATATTTTCCTCTGTCACCTCATTTTCCGTAATGTTTTTAATGTAGCTGGTGGGTTGGGTACATTTCCTGACCTTGGAGAAGTGATTGTAGGAGATGCTCTGTGTGTCCCAGCAGCACACTCCCCTCTCATCACCAGAGCTGCATGCTCTAGGGATGCCCACTGAGCTGGCTGTGTGGTCCTTGTGTGGCAGGCTGACTGATATGGGCAGTCTAGTAAGCTTGATTGGCCCTGGCTGAGTTGGTTGCAGGCCCTGACTTCTGCAGAGGCTACTGGCTGCTTGTTGCCAGGGCTTGGTCATGCTGTGTCTGGCTGTGGAACTCCAGGGGTCCTGAGGCTAGTGCTGGCTCACTGGTCAGCCAAGTTAGGGTCCAGGAGATCTCAGGCAGGGCTGGTGCCTGCTGCTGGTGGGTGAAGCCAGGAGCTGGGGCTCCTGCTAGCCCACTGGACTTGCTGCTCCTTTTGAATATTCAGTTCCCACCTGGGGTCTTCTGTGGCTAACTTTCTGAAGTTCTCTAATAGTGATCAGCTCTGGTATTCTCTTTTATTTTTGGATTTCTCCAACAGAGGCAGCAAAAATCTTCATCCTCTTGAAACCAGTGTCAATTATCTGTCTTTACCAATAGACTATGGTATACCTGAGGGCAGGGGATTACTTTGGTTTCTCTAGATGAACAAAATGTGGGGCATAACTTAAATGCTGAGTATTTACTGAATGACTAATACTTTACACTTGTGTATGTATTTTGCATTCTCCCACATTCCCATTCAAAAAGCCTGTTAGGGCAGGTGGTGTTATCCTAAGTTTTCAAAGAAAATGACTATTTTTAAACTTCTTAATGTCTGTGGCCAAATCAGTTCCTTTTCCGAAGGGCTGCATTACCATTAACAATCATGCGAAACCCCTCCTAGATAGCATATTGAAAAGCAGAGATATTACTTTGCCAACAAAAGTCCGTCTAGTCAATAGTCAAGGCTGTGGTTTTTCCAGTGGTCATGTATGTACGTGAGAGTTAGACTGTGAAGAAAGCTGAGTGCCGAAGAATTGATGCTTTTGAACTGTGGTGTTGGAGAAGACTCTTGAGAGTCCCTTGGACTGCAAGGAGATCCAACCAGTCCATCCTAAAGATCAGACCTGGGTGTTCTTTGGAAGGAATGATGCTAAAGCTGAAACTCCAGTAGTCTGGCCACCTCATGCAAAGGGTTGACTCATTGGAAAAGACCCTGATGCTGGGAGGGTTTGGGGGCAGGAGGAGAAGGGGACAACAGAGGATGAGATGGCTGGATGGCATCACAGACTCGATGGACATGAGTTTGAGTGAACTCCGGGAGTTGGTGATAGGGAGGCCTGGCGTGCTGCAATTCATGGGGTCGCAAAGAGTCGGACACGACTGAGCAACTAAACTGAACTGAATATATCATTATTACTCATAACCTCCGTGTCCTTCCCTCCAAGTCAGTCAGTGAAAAACTCCAGGCACTAAGGTCGTATTTTGATTTGAATGGCTTCATTTGTCTCCCTGGTCACATTTTCTCTCCAAATATGTACAGAAACCTCATTTATAAATCTGAGTTCTTCTGCAAGGTATTTTTCTTTGTAAGCTGCTCCGAACAGTGACAAAACAGTGATGAGTGAGGAAACAAGACACATGTGCTAGGTTTACTGCTATGTCTTCCTCCTCAGGTCCCAAATGCTAGAGACAACTCATGACTGTTTCCTATAGCTACTAAATAAGCAAAACTCCAGGGCATTAATGGTATCAAAAGTCATTTACCTATAAAACCAAAATTGGTTAGACAAGCCTCCTCATATCATGGAGAGACAGGTATTTAGGAGGGTAATAATGAGTAGAGCACAGCTGGCAGGCAACTCTGAGGAGGTCTTACTGAGAACACTCTTCCAGCCTGAAAATAGCGCCTTGTGTGCTGCGGTCTTCCCCTTCTTTGCTCTTTTCATCGCAGAGCCCTAATAATGTCATTTATAACCAGGTTCATTTTTACTTTATAAAATCAAATGTGTGAGTGTTTAAGAATTGCCTATTCTGAAGTTGAGAAATCAACCGAAGTCTTATTTGATAGGCCTTTAAAGAATATCCTTGTGCTTCAGCTATTAAGAAAACAAAGCACTGGGGAACAGATGGACAGATAAGTGTTCTACAGCAAGACTCAACTAGTATAAAGTACAGCTCTGGGAGGGCAGCATTCTTGATGGCAGGGCAAGTGCTTCTTCCGAGACCAGCGAGGACATGTCCTGTGACAGTCAGCAAGGTTGAACACAGTCTGCAAACTTGCTCCAGCCCTCACAGAACTACCTCCTCTAAGAGCCTTTGTAACTGCTCCTATGTGCACAGTTTAATCTGTTTGCCCCCAATATTTTGGTGTTTTTCACAGACACTATTAGAAACTGAAGTTCATGTAAAATTGAACATTACATGTCAGCATCTGCCTGTTTCTGCTGTTGACTGGGAGACTTCTCTCTGTGGGAGCAAAGAGGGGAGCTTAGCGTTGGAAGTAGCTTTTGCTACTGCTTTACCTCTAGGGAAACACATTGGTGGGAGGAGAACAGAATGAGAGAAGAGTTTTAGCTTAAGGGATTGTTGAGATTATTTCTTAAGCATAACTCAGAAGATGAAAGGTTTTTTTTTTTTTCAATCTGGGTGAAAGAGAAATCTTTATTAATAGCTGTTCTAAAAGGGAGGAGAAATAATTGTGAAAGTATACTGGAAGCTTCTTACAAATGTTTTTTGGTAAAATGGGATCATGTTTCAACATATTCACTGGTGACAGTTATTGAAACAGCTAATGCAGCTCATCAGGCTACAGACTCTGAGGGCAGAGCGAAAAGGGAGGCAGTTCCCTGCAGAAAAGGGAACCAGAGATAGGCTAAGTGCCGAAAACTAGTTTTGTGCACTAGGTACTGAATAACTACTTCTTAGTTTGGCTGTGTCCAATTATGAAGAGGTTAAGAATGGTTATTCTGTTGAGAATATTGTGTCTAGCTTTTCTGATAAGAAAGATGTAAATAGAAGACCTATTTCCAGTGTATAACCAGATGAGCTATGTTAAAATTAATTTTTTTCTATTGAAAATATTTTTAAGAAGTACTAATATAATTTTTGCCTTCCCTCTGGACATTATATCTAAATGAACATGGGAGATGTGGTAAAATGTAGATTTGTAGAACTCTGAAAGGATGAAAGCTAAACATTTCCTAGACTATTTTTGCTCCTATTAAAAAAAAAATCTGAAAGTCTGGGTAAGGGAATTACAGCATCAATTAAGATATGAGTTAAATTTATCTTATTAAAATTTAGAAGGGGTGGGGTAGGGAGGGTGTAACTAATGTATGTCGGAAGCCGAAGGAGTCAAGAAAAGCCCCGCCCAGGACAAGGATCTGGGTCAGGGTGATCCGGTCCAAGGAGGCCGGCACTCAAGGGGAATTTGAAGGTCTGGAGGCCCGAAGAAACCCCCCAAAGAAACCCCTCATTGTTCATCTAGTAGCTACTGTAATAGTTTGTAAGTTTGTTTTTTTAGGATTATTGATTAATAGCTGTAGAGGCATTTTCCTGAAAAGCTAAGAATAAAATTAAGAAGTAAACATTTCCCTGAAAAGCAAAGAATAGAATTAGAGGTAAACATTGTGCAGTTATAAATAGGCTTATTTTTAGAAAGTTTACAACATGGTGATTAATGTAAACATTGTTTTGTTTTTTGTGGGACTATGGAAATTGTGTTTTTTAATATATTGTTTAAATTTAACAAGAAAAGGTTGTTATTGTAAAAGGGCCTCAATAGGAGACCCAGGTGGCCAGGTGACTTAGTTTTAACCTGTCAGGAAATCTGTTGGAAGCCGAAGGAGTCAAGAAAAGCCCCGCCCAGGACAAGGATCTGGGTCAGGGTGATCCGGTCCAAGGAGGCCGGCACTCAAGGGGAATTTGAAGGTCTGGAGGCCCGAAGAAACCCCCCAAAGAAACCCCTCATTGTTCATCTAGTAGCTACTGTAATAGTTTGTAAGTTTGTTTTTTTAGGATTATTGATTAATAGCTGTAGAGGCATTTTCCTGAAAAGCTAAGAATAAAATTAAGAAGTAAACATTTCCCTGAAAAGCAAAGAATAGAATTAGAGGTAAACATTGTGCAGTTATAAATAGGCTTATTTTTAGAAAGTTTACAACATGGTGATTAATGTAAACATTGTTTTGTTTTTTGTGGGACTATGGAAATTGTGTTTTTTAATATATTGTTTAAATTTAACAAGAAAAGGTTGTTATTGTAAAAGGGCCTCAATAGGAGACCCGGTGGCCAGGTGACTTAGTTTTATAAGAAATCAAAAATAATCTAGTGAAAATTTTGGGAGGTGACAAAGATTGTATAAGGAATTTAAGAAAGTTTGGAAATGTTTTATTTATGATGTATGGGAATGTTGTGGAAAAGGCTTACACGGAAATAACAAGATGAAAAATATGGTTTGTAACCTCTTACACTATGTGATTAACTTGTGCAACCATGTATAAAAATGCCTTTGAAAATCAAACCCTGTTAGAATGCTTTGAAAGTACTTGAGAGAAATCTGTCTGATGCTCTTGCTGAATAAAGAATCATTCTTGCACCTGTGACCTTGAGTCATTAATTACGCCAACGCCGTCTCTCCCAAGAGTTCCCTGGACCCCGCGGAGGCTGGACCCCCGCAAATGTAGGCTTATAGAACAGATGAAGAGCATACGACTTATAGCAAGATAAAACCACATTGCTGTATTTCGTATTTTATTCAATTTTAATATGGTTTCCATTATTAACTTTTAAAACAAAATGATTTCCAGTTTAGAAAACAATGCACTGACCACATAGTTCTTTTTTTATTATATACAGTTATACAAATATTCTAAATACACATTTTGTGTTCAAGATGATGGCAAATAAGATTAACTGTACAGTACATAAGGAAAGAAAATATTTTAAGCATATTTAGAAGCAATAGAAATGTCTATACAAAACAAGCAAAAATGGAATAAAATTTTTTGTTTTTAAAGTATTGCAACAGGCCCACAGGTTTGTAACAAAAATGTCTTTGCACAGTTCCTCACAATGCCCCATTAATAGCTAAAGCAAGACAGCGGTTTTAGAAAATAATGTTTCAAAATGCTACACATGGTACTATTGTTTGCACAGTTTGATCAAAATAACAACTCTACTCTGAGTCAAGCAAAACCTAGAGGAAATATACCAAACAACTTGAAAATCATTTGTATAAAATTCATTGCACATTATTTTACTCAGTTGTTTGAAAAGTAAAAAAGTGTATTTACAAAATATTTCGCATCAAAATTATAAAGTGAATGAGTATCTCTAAGTAACACGTCTTGATACAGACAGTTCAAGGAAAACACGAATGTCTTTTTTTTAAAGAGGTTTTCAGTGCTCCTTCCACAGGGAAGTAAATACGATCTACTCAAATGGATTTACAAGATGTTACACATACTGGAGCAAATTCAACACCTGCATTATAAAACAATGTTAAAAAGGTGAAAGGATGAGGAATTTGTACATTGTAAGAAGTGAGCTATTCAGAGATCAACAAATACGATTTTTAATTCAGTTATCATAAAAGTCTTCATAGTCTTCAGATAATAGACAGACAGTGAACATACTTGACTCGATGAAAGTTGAAAAAGCACCATGCACAATAGTTTAGTGGTAAACACTGAAAAATAGCACCTGGGATTCTGTGATATTGACAATTTAAAACTGGTCTAGCAATTGCCGGAGATACGGTGCCTTGGATAATTCTCTATTTACTCGGGAGAGTTTGTAAAGTACTGGGCAGTTCAGAGAAACACATGGGATATGTCGATCAAAGCAGCCTGTACAGTTCTTGCATATCTGAAAGAACAAGAGGAGTACATCAAGCAATAGGAAGGTTTCTATCTCTGTGTGTAAACAGCAGACTTCTAAAATCCTTCGTGACCCACCACAAATTACTGGCACATATTACAGAGAAGTTTCGTTAGTTTTCATCTTTTTGAAGCATAGCCAACCCTAAGTTGAGATGTTTCTAAAGAATATTATTTCACAAACCACAGAGCATGAAATTCCCTAAAGGATTCATTTAATCCCAGAAATCAACTTTCCTTTATGGTAGAATCTTATTGTATTAAGATTCACAAAATAGGCCACCCAATTACCATTCAAAGACTGGCTCTAAATTAGCTATGTACACTATTTTTTCAAGTTCCTCAAACATTTTATATGCTAATCAAAAAAGTTATCCACTTTCTTATTTTAGAAGAGAAAATGCTAGTATGGGGGAAAAAATATCAAAGATGTTGAAAGTAGCTAGACAGCCAATAGTTTCAACCCGGGCTGTACATGAGCTTAAAAATAGACTAATGTCTGAGCCTGATCCCAGACCAAGGAATCAGGATCTTTGGGTGTGAGAGCTTAAGAATCTGTACATCTTAGGGCTCCCAGATGATGCTGATGTACAATGAGACCTGATCTAAAAGAAAATATTAAATCATAAGGCAGTTTTTAAAGAAAAGCATTATGTCTTACCCAGTGATCAGATTTTAATATGTAAGGTCTCAAGTCTCACACATAGTTTAAAAGTGGTAAAACCAGGATGGAATTACTTGTCTCGCTAAAGTTATGGAAAACATTTATATGAAATGTTTAAAATGAAAACCTTCAAAGAAAAAAACTTTAAAGGATACTAGTGAGGGCCCGAGGGTTAAGAAAATACAGGCTGATTTTTAATCTGAACAGTTTATCCAAGTGATTTTAAAAAGGGATAGCAATTAGCTGCTGTTATACTAATTACCTTTTCAGAGAGAAATCAGATCTGCTCTAGTTAATTCTCTGGTCTGTATCTAAGAGCGTCTGTTTTAGAGGCCTCACAGCGGGGGGGAAAAACTCGTTCTCTGCCCCAATATTTTTCAGTCGATTGCAAGGCCCATTTTTCTCAGCACCCTGGTTACTCTACCCGGTATGATGATACTGCCACAAGCGAACTGCTCAGAGCCCCCAGCTTCAGTGTGCCTCCTCAATGTGCTGTTCTAGTCTGAAGACTTTCACCAAGTAGATCTCTGCCAAGAGACTTAAAGCTACTCCCAAATACAGAATGTCTGTATTAGAGCTCCATGTCCTACAGCTACATGCAGGTGCCAGAACAAGCTGATAAATATTTATGTACTCTGTGCTTGTCTGATAAATAAACCAGGATGGAATTACTTGTCTCGCTAAACTTAATGTTTAGTTTCAGATCCTTTACTGGTGATTTAAACCCTGAACAAGTTATGTTTAAAACTTGAAACACCGCAACCTAGAAACTTATTTTTTAGCAGATGCTTAAGAAAACAAACAAACAAACCCTGTTTTAATATTTATTGATTCTTTTTGTTATCCTTTGGCTTTCTAGATTTTTGAAAAATTTTCAGTCAGATGCTTAATTTTGTTTTTTATGTTTATAATGTTTAAGGTGATGAATTTTTCTCTGAGATCTGCCATGGCTGTCTAGAATGTTCTATGTACTGTTTGTTTAATGTGTTAAAATTTCCAAATAGAAGGATCATTTTGTTTTCTGAGTTTACTAGCTTTATAAAATTGTATTGATAAAACGTTTGTAATATTTCTACTTTCTGAAATTAAGGTTTTCTTTGTAGTCTAAGATATGGTTAACTATTTAACATTTCATATAAATGTTTTCCATAACTTGAAAGATAGATTCTCTAATTATTAGGTTAGAAAGTTTGATATATAATCAAAAGGTTTACCTTATAATGTTTAGATCTTTAGTAATTATACTTATTTCTGATCACTTGTCTTGGTATGAGAGCTGTTTACTATTACTAATATTTCTGACAATTTCTCATTTTATCTCCTGTAATTTCTGCTTTGTGAAAATTCCTACAGGTTATTTATGTACAGGAGACACACATTTTAATTATCTTAGGAAAAAAGCAATCCTAAAGTTAAAATATCTCTTTGAAGATGATGAACCACCCCTTATTTATGAATAGCATTACTTTTAAAACTGCATTTTTATAAGAAATAAGACCTAATATTGAACGAGGGTTCTGGTTAAAGTGATGGCACTAACAGGCACAGTGTATGTTGCTGGGGGCAGAAGACAGGTCCAGGGAGCTGCCTCTGACTTCAGGAGCTCTGGAGGCCCTGCCCATGTCTGACCTTTTACTAGAAGCCAACTAGGGAATTTTCTAGGAGGGCAAGTTGCTGCCCTTGGGGTAGGAATCGAAAAAACACAAGTTAGGGACACCCAGTGACTAGTGGTTGTACTAACTACAACCACCACTTTGTGGTGTTACAAAAACTGGGCCAAATGGGCTAAAAATCGGTTGGTAACCACTCCAGTGACTTACTGCTGCTTTACTGTGTTCAGCAAGAAGCTGTTTCCTCATTTAATACACATGTATGACCACCACTGAGGGCTGGACTCTAGCTAGGGACAGCTGACTCAGCAGTGAGGAAGGGCAGGCCTCTGTCCTCACCTGCTCTCTGCTGAGGATGCTCAAGTTGAGAATGGACAGGATGGCAGGGGATCAGTGTGAGGCTGCTGCAGGAGTTTAGGGAGAAATAATGGTGGTTGGACTACAGGATGATAACAGAAGGGAAGCAGAAAAGTTCTTATTTATTTAAGAACTAATTAGTAGATGGACGGGGGGAGGGAAAAGTCAATTTATCATTTCAATAAGCTAGGTTTTTATGGCTGCATCAATAAAATCATACCTTTCAGATGCTACCATCCTTAATAAAATTCATTTACTGCATTCTGAATGACTGACTATATATACTATATAACTGAAAGAGTTTTCTGCCAGTGTAGAACAGTGGCTAGGATGGTGCAGAGGAAATAGTCTCTAGCAGTCCATAACTATCCTTCTATAAGCATACAAGTTCTGAACAGCCTAGTCTCCCCAGAGAGGGCTTCTGTCCTATTGCTTTGCATGGCAGCTAGGAGTGTCTTCCTAGGAGGCTATGGATACTCCAACTTGGTTCAAAAGCCTTTTTACCTTGAAGGGGCATGGTGCAGAGCCTGGCTTTACATACTAGTGGCTGGATTACTTTAGAGCAGATGAGCTGCTAGGAGCGACTGTATAGGAGTTCACAACAGAAGAGCTAGTAGGGACTTATGAAAGAGCATCAATTTGCATTATGAGAAATCTGGGACCAGGGACACGGCCAATACTATGGAGTCCAGACTGAAAACCTGATGTCCTTACTATCAGCTGGATTCATTTTCCACTAAATCACACTGCCTCTCAACTATCTGGTTGGCTTTAAAATATTTCAATAACCTTATGTTGCTCATCTAAAGACAAAACAAACTCTACCACAAGATTGTTATTCTTGCCTGAAAGCTAAAAATGTAACTTGAAACATGATGGTATAAGACATACAATCAGTCATTAAGAACTGCAAATGTTCCAAGTTGACTAGCAATTCTCTAAGAAAACAAGATTTCTATGAGAATGGTTAAGTAGATATGGGAGACAAAGCAATTAGTATTTTCTTTTTTTAGAAATACTGCTATAAAAGAAATTGGACGGCTGGACAGTATATTTCTATGGTTCTAATAAACATAATTAGTAGTTCAATTATGCTATTTTCAGGATTTGAGAAGTTGATTAACTTAGAATCCTTACTCCGCTTTCACATCTCACACTACACCTCCCTCAGGAGTTGACCACATTTCCCCGAAGTCTCAGACTGCCTGGGATGCCGGGTCTGTTGCACAAGGCTGTACCTTTACAAGTCGCTCCTGCTGACGTTCCAGCTCTCGGATTTCCTGGTTGAGGATGACTGCAACATGCTGAGGCTGGCTGCGACATTTATTGCAGATGCCGTGCTGAGTCAGGTCATCACACACAGGACAGTGTAAGGTAGTGAAATACTGTGCAATAGTGCCTTTCCGCCCTTCAAGTTCACCTCGAGAGGAGCTGGTGGCCTTCTGGATCTGTATGAACATCGATTCAGAAATAAGTCTAAGCCAGCTTTATAGCAAAGCTTCTCTTCTCATGCTAATTACAGGATCACTAAGGCATTATTTCCTGTGTTCAACAAATACTGAATAGCTACTATGTATAATCAGGCACTGTTCTAGGTAATGGGGCTTTAGAAAAGAACAAAGTCCTCCCTTTATAGCTTAATATCAGATATATTGTTTTGCTTTCCTTTTTTGGGCGAGGAAAATGGTCTCAGAAAGGTACAAACTTCCAGTTGTAAATAAGTCATCAGGATATATTATATAGATTAGGAAATAGTCAATAATATTGCAATAACTTTAAATGGTAACAGATGAGAACTAGATTTTATCATGGTGATCATCTCATTGTCAATCACTATACTGTATACTTGAAACTAATATCAGATTGTATGTCAGTTGTACCTGAATGAAAAACAAAAAGTTTCTTGTACTCGGTTTTTTTGGTTACAATATGTAGATGTATGAAATTATAGGGGGCAAAGGAGATCAGGGAGGACAAAGGAGAAAATCTAGGTTGACAGTGGATACTGTTTAAGACTGCACAGTTTTGGCCATGGAAGCAAGGTAAAAAAGTAACCTGTTAGGCATTAAGGTGCAAAAGCCAAGCAAAAGTAAACCTGGAGCATTTCAAATGAAATTAGATACATGTCACCTAAGCTTCCTTCTTTGAAGTTGATAATGGTTTCAGAGATCTGTCTTCTGGTGCTCTTTTCACACTGAAATAACATTATCCTCTTACTATCATACCCTTGCTGCATTCCCCTGGTGTCTTACAAGTCACTCTGCACCAAAGTTATTAGGTTAGCCTTTTATAAATGCCACTGGTTGAACACTCCTGCTGCTGATGTAATGAAAAACACTAATAGCTTTATGGTGCAGAGCCAGGGCCCAGCGTTACAGATGCTGGCCAGCACAGACTGACTCTTTTCCTTGAGGCCCTAAGTGTGTACTGAGAAAGTAAAAACAATTTAAGTATTAACTTATATCAATTTTCCTGCATACTCTCAGGCTTTCATAGTCTAAGCAAATGACTGAGCAGACCTAATTGTAAACATCAGATAACAACCGCTACTTTCCGAGAGTAATGTATCCCTGATTGTTACAGAACCACAAACTGTTCCTTCCGATGGGGATAAACTAAGAAAAAAGGAGTTCAGGCAAAACTCCATTTGGTAAGATTTCACATTGCATGTTTTATTTTAGTAAAATGATACTTTAATATTCTTTACTCTGGTCTCTACAGAACTATGTCTAGCAACTAGAGCTTATATATTTCTTAAATACCCATTTTGAAGGAATTTTTGCTCTTTCATTTTTATTTGCTGTTTGTGATATTTTATAGTTAAGCGTTTACCACTTAAGTAGTTGTGGGATTTATTTTAATCTTCTCTAATTTGGCTAATCTGACAGAAGCTGGGAAGATGTTTGTAAAAGATGAAACCAGAAAAGTAAGCACCTTTGTTGGTCTAGGATAATACAGGCTTTGCTCTGCTCTGACAGCATGGAATACAGCCTCCGGTTCTCCTCAAGACGCTCAGTGGACTCTATGGAGTCACAGCACAGGTACTGTTGGGCAGGCTTACCCGTGGTAACTCGTGATACCAGCTGAAGACATCAACACCAATGAGAGAGAGGATTCTCGCAAGGGGTGGAAGGATTTGCTTGGTGATGTAGTAAGTGGCATTCATTCTCAGAGTTGGGTCCTGCAGGACTTCCACTGGGCGCCTTACTAGTTGGATAAGTGGTACTCCAGGGGCTCCATAAATGATGACATATGGTACTCGCTCCCCAACTCGAGGCTCAGAGCGCCGATCGTAAGTTAGCATTTTCCTATTTAAATCCAAATAAAACAGTCACTCAAAGACTGTCATGGAAGGCATCTCTCCAGAAAATGAAATGAGAATTAAACAATAGTGAAGCCTTGAGAAATTGACAAGGGGAACCTTCAAGGTAGTTTTAAATCTGACAGCCAGGTACACTTCACTTAGCACCAAGTGGATATGCTCTAAGAGTTTAATAAAACTTACCCTGTAAATTACTGTTACCTGGAGAACAGCGTGAGTCGGCAGATACCAACTAGCTTAAATTAACTCTCATAAATTTAGCTGATCAGCTGATCTCCTTCTAGAATGACACCACCTTACTGCTGTAGTAGGATCAGTATTAATAAGGACTACCTATGATTCTGATGGAGAACGAAATGGCAACCCTCTCCAGTGTTCTTGCCTGGAGAATCCCAGGGACAGCGGAGCCTAGTGGGCTGCCATCTATGGGGTCACACAGAGTCGAACACGACTGAAGTGACTTAGCAGCAGCATGATTCCAATATAGGAAAAACAATCCCTTCCAGCTCTGGAACAGATTACAATTTCACTGAATGTCATTTTTGCAGGGAAGGCCCAAAGAGGAGCTCTTTTTTCCCCTTCAGACTTGTAGCATTTGGGGTCACCCACTCCTGTTAATAAGGCTTCATTGGGCAGGAGAACAGACAACTGTGTATCTGTGCCTGTGGACTAGGTCTTTTCACCTACTCCAAACCATTCAGAATCCCAGGACCACACTCCTAGGTACTGAGGGCTGTGCTGCTGTGCGCATCATTACCTTGTAAGTTCCAGGGCTGGTACACAGGCACCGGGTTTATAAGAGGCACTTCCTCTGTATTCCTTGGCAAAGATAAAATCTTGTATGCTGGCCTTTCCTTCCAGAAGCTTCATACATTGTTGTTGAACATACTGTTTAATTAAACTTATATCTCTTGTTTCAAATAGCAGCTTCAGAGAACGCTCAAGTATCTTAAAAAGAAAATGGATATTCTCGTTAAGGTAGTTACACTTCCACTTACATAACTACCAGAAAACTTCCTGATCTACCTAAATAATCTGCTATTTACAATGACTGGATAATGAAAAATTACTGAAACTGGAAATTATTTGGAGAGTTGGCTTGAGGAAAATCATATTGGAATGCCATGCAGATGAAGTGTCTGCTGTGTGTGATGGGCAGCATGAAACATCTGTCTCAGATAGCCAAGAGCACTCTAGGCACAGAAAGCCAGACCTGATCTCCATGTATTATTTTTTATTTACTCTGTTATAGGAAGGGTTGGATTCAAGTGGACAGAAAGAACTTTAAACATCACCAAGCAGTGAAAGAAAAGCCAGTCTTTTGCCTTTTTATAATGTCAGCACACAGAAACTGCGACAGAATTTTCTGTGCTGCAGTATTTCTATTGGAAAATGACTGACATACAGTGGAATGAATTTAAATTGGTTCCAGGTGAAAGCTCTGTATCTCATTTTGAGTACTGGAATCCATATGTATTTTACACAAGTTTGCGAACTTAGCTAGGGTACCATTCTTCCCTCAGAGAAAGAATGCACTGGATAGTATCTTTCCAGAAACTAGTATGGAATATATCTCAAACTTATATAATGTTACATATATGACATATAGGTTGATTACTGTCACCCTCTTATGCTTTTAATGCTCTCATATGTATAAACGGAATAGCACTCTACACAGTTTTTTCTTTGAGAAAACCTTTATTGCACATTGTTGAATTAATTTGTATAAACAGCACACAAAACAAAGATTTATGTTCTGAAAAATCCTTGAAGCTTCTAATCAGCAGTCTGCAAGGAGTTGAGACTTTGGTTTCATGTCTTTTTAAGGCATACATTTCTCATTTATTTAAAAATCTTGAACATAATTTGTTTTCCAAAATATTTTTGGTGTCCGTTATAAAACTTCTCTACCATGAAACCGCAGTTCCTGATCCTGAAAGGCTGCTCTTTTCTATGAGACTGAATGTGCCCCCAGGGACCTGCAGCATCATGCATTTCACAAGGCTGGGCAAGTATTAATAAGTCAATCCCTTGTGGGATCAAATATCAACTATTTGGTATGCACTTTGATTTTCATAGATATAAAGAATACTCTTTCAACTTTGACCTTTAATACTACAAGAAAGGAAAAAAACCTATACATGAGTACTAAAAACTCCGATCTTCTCCAGAAATCGTAACAGTGGTCCTTCAGAACCAAATCTGTGACTGTTAGATGATTTTTTCTTTTCTTTCTCATTCTCTCTCTTGTGAGCCATGTAGTGAACCATGTAGGTTCACTAAAACCCCATGGACTGTAGCCCACCAGGCTCCTCTGTCCATGGAATTTTCCAGGCAGGAATACTGGAGTGCGCTGCCATTTCCTACTCTATACACACTGAGTTTTATGACAGCATTAAAAGTATGAGAGATTGACAGTAATTATTTTTGGTTTGTTACAGAACAAATATGGGCCTGAATAAAGAAGAAAAGAAATAAAAAATACTATGACTAAAATTACTGTGGTTGAAAAATTTAGGTAATTTATAGTACCAGTGTTCAGAAAGTATTTGATAACTCAAGTAAACAGAATTTTAGTTAATTTAAGATGGATTATTTTACTTATGAAATTTCTCTGTTCACTTTCTCTTTATCCTGCTTCACAGCTTTTGGAAGTGTTGCCACATGATAAAAATCATATCAACTCTAGATGATTAGGCAGGAAATCTTCATCAAGTGTTGCTTTTTAGCAATTGTGTGATAGGTAAGGCGTGGGAGAGGTCAGAAACTAAGGACTTAAATAAGCTGCTTTCATTAGAAATGAAACTCAAAAAATCATACAGTTTCTCTTTTAGTTAAACATAGTCATATAGTCTATACAGTTTTTCCACTTAGATATTTGCTTAAGGATGTTTACCCACTTTCTTTGCCACTTATTTCTAAAAGATGAAAACAAGACAGATAAAACTTACCTTAGAAACAGCAGGGCAGGAATCTCTTCTCACCGTCTCTATTCCTTTTGCATCAAATACTGGGTCCTTTTGATCCAGTGTTTCATACATGTAACCCACATACCTCTTTTTTGTTTGTAAGACACAGGGCAAATATACCTGTGATGAAATTAATAAAATGTCTCTCAATAAGTACGTTTCCCCCAGCCACAAACATCTTATTTTTATATGCCTTTTTCTCTCTTTAACCAGACGTCAATTTTAAGAAAATTCTAAATACGGCTTCAGTTCAGTTCAGTTGCTCAGTCGTGTCCGACTCTTTGTGACCCCATTGAATTGCAGCACTCCAGGCCTCCCTGTCCATCACCAACTCCCAAAGTTCACTAAAACTCATGTCCATCAAGTCGGTGATGCCATCCAGCCATCTCATCCTCTGTCGTTCCCTTCTCCTCCTGCCCCCAATCCCTCCCAGCATCAGAGTCTTTTCCAATGAGTCAACTCTTTGCATGAGGTGGCCAAAGTACTGGAGTTTCAGCTTCAGCATCATTCCTTCCAAAGAACACCCAGGGCTGATCTCCTTTAGAATGGACTGATTGGATCTCCTTGCAGTCCAAGGGACTCTCAAGAGTCTTCTCCAACCCCACAGTTCAAAAGCATCAATTCTTTGGCGCTCAGCTTTCTTCACAGTCCCAACTCTCACATACATACATGACCACTGGAAAAACCATAGCCTTAGACGGACCATAGAAAAACCATAGATGGACCTNATTGGATCTCCTTGCAGTCCAAGGGACTCTCAAGAGTCTTCTCCAACCCCACAGTTCAAAAGCATCAATTCTTTGGCGCTCAGCTTTCTTCACAGTCCCAACTCTCACATACATACATGACCACTGGAAAAACCATAGCCTTAGACGGACCATAGAAAAACCATAGATGGACCTTTGTTGGCAAAGTAAATATTGCTCAGTCGTGCCCGACTCTTTGCGACCCCATGGACTGCAATCCACCAGGTTCCTCTGTCCATGAGATTTTCCAGGCAAGGATACTGGAGTGGGTTGCCATTTCCTTCTCCAGGGGATCTTCCCAACCCAGGGATCGAACTCGGGTTTCCTGCACTGCAGGCAAATTCTTTACCGACTGAGCTACAAGGGAAATACGGCTTCAGTTCAGTTCAGTCGCTCAGTCGTGTCCGACTCTTTGCGACCCCATGAATCGCAGTACGCCAGGCCTCCCTGTCCATCACCAACTCCCGGAGTTCACTCAGACTCACGTCCATTGAGTCCATGATGCCATCCAGCCATCTCATCCTTGGTCGTCCCCTTCTCCTCTGGCCCCCAATCCCTCCCAGCATCAGGGTCTTTCCAATGAGTCAACTCTTCGCATAAGGTGGCCAAAGTACTAGAGCTTCAGTTTTAGCATCATTCCTTCCAAAGAAATCCCAGGGCTGATCTCCTTCAGAATGGACTGGTTGGATCTCCTTGCAGTCCAAGGGACTCTCAAGAGTCTTTAGGGCCCAACAAATTCATGAACACTTGGAGGACAGAGTGAACAAAATGAGTTGCCTTTACTTGCACTACCAATTCTGCTCCTTCCTCAGATGACACTGCTCTTTCAGAGTCAATCATATCTCTTTAAATAATTAAAAAATTTCAGTAACACCTACACATGGTACAAATGAAAAAGTTACAAGAGAATATACAATAAAGAGTCTACCGTCCCCTCCATAGAGGTATCCTCTGTTACTGATTTCCTGTATGTTCTTCCAGAGATATTCTAAGTAAATGTACTTATACACATAGGGTAGCTTACCTTCCACCTCACTCTGCACTTTGCTTGCTTCATTTGGTAATTATCTTGGAGAGAATTCCATTCTCAACAGAAAGTTCATTTTGTTTTGTAGCTACACAGCAGTCCATTTTATGAGGGTGTAATAAATTTTGTAACCTGTTACCTACTCTGCATCATTTGGGATATTTTCAATCTTTTGGAATTACAAGTAGTGTTCCTGTGAACAACTTTGCTTGGATTAATCCAAAGGATGAATTCCTTGAAGTGGAATTCCTAGATGAATGGGTGTGTGTCTCCACCCCTTTTTACATTACCAAACTGGTCCTTTCTTCTGCCCCAAGCTGTATCAGTAATCACATTAAATGTAGGTGGTGTAAAAAGTGTAAAAATGGTGTTAGAAAATGTGACTTGTAAAAGGCAGGAATGATCAGATTAGATCCCGTCAAAGAGATGCAATATGCTTTCTACTAGAAATCTATTTTAAATAAAAAAGAATAAAAAGGCTAGAAAAAAAGATACACTTGTTAATACTAATCAAAACAAAGCTAGAGTGGCTATATAATATCAGAAAAAGTAGATTTCCAGACAAGGGAATTATCAAAGATAAAAATATCAGTTCATCAAGGAGATAAATAACCATAAATGTATATATAGCTAGTAAGAAAACTTCAAAATACATGAAATATAAACTGGCAGAACTAAAAGCAAGAAACAGGCAAATCTGTGACTGCGTTTGATACGTGGCCCTCTCTCCTAGAAACTGACAAAGTCAGCAAAATTGTTACTGTTGGCTTCAACAAAACTATTAATTAACCTAAGTGTTACTGTAGACCATTCCACCCAATAACCAGAATACACTGGGATTTTCAAGGTCTCGTGGGAACATGCTGGGCTTCCTAGGTGGTCCAGTGGTTAAGAATCCACCTTGCAATGCAGCAGACATCAGTTCCATCCCTGGCTCAGGAAGATCCCACGTGCCACAACTCCAGAGCCTTCGCTCAGGAGCCCACGTGCAGCAACTACTAAAGCCTGTGCGCCACAACAAGACAAGCCAACAAAATGGGAAGCTGTGCACTGCAACCAGAGAGCAGCCCCAGCTGGCCACAAACAGAGAAAGCCTGCGTGGCCACAACAAAGGCCCAGGAGAGTCCAAAAAAAAAGAGACAGACCATATGCTAGACCAGGCAATGAACTTTAACAAATTTAAAAGCACTGAAATTATATAGACTATGTTCTTTCACCACATGGAATTAAAATTAGTAACAAAAAGATAGCTGAAAATATTAAATATTTGGAACTTAAACAGCACACTTCTAAATGACCTATGTACCATTACCACTGAAGCCCAGGATTCCCAGGTAGCTGCTGCTTCTCTGGTGTCTCTGGTAAAGAATCTGGCTCCAGTGCAGGATACTCAGATTTGATTCCTAGGTCAGGAAGACCCCCTGGAAGAGGAAAAAGCAACCCACTCCACTATTCTTGCCTGGAGAATCCCACGGATAGAGGAGCCTGGTGGGCCATATAGTCCACAGGGTGCAAAGAGTCGAGCACGACTGAGCACACACACGTACACACCCACACGTCAGGGAGTGCCTAGGAGTCCTGCAAGGGAATCGTAAGAGGACCTGGCTTTCAGCTGCCCTGATGGGAGAAAAAGGAATATAACTTTATGAACAGGGTTTCCCAAGTGGCACAGTGGTAAGTGTGCTTGCCATTGCAGGAGATGTGGGTTGGATCCCTGGTTTGGGAAGATTCCCTGGAGAAGGCACTGGCACCCCACTCCAGCACTCTTGCCTGGAAAACCCCACGGACAGAGGAGCCTGGTGGGCTAGTCCATGGGGTCGCAGAGAGTCATGACTGAGCACCACCACCACAAGATATTAAAATAATAAAAGCACAAGATACCAAAATCTGAAGCTAAACTGGTGCTTTGAGAGAAATTTACATATTTAAAGTGCTTATATTTAAAATTTGTTTAAAATGAGTGATTCACGTTTGTAAATTGACAAGACAGGAAAAGAGAAACAAACTAATCCCAAAGGAAGGAAATAATAAAGAGTGGATGTTAATGAAATGGTTCTTCAGAAAGTTCTATAAATGGTTAAACCTCTAGCTAGAATGATCAAGGGGGAAAAAGAGAAAAACATAAATTATCAATATCAAAAGTAAAAGGTGCGATGTTACTAGAGTTTACAGATACCAAAATCACTTTAAGGAAGTATAAATAATTCATGCCAATAAATTTGGTAACTTCAGAGAAATGGACAAACTCATTGACAATCACAAATTTTAAAACTAACATAAGAGAATCTGAATTATTAAAGATATTTAAATTATAATTGAAAATCCTCCCTCCCCCATAAAATTTCTGGACTAGACTCTTCACTGATGAATTTTATCAACCATTTAAGAAAAAACTGCACCAATCTTATGCAATTTTTCTTTCAGAAAGTAGAAGAGGAAATATTTCTAACTCATGAGGTCAGCTTTTTTTTTTCCTACCCTGTCCCCAAAGCAAAGACAATACAAGCAGAAAACAAAACCAAAAAACACTACAGACCAATATTCGTGAACATACGCATCTCAGTTCCTAACAGACGGTTTGTTTTCTCTGAGAAGCTGTACAGTTTATGTTTATCCTGTAATCTATTTCAGGGAAAATCTCACGTCCGCTGTTAGTTTCTAAGGACACCATGTTCTTCACTTTGCTGCACAGGCTGAATGTCCACAGCATCACATTCTCCCAGAATTGCACTCATCATCACTCTTTAATTTTTCTTCCCCCCCTCACCCCAATTAGAAGGCTCACTCTTCAGGGCAGCTACCAAACCCAAGTCCTCTCTAAATCTCTCCCAGCACAATTCTTGCTTCAGAGCAGGTGCGTAATAAACATTTGCGAATCATCTTTGGTTCTCATCTCCCTCTTTTCTCTTTTCCACACCTGCTCTCCTAAAAAAACTTTTTAAATTCCTGCCCATCCTTCTTTCTCAGTATCTCTTGAATTGTTTATTTTTACTAGTTCATCCCCCTACTTTAGTATATACAAGTTGTAAGAGGCATCCTGTCTCGAGATTCTTCTTTTCCACATCCATCTCCAAACCACTGTGAGGCCAATCCTCCCTAAGAGGCTCTGCCATGCTTTTGTTTGATAAACTTTACTGAATAAAGTTTAAACACTTTAGCTTGGCATTCAAGACACTCTGTAACCTGGTTTCAACTTTATTCTCCCAGACTTCTGCTACTCTGTATTCCCATATTGTGCATATCCAACTCCATATCCTTTTATCTGCCATTTTCTTCTGTGCAGAAGGACTGCAGTGCCACGGCTGCATGGCTGAAATTCCAACCATTTTCTGAGACACACTGCACCACTTACCTCCTACAAGGAGTCTCCTCACCTAGTGTAGAGGGACACAATATCTCCTTTTCTTTGCACTCTTATAGTACTTAGAGAGACTGCTCCCTAAATTTACAATAAAAGACCATTTACATCCATTTCTAATCTTTCCTTTTAGACTACTGGCTCTTAGAGGGCAGGACTGTGTTTTTGCATTCCACATCACTCCTAGGTCAGTACCTTTTATATAGAAAGAACTAAATGCACATTTCGTATCTAAGGTAAAGTGAAAACAGTAGAAGGGCCTTGTGGCAAACTGCATCTCCAAAGAAACACTCCTCTCAGACGGCCTTCTTATAGTGTGACTCTGACATTCTTCCCACTAAGAGATGGGGCTTATGTTCCCTTTGATATCTAGATAGGCTGTGATCTGTATGATTCTGAGACTAGGGACTAGGTCATAAAAAGCAAAACACCTTTTATCTGGTTCTCTTTGGGATGTACATTCCTGCTGCTGCTGCTGTTGCTAAGTCACTTCAGTCATGTCCGACTCTGTGCGACCCCAGAGATGGCAGCCAACCAGGCTCCCTGTCCCTGGGATTCTCCAGGCAAGAACACTGGAGTGGGCTGCCATTTCCTTCTCCAATGCATGAAAGTGAAAAGTGAAAGTGAAGTCGCTCAGTCATGTCCAACTCTTAGTGACCCCATGGACTGCAGCCCACCAGGCTCCTCCATCCATGGGATTTTCCAGGCAAGAGTACTGGAGTGGGGTGCCATTGCCTTCTCCGGTACATTCCTAGATCTCAGCTATCATGATGTGAGGAAGAGCAAGTAGCCCCAGGGAAAGGCCATGTGTAGGTGTTCCAGCTGGTGTCCCAAACAGCAGCCAGCATCAACCCCCAGATATGGGAGTGAGCAGTGAGCAAGCTTCAGGGATCAGTCCTGAGCTGTCAGCTGAGGACCCAGACATCGTGGAGCAGAGACATGCCATCCAGCTGTACCCTTTTTGAATTCCTGGTCCATAAAATCTGGGAGTATAATAAAATGGTGCTTGTTTTATACCATGAAGTTTGGGGCTACACATCGATAGTTAAGTGGAACAGTTTTTCATTTCTTTATATCAGATATTACTAAAAATTTTTTTGTGAAAACTATACCAAACTAATGGAAAAATACTTTAAATTTAACACTTTCACAGACCTGTATACCCTGAAAATGTATTAAGAAATCACAAATCTCTAGAAGGTATGCAAATTTTATAAGTGATTTTTAGTATTACGTTTCTCTTACCTTTTCAAACTTCAATTTCACTGGTTTAGGGTTGGTAGCAGTTACAGCTTCAGCATTTCTTGCCCAATCTTAAAAGACTGCTCCTTAGTGGCTCCTTTCAGTAGCACAAACATACTAAGAGGATTAAAAATAGAGTAGGGTAATAAGGAAGTTGCAACAAATTCTCATCAATAGTAATTTTCCTGCCTAATACTATAATACCACGGAAAACCATCCCCCTTACTCTTCCTTACTCAGTTGCTTCTATCTGAGCTTTCTTGTTTGATCACCCTTGCCTTGTGAACCCATGATGTATCTTGTTACAGATCCTTAAAGCATCTGATGTTTCTAGTTTAGCTACACACAGACCAGTTAGCACAGCTGCCAAGAAGGTCCTAAGTCATTCCTATACATTTATGGCTTTTTATGACACACAGTTATGTCAGTCACAAAATAAAAGATGTGATTATAAAGAAATGGAAAATTTACTTGTGATATGGGAGAAAATTTCCTCTCGGAACCACCCAACTTAGAAAAGAACACACATACATAAAACATGTTCACTGAAGAATTGTCAGAAAACACCAAAAGGCACAAAGAAAACAGCCACTTATAATCCCACTGCTCAGATCAAAGACACCAGAAAATCTGTACATCTTTTGTGTACATCTGTAAATCTTTTCTCATTTGGGATCACAGATCATAAAGTTTAATAACTTTCCCCTTTCATTTAATAGTGTATTATGAACATTTCCCCACGTTTAGTTCTTTTACATTATTTTAACAGTTCTGTATTTCAATGTATGGATATTGTCATTAAATTTTTTTCTAATATTTCGTATGTAATAGTAAACATGACACATACTCTATGTCCTTAGAATAAATTCCTAGAAGTAGAATTTCTAGATAAATAGTATACGTTAAAAATACTTTTTGAAAGATAATGTGAAACTGAATTCCAGAAAGCATTTTTTTTTCAGAAAGCTATATCTGATGTATAATCCCACCAGTAGTATATACAGATACAATTTGCATATAATGAAACGAATATACTTTAAGTGTATAGTTCATGAATACTGACAAATGTATAAGACTTGGATGGGCTGAACTGTGTCCTTAGAGCCCTATGTTGAACCCTAACCACCAGTATCTCAGGATGTGACTATATTTGGAGACAGGGCCTTAAAAGAGATGATTAAGTTAAAATGTGGCTCTAATTTAGGTGGTTAGGGTGAGCCTGATCTGGTGTCCTTGTAAGAGGAAACTGAACAAAGAGACACCAAGGCTGCACATGAACAGGGGAAAGGGCCTGTGAGGACAAAGTAAGAGGCGGCAACCTGCAAGCCAAGCCAGAGGCTTCAGGAGAGCGCACACCAACTCACTAACGCCTCCACCCTGGGCTTCTGCTGGACTGAGAGAGCACACCTACTCACTAATGCCTCCATCCTGGGCTCAGCCGGACTGTGAGAGAGCACACCTACTCACTAATGTCTCCACCCTGGGCTCAGCCGGACTGTGAGAGAGCACACCTACTCACTAATGCCTCCACCCTGGGCTCAGCCGGACTGTGAGGGAGCACACCTACTCACTAATGCCTCCATCCTGGGCTCAGCCAGACTGAGAGAGAGCACACCTACTCACTAATGCCTCCATCCTAGACTTCAGCTGAACTATGAGAGAGCACACCTAACTCACTAATGCCTCCATCCTGGGCTCAGCAGGACTGAGAGAGCACACCTACTCACTAATGCCTCCATCCTGGGCTTTGGCCAGAATTGTGAGAGAGCACACCGACTCACTAATGCCTCCACCCTGGGCTCAGCCGGAATTGTCAGAAAGCCGACCGACTCACTAATGCCTCCATCCTGGGCTTCGGCCAGAATTGTGAGAGAGCACATTTCTGTGTTTAAACCACCAGATCTGTGACAGCCCTAGAAAACTAATACATCTGTGTAACTACCACCACAATCAAGGTATAGGGCATTTTCATGACCCCATGGAGTTCCCTTGTATTCCTTTGCAATAATTCTCCACTCCACTTTGGGTCCCAGGCAACACAACCTGCATTCAGTTACTATAATTTTGCTTTTTTCAAGAATTTCATATAATATACAAAGCTATATACTTATGTCAGGATTCTTTTACTCAACATAATTTTGAGATAGACCCATATTGCTGAAGTAACACTAACTAGTTCTTTTAAATGCTGAATATTCCATTATATGGATATGTCACATTTGTTCATTCATCCGTTGACGAACATTTGGACTGCAGTTTTGGACTATCAATAAAGCTACAATGCAGAGTTGCATCAGGGATTTATGTGGACTGAAGCTTTCATTTCTCTTAGGTATATATCAAGAGTAGTACTGTTGAATCATATGCTAAGGGTATGTTTTAGTTTAGATGTAAATACCAAACTTAAAAAAAACAATTATTAAAATGTTTAGATGCCATGATGGAGAAAAGTGTTTATACACACATTTCTAAGTTCTAGAACAGAGAAAACTTAGCTGTGGTAAATGAAATCAGGTAAATGGTTGCCTGGAGGTATGGGATGAAAATGAGGGACTGACTGCAGTAGAGTATGGCAGAACTTCAACAGGGACAGAATATTCTGTATCTTGACTGGAGTGGCAGCTGATTATAAGTGTCTATACATTTTGTGTGCTGAACTATATACACTGTGTACTTTGTTAAAAATTGTATCTTGATAAGGTAAGGTAAAGTCACTCAGTCGTGTCCGACTCTTTGTGACCCCATGGACTGTAGCCCACTAGGCTTCTTTGTCCACAGGATTCTCCAGGCAAGAATACTGGAGTGGATTGCCATTTCCTTCTCCAGGGAATCTTCCTGACCCAGGGATCGAACCCAGGTCTCCCGCATTGGAGGCAGACGCTTTAACCTCTGAGCCACCAGGGAAGACGTATCTTGATAAAGCTGATAAAAATTAAAGTTATATATACTTTACACGTTAAAAGTTATTACGATAGTATATATAGTTGAGATTTTACATAGCAGTGTCAGTAGGTTTATTTGAGTTAATCTATGCTCTTTGGGCCAGTTATAGTTGGAGATAAGCTTCAAGAGAGCTGACCAGGATTAATGGGAACTTTTGGTCACTTAACAGAATTAAGGTGATAGCCTACAAAGAGAGACTCTCTTCAAGGAGGGACTGTCACTTCACATGGGACGGAGAGTTGACTGGGGTATTAGAATCACCCAGGAGGCCTTTTCTCAATTACACGCAGATTAATTTCCTGAGGGACTTTTTGCTCTAGTTCCCCAGCACCCTTCTGCTGTGTTGGACGTGTATGTTGTCAAACGTCCTTCCCTATCCTGCCTGAGAATAGCTGACGGAAGTAGGTCTGTCCCACTAAGGTGGGACAAATACTGTTGAGAACCACAATTACATCTGCTCTTGAGAAAGAAACACCCTGACAGAGTGATTCTGATGCTTTGGTAACTGATCTCCCTTCGCTAGACTCCATAAAATCAGCAGTCTTGCAATTGGAGGGAGCCACTGGTCATTCATCATCATGCATCAGATGTGGTCTGATGATAGTCTGAGAGAGGCTCAAGTGACCTTTTGATGGCCATGCAATCAGTTAGGAGCATAGCTAGAAAGAGACTCCACATCTCACGCTTGGTGAAGAACTCTTTCCTTCCATCAAGCATTCATCTGTTATCCCTAGAGCAGTGCTTCTCACTATGGTATCGTTACCATCTGTCCGCTCCGCACCCCCCCTCAAAAAAGTTAAAAGTAAATTTAACAAGAGAAAGTAACTCATAAGGAATAAAATATTGTTGGGCACAGCTAATCTTCGTGGGGCCCATATCCACCATACTATCAAAGTGGTTTGCTCCTCAAAGACCGATCTGTACTCTGTTGAGGCAATGTTACTACCGTTGAGAATGCATGCCCTAGAGTAAAGTGTCCTCATTCAGTATATTTCAGTAAGCATCACTGAATGAATCAGACGGTGAATGGTGATCAAAAGTTCTAATGATACTGCAAAAACATTTCATTGATTAGAATCATAAAAAAACCTGTGATATCTGATGTAGTAGTGAAAGTTGCTCAGTCACATCTGGCACTTTACGACCTCATGAACTGTAGCCCACCAGGCTCCTCTGTCCATGGAATTCTCCAGGCAAGAATATGAAGTGGGTAGCCATTCCCTTCTCCAGGGGATCTTCCTGAACCCAGGGATCGAATCCTGGTCTCCTGCATTGCAGGCAGTCTCTTTACCATCTGAGCTCTATGTCTTGCTAGTTGGGTGATCTCAGACACACTTCTTACCCCAGGGGAATCTGCTCCTAAGGAGCACCTGAGAATGGGCCTCCTAGGGTTTTCTTCCAGCCACATGGAAACTCTGACCCAAAAGTCCTCTTCCAGTCTGACATTCTAAGTCTGTATTTTTTTATTTGTTTGATTTCCTAAAAATCTTAAAGGCTAAACAACATAACTACAATCAGAATCATGCCAACTTATGATTCTGGATGTGTGCTGTCATCCACTGACATTTAAGACCCTGAATTAAATTCAGTAATTTAAAGTTTTTCTCCTCTTCCCTAATTATTTTGTGAGGAGCTCTGGAAAACTGTGTCCTAGTAATTTTTATTTTGCTAGACCTCTCAGCAGAAGTGGTTTTACAGAGCAGTGAAATACTCAAACTGAGGAGTGGCTTTTGATGGGGAACAGTAGAGACTATGGATAAATGGGGCCTGGATAACTTGAAACTATCCCCACCTGTTGATATTGAAACAGCTGCTATGTGAAGGCAAGGTCTTATTCAGCATTAATATGATTGTGCTGATTTTATGTGCACTAAAAAACTGGAGAAGATTAAATGCTGCTTAAAGATTAGCTGGAAGCTATTTTCAGTGATTAGAAGCATTATTTCTGGTTGGTCCACTGCACTGTAAAGTGATCAGAGCTCCTGAGGCAAGTGCTCTTAGAATGATCACCCTGTGACTCTAAGCCTTTAATATGAAAAGAAAATTTCAGACTCCAAGAAACTTGCATAACCCCTATATTCTAGAAAAACTTTATTAAGTCATATAAATAGGATATTATATAAATAGCTGGGCCCTGTAAAATATCAAAGTAAGCCAGGTTGACGTTATTTTTAGGATTCAAAGGCAGTCCTGTCCTTTGTCAGCTCATAGATAATGGGCTTTAGAAGTCTCTGAGCCTCTGGAATCAAAGCAAAAACTGTATTTACCTATATGAACTGTTTATATAAGAAGGGCAACAGATTTTGGGGCCCATTGAAAAGTGAACCACTCATACCTTTGGCAACTGTCTTTCAAAAACAGTGTGATTATTTTAAGATATATATTTAAATTCAGAGACCTGCAGCTATCTGAGGAATTCTTCACAATAAAAAATCTTTCTTTAAACAGACTAGACTCCTGTATATACAGTTTTTGCAGATCCCTATCTAAATACTTAGGGGTTCCCAGATGGCTCAGCAGTAAAGAATCCACCTGCCAGTGCAGGAGATATGGGTTTGATCCCTGAGTTGGGAACATCCATCCCTTGGAGAAGGAAATGGCAACCCACAGCAGTATTCTTGCTTGGAGAATCCCATGGACAGAGGAGCCTTGTGGGCTACAGTCCAGAGGGTCGCAAGGAATTGGACAGAACTAACCCACCATCACATCTACACACTTGCTACCTGGAGAGATGCCATGGGAATCTTCACAGTCTGTGGCTCACAAAAACTGGAGAGAACTTAGGTAGAATCTATTCTTAGGAAGGATTACCCTTAAGGCATTTCAAACACTGAAGTGAATATGTAAAGAGATGCAAAAGAACAACAACAAAACAGAAAGTTCATTACCTGTCAGTATCACCATATACAACCCTGGCACCCCATTTCTTGGTATCATTCACCAGTTTAATAGCTCGTTCCAAAGTTTCTCTGGCTTTGTGAACAATACTATCACCAACCTGTTGGTACAAACACATTGGAAAAAATTTCTTAATATAGTTTAGTATAAGACAATAGACTTTAATGTATAATACTTAATTTTCATTACTGAATATTTCTAAAAACGAAACAAGGAGAAAAGAACACTGAAAAGAAAACAAAAAAAATCACCAGTGCTATTCATTATTCCTTCTTCAAGTACTCAAGAAGAAAATGGGGTGGATGAATAATTTAAAAGAAGAAACCAATCAATATACAGACTTGCCTGGTGAATGTATCAGTAAGTACAATGGACTGCACTGTATACAAGGATAGCTATATTTGATCCTAGAAGAATAAACCTTATTTATTCAAGGACTTTCTAATATGCCTTTATACTGGCAGGAGACCACACTAGGTATATGCATGTGTGTGCATGTATATCTTTCAAAATTGTTCTGTTGGAGTGTTACAATAATTTCTTTCAGTATCTTTAAAGCACTCAAAGCCCGTGCACTGGGACAACCCTGAGGGATGGGATGGGGAGGGAGGAGGCAGGGAGGTTCAGGATGGGGGGACATATGTAGACCCATGGCTGATTCATGTCACTGTATGGCAAAAACCACTACAATCTTGTAAAGTAATTAGCCTTCAATTAAAATAAATTTAAAAAAAGTTTATGCTGAACCTAAATCTCAGTGATTGCTTATACATAATTATTGTATTAATACTGAATGCAAGGAAAACTGCATGATTATATGATGGAAAATATATCACAGTGTTCAATTTAAATCAGGTAAGCAGATATATGTCTAACAAGGGTTCTTTCATTGGTGATCGGTAAGTTTTAACAATGATCAGGGCATAAGCTGACAAAGCAAAAAAGATGGTGGATCTTGACAAATATGAGAGGCAAGCTAATTATACTTCATAGTTAAATAAATTAAGGAGGCTAGTACAGCACTGCTGCTTCATTTATTAAACTCATTAAAGCTAAAGGCTGGGGAAACTGCTGTTCAGCATAAATGGAATATTACTTTTTAAAGTTTTAAAGTAAGAATTATACTTTTTAAAGTTTTAAAGTAAGAATTATGTACTTTTTCTTTTGTAAACAGTGTATATAATGATCTTTCCCATTTTACTGTAAAATATGAATTATATGAACTAAATGCAGGATTGAATAATACTTAAAAGGCTGTTTAAAGATGTTTACAAAGGAAATATTAAGTATATGAACAAAGGAATAAATAAACTGATCATAGAAACTTAATTTGGTTTTTAAATTAAGATCATAAATCCTGTTGAGACCTTTGTGCATTAGAAAACCTTGAGAATATGAACTACAACCTAATACATTAAAAGAATCAATCATGTCATCTAATTGAAATTCAAATTTAAATAAAACATTCAATCTGTCTTTTGCCACTTTCACAAGATAAAAATATGTGATAGCTAATAGCTAAGTGGGCGAGCCATCCAGAATTAGAGTCAAATGTGATTTTGAGATCTATATATACAAATAAATACACACATACACTGATCCAAAATGTCTGCCTCCTGCCATCTACTCTGACCCATTAAAACTACACCTGGAAGAGTCAGAACTTTTGCAGCTGGCCCTGAGGTCCATGCTCTATGAAGAACTCAGGCATGGAGGGAGGGGCACCGTCAAGCACTGGGGGAGAAGAAAGGAGTGGGAATTACATTAAAACTGATTCTGCTACTTTGTGCAACAGTTCCTAATAAATAAGATGATAGGGCTAAAAGAACGGATTTAAAAAGAAGAAAAATTAATTGGTTTCACAATTTAGCCAATGGTTGGGATCCTGAAAAGTCATAATAAGAAAAATATTTAAAGTAAAAATTCTCTGAAAAGAATACTGGTAAGGATGTGGAGAAAAGGGAACCCTTGTGCACTGTTGGTGGAAATGTAGAACAACCATATGATCCAGCAATTCCACCTCTGGGTATTTATCTGAAGGAAACAAAAACTCTTGACTGGAAAAGATGCCTATATCCCTATGTTCACTGCACCATTATTTACAATAGTCAAGACATGGAGACAAGCTAAGTGTCCATGATGGATGAATGGATAAAGAAAATGTAGTTTATATACAATGAAATATTATTTACCTATACAAAAGAAGGTAATCTTACTGTTTGCAGCAACCTGGATGACACTGAGGGTATTATGCTTAGTATTTTTTTTTTAATTTTTTACTCTGTATTGGGATATAGCTGATCAACAATGCTGTGGTAGTTTCAGGTGAACAGTGAAGGGACCCAGCAATACATATACATGTGTCCATTCTGCCCCAAACTCCCCTCCCATCAGGCTGCCACATAGCATTGAGCAGAGTTCCATATACTATACAGTAGGTCCTTGCTGGTTATCCATTTTAAATATAGCAGTGTGTGCATGACCATTCCTTCCCCCTGGCAATCATAAAAGTTTGTTTTCTAAGAAGTCTGTGAGTCTCCTTCTGTCTTGTAGGTAAGTTCATTTGTATCATTTCTTTTTAGATTCCACATTTAAAGGATGTCATACAATATTTCTCCTTCTCTGACTTGCTTCACTCAGGATGACACCCTCTACATTCATCCATGCTGCTCTAAATGGAATTATTCCACTTTTTTAATGGCTGAGTAATATTCCATAGTATTTACATGCCACATCTTTTTATCCATTCCTCTGCCAATGGACAGTTATGCTGCACCCATGACTTGGCTATTGTAAACAGTGCCGCAGTGCACACTGGCATGCGTATATCCTTTCAGATCAAGCTTAGATGCATTCAGTCTATAAATTTCCTTCTAAGTACTGTTTTTGCTGATCTCCACACACTGATAAATTGATTGTATTTTCATTTAGTTCAAAATAATTTAAATATTTCTCTTCAGATTTTTTTCTTTGACCTGTGTGTTATTTAGAAATCGGCTATTTAATCTCTAAGTTTGGGAATTTTCCAGCTATCTTTCTGTTATTGATCTCTAGTTTAACTCAATTCTGATCTGAAAGCAGAATACACTATATATATTCTTTTAAATAGGAAAAGGAGTACATCAAGGCTGTATATTGTCACCCTGCTTATTTAACTTATATGCAGAATATATCATGAGAAATGCTGAGCTGGAAGAAGCACAAGCTGGAATCAAGATTGTTGGGAGAAATATCAACAACCTCAGATATGCAGATGACACCACCCTTATGGCAGAAAGTGAAGAGGAACTTAAAAAGCCTCTTGATGAAACTGAAAGAGGAAAGTGAAAATGTTGGCTTAAAGCTCAACATTCAGAAAACGAAGATCATGGCATCTAGTCCCATCACTTCATGGGAAATAGATGGGGAAACAGTGAAACAGTGTCAGACTTTATTTTTTTGGGCTCCAAAATCACTCCACATGGTGATTGCAGCCATGAAATTAAAAGATGCTTACTCCTTGGAAGGAAAGTTATGACCAACCTAGACAGCATATTCAAAAGCAGAGACATTACTTTGCCAACAAAGGTCCGTCTAGTCAGCTCCTAGATGTGTGGGGACCCTGATGACTGGGTCCATTGGGGTTTTTTCTCTCAGATTTGTTCACCCTGAGCCTCCAGCAATTCATCAGTTATGGTCCTATTTTTACTGTGGCACTGGTTCTCAGACTTGTGCTCTTGGATTATGCTCTGATAAGCTGTGAGTCTCTGTATTCACCTGTTGGGCCTCTTCAGTTGTGGGGAGGGGTAGCAGTTTACCCTGTGACTTCACCTCTCCAACAGATCTAGGAAAAGTTGTTGACTATTCCGTTTGTTTGGCTTACTTGGTGAGAGGGCAGAGTGGAGACTATGAGTTTTTTACATGCTGGACATATAACCAGAAGTCCTTTGCACAAGTTTTTGGAGTTTACTTTGCCTACTGTGAGCTATCCAGGGACTTTATTCTTCCACGGCTTTTCCTTTGCTGAACTACTGCAAATATGGCATACCACAATGCTCTAGCCTTCATTTGGCATGAAAAGATCATCAACCAAATAAGAATACTCTGTTCTTTTCTCAATTAGTGAATTACTGTATTACTCTGTCATACTACTTTGGATTTATGTCAAATTAACACCCTAATTTAGTAAATAACAAGAAATTAGTCTTTTTAATGAAGCGTCTTAATTGATGCTTTTGAACTGTAGTGTTGGAAAGACTCTTCAGGGTCCCTTGGACTGCAAGGAGAACCAACCAGTCCATCCTAAAGGAAATATTCATTGGAAGGACTGATGTTGAAGCTGAAACTCCAATACTTTGGCCACCTAATGCGAAGAACTGACTCATTTGAAAAGACCCAGATGCTGGGAAAGATTGAAAGCGGGAGGAGAAAGGGACGATGGAGGATGGGATTGGTGGATGGAATCACTGACTCAATGGAGATGAGTTTGACTAAACTCTGGGAGTTGGTGATGGACAGGGAGGCCTGGCGTGCTGCAGTCCATGGAGTCGCAAAGAGTCAGACACAACTGAGGAACTGAATTGAACTACTGCAAAAGAAAGGTTTTACTTTATATCTACCAGTATACTAGTAAATATGGAATGATATTTTTTTTGACATTTAGAGAATACAAATGAATTAGCCTCAGATCTCTATCAATACATTAAAAGGAATTACTTAGTACCAATGTTACTGTAAACAGTGCTATAACGGTGGCACAGAAATCTCATGCCAATAATTGGTATGGTCATCTAGACATGCAGAAATGTGTATGCTAACTTATAAAATCATCATTAAATAGAGTTCTCAAAGAGAAAATCCACAAATCCCCAAGAATATGTATGTACATAAGCCCTGCAAGAAAAACTGATACTATGTCATGGAAATGAAACGCTTTAAAGTTTCAAAACAAAATGCTTCAATGAACACGTATTCATTTAATGCTGCTTTAGTCTCTTTTAAAAAAAGCTATAGGCTTGTATCACTTACCTCAATGCATGGCATTCTCCCGGAAAAATTAGCAGCTGTATAGCCAAATGTGACATTTGCTATCAGCTTAAGTCCTAGCTGACGTGCATCAAGCATTCGTGAAAGGGCTCTGTCCTGCTTGTAAGCCTTCATCGACCGCTTCACCATGAGTCTAGTCTTCAAAATCTCCTCAAGCATTCTTGGTAGCACACCCTTTCTTACTGAAGGCTATCATAAAGGGAAAAAAAAAAAAAGAATGTTTAGATCCCATAAATATTATAGATTTAGATAATTAAGAAGGAAGCAAAAAGTATAACAATGGCCAACTGTCATGAATTGAAACAAATAATAAGAGTGGCCACAAGCCCAGTGGCAGTCAATATAAAATCATCACATTTTCTTTCTTTTGAAGAGGGTTTTTCTCCTAAAAGGTTCCTGTAATGTTTATAAATCTACTATAGCACTACTATGTAGTTCAGAGACCTCCAGGAAGGAGGATACCAACTAGTACGTAAAAGACCATACGAGTTCAGAGGGAAATTTTGTCAAAACTTTGATCTAAAACCCCACTCTTTCAGAAAGACACACGGGATTTGTATCACTCATAACAAACCTCAGTTTTAAAAGATCTCATCCTAATGACCCCACACAGTAATCTGCATGGAACTCCATTTATCTACCTTGGAAGAATGATGAGCTGGGTTGACTCTGCTGACATTCAAACCTGCAGTTCCAGGGACTCTAGGTATTTCAAATCTGATGCTTAGACCACTAAGCCATCCCCTCCGGCCTATATTTATTAGCAATCTGGAAGAGGGGATGAATAGTGAGGTGATAAAATTTGTTGACGCCAAAAAAAAAAAAATCATTTGTATTAATCAAGACTAGGGAGAATTTATGAGAACTCCACTAGGAATGAAAATCACAAACAGTATTAACTTTGAGGATGATTCACAGACACGTGCAAGGTAATGCATGTCAGACTGAACAATTAAAACCTCAGGGATAGTATAATCACACTCCTGAATACTAAAAAAAATAAAAATAAAAATAATCTAACTTTCATTAAGCTTTACACATTGGGTCAAAATGTAGATGCAAGCTCTTAAAATGCTGTTAAATGGAAATAAAATAATAAGCTAGTAGATACGTGACAATGAAAACATATTCTAACCTCTAATTCATTCTGTGTACCTTTTGAAGCAGGCATGTTTATGTTAAGACATGATGTATTATTATGTTAAAATATAATGTTTTCCAAAATGGAATATATCCTGAACTCTCTTGGTAAAATTTTCCCACATATCTAAATGGCTAATTTTAGAGTCCTCTTTAAACACAGCACCCTTTGATTGGTAGAGAATGATGCTACTTTTGCTAAGCACACCAGAATGAATCTGAGGGTGAGTGGGGCCCATGCTACCACCGCCAACTACTCTACCGTCCCGTGATTCTTACAGACTCACTGCTAAGGAAAGAGAAACAAAAGGAATGAGTTGGCACATGAGAGGCAAGATAATCTTCTCCTAGATCTCTTCCTACTTGCCTTTGATTTATTCATTTATGAGGCTTTTTAGTTTCTTTTTGAGGGGAGACAGAGAGAGAAAAAAGGACTCTGTTATAAGTCTGGGTATCTTCTTAAAAATATAATCAATAAATATATTAGAATATCACTTCTAAGACAGTCTTAATTTAAAATATATAGAAGAGTTAGTAAAGTGTATGCTAAAGCGGTTTTAATCTTTGTGAGTTAACACTTGTGATCATCACGTAGCTATCTAAGTCAACGAGATTCTAATAGAGGGCAGGAGGTATATATGCAGTCTATTTCTTGCAATAGTTCATTAAAAACTAAAATCTAACAAAAGATTTAAACCTAAATTCATGCAAAATAAGATCATTATTTTAAGAAAAATGATTTTAAAAGTTTCTTAGAAGATTCCTTGTATCTTTGATTTTTTTGAGATATTGAAGTAAGCTTTTTTTTTTTTTTTGTATTATATGCCAACAACATCTAGACCATTAGCTCTCCAAAGGTTAAATCACAGTTGATACCTTTCATTTATAACAGAGTATTACCTTGACAAAAGCTATCCCATTGGGGGACACTGTGATATCATGCCTAATTTGGTAAAGTAAATCTGGAGGTACTCTTAGAGAGGTACAGCCAAATTTGAACTCATCATACCTGTTAAGGAAAAAAAAAAATTAAGCAAATACTTTCTCAAATCATAGAACAGAGACTCTGGGAATTTTAGGAATCTTTCTAATTCTACTGGAAATTCATTTTTAAACACCTAAACATGAATTCATATACTTAGTAATGTTTATTTGTTTAGTTACCAAAAACAGTTCTTTAAATACAATTTATTAAAAGAAACATTTCTTAAATGGCACTATTCTAAAACATATGAGGAAAATCTATACTGAAATACCAAATTTCATCTCAACATATGACTACCTTACACTAAATTACCTAAAGAAAAATTTAAACCTTAAATAAAAAGACTGTAGGGCTTCCCTAATAGCTCTGTTGGTAAAGAATCTGCCTGCAATGCAGGAGACGCCAGTTCAATTCCTGGGTCAGGAAGATCCACTGGAGAAAGGATAGACTACCCACTTAAGTACTCCTGGGCTTCCCTTGTGGCTCAGCTGGTAAAGAATCCGCCTGTAATGTGGGAGACCTAGGTTTGATCCCTGGGTTGGAAAGATCCCCTGGAGAAGGGAAAAGCTACCCACTCTAGCATTCTGGCCATGGAGAATTCCATGGACTACAGTCTATGGGGTCACACAGAGTCAGACACTCAGAGTCAGACACTGAGTGACTTTCACTTTCAAAAAGACTGTAAACAACTTTTCCAAATTCCTATTCTTATTAAAAAGACAAAATTACCAAGACAATTTCCATAAAAGCTTTCTATAAGGAGTGAATATACTTCAGACTAAAACTATAACACTTGGTGTTAATTACACAAAAATATTATAAAGGAAGGCCGTTTCTTATGAGAAAAAATTTCGTTGACATGAATAAAATCTAACATTTGACAATTTAACTTTTTAAAAGAAACCTATTTCTAAGAAAAGTCAAGAGGAAGTTACAGCTAAAGTTATAAGATCATAATCCTCAGACTGTTCCACTGAAAAGTGTGTTATACCAACAAATTTTATATAACTCTTATTTAACAAGAGGTAAACAAGATATAACAAATATAACAAAGATTATATTTAACAAGATATAACAAATATGTCTTATTTAACAGATATACATAAACAGTGAAACAGATAAATTGCAAAGCTGATCGTATTTATAGCTTTGTTCACATAAGTTATCTATCCATGATGCTGAATTAGTCATACAATGACACACACACACACACACACACCACCACCACCACCACCACCGCCACCCCCCGCCACAGAGAGTGGACTAGCTGTATTACAGCCCATTCATCCTGCTCAGAAGGGTAGTCTCATTCGCAAAGAGACACTCAAAGACAGTCTAAGTTCAGTAAGAAGTATGACGTATAGCAAAATAATTTAAATATGAAAAAAACTTACTTCCCCAAGTTTTCTACATGACCAAGGCAGGTGGAGAAACAGTAGTTGTATGCAATCACAATAGAAGGATACAGTGACTGGAAATCCAAAACGAGAACAGAGTTGCTATAGAAGCGAGACTCAGGCTCCATAATTAGGGGAACACACTGTGGGGCTCTCATCTGAGATCGCTGCTGCACGCTAGGCGTCACAGGAATGTAGTTCATTGGCTTAGCAACACGCAGCATCATCGACTCCACACGGTACTGCAGGCAGGGAGGCGGAAGGGAGGAGAGAAGAAGCAACTTAAAAACAAACATGCTGGTCTTCTGAATAGGTTGAGAATCACGTGGGAGATGTTTTGTTCTTCAGAATACAGTGGCATGACTTTCTCACACCACAGTTACCCAGTAATGGTTATTTAATCAGCTTTCATAACTTTTATAAAAACTATAAAATATGTATAACTTATACAATAAGCCAATTTTTAAAAGACACAATTACATTTAAGATTTAAAGATAGCTATATCATAATAAAAGATGGAGAAGAGACAGCTGTACAATTTAACAATTTCATTGAAAAAGCTGGCCAATAATCTTTCAAAAACTTATTCGGAAAAATGACAGGATGGCAATCAGGAGACTTGAGATGGATAAATGTTATCTCAATTTCCCAAGAAGGAAACACAAGGATTCCAAAACTGAAAGACAGGTTAATAATGGTCCTTCACAAAAATTAATCAAGCAATTATTGATCATTTATAGTAACAGCTATAAAGTGGACAGTCTGTAGTTTGAGGGGAAAAAAGCACTCACAAAAACCAGTATGGGTTCCCTGAAATATTCTCATATGGTTTTAAGGTATCTCTCTGCATTTTATTATAAGCCAGCTCAAATAGGCTTTGAAACTCATGGGAGTATAAATAAGTAAAATCAATATAAAGCAATAAAATAAAATATAGCAACAAGTAATGCTAAAGTAATTAGAGCTCTAGGTTTGCTATATTTACTGAATTGGTAGACGGGGGAATGTTACAGACATAAAATAATTAAAATAAAAGATTTTATGAGGTTAAGGAATCTGAGTGATTTAATATAGTATCCCAGATGGCTTAGCACAGTGTTTATTTAACACACTAAAAGTATTCAAATAAATATCTGTTGAATAAAAGCAGGAAGCCATTTCAGCAAGGCATTTAAACAAAATCTTTCATGATATCCTTGGGAATCTAATTAGAGAGATATGAGTTAAATGGCTTCTAAGGTCCCATTTATCTTTAATATTTTAAAAAAGTGATACAGCCCACTTACATTGATTCCCAAATCCTCCTTCCTCTTTTTTTTTTTTTTAAAGTATTAGTTGTCTGTTGGAAGTTTTGGAACTCCCAAAAGTAGGACTGTATAACAAAAGGGGTAGACTTTCTTTACCGCCTTCTCCAGTTCTAAGCAGATTTCAAAGCATCCCTAATCACAATGACAGTATTTAGGAACATAATATCATCCTCAAGGGCACAGCCATTTATTTTTTTATTACCATGTAAAATTCAGCAGTGGTCAAAAAGTTGGTATGGAGAGAAAATAAAAAAGCAAAGCTATTAAGTGAAATTAAGCTTTTCCAGAAAACAAAATAACAAGATTTGATTGTAACCAGCTACATATTAGTTGGTACCAGACACAAAGTTAAAAAAAAAAAAAATCAGATCATCTCAACAGCTCCAAAGTATATCATTTACATAGAACTTTCAAGTGTGCAAGAAAATTGATTTCCTACCTGTGAACCCCTTGTCAGTACATGTAAAAACTGAATGCCAAAAAGTCTAGCCATTTCACTGGTTTTCCCAATTAGGTCCAGCTGTTCTAACATTTGGAGATTTCCACGGACACGGCTAATGTAATGATCAACCATTTTCCATCTGTTAAAAGAGAATCCATGCTATGAACATTTGGGAAACATTTGGGTACTTGAAATTAGTACATTTTCATTATGCCAAAAATTACCTATTAAAAGTGAAGTTATTTTAGAAGGGAGTCATGATGGAGTCTTTTCAAAATATGTTAAGGACAGATAAAAGATTAGAAAATCGCAGATATTTCAAGGGCATATAACCTAGTGAAAATATGTAAAGTTCAAAACAGTACTTGTGATAAGGTGATAAGGCTAATTACTTTCAATATTTTGCTTGATCTTACTCTGTTTTTGCATTGGCAAGCAGTAACACTCTCTTAGATGCCACTGCTGATGATGCAATAATTACACAATTATATTATTTTTATCTATAGGCTTTTAAAGAACATGGAAACTTTGAGTCATCACTGTTAATACCAGTCTCAAATAAAAGTATGCACTGGCATCTTATGGGAAGAAATAGTGATTTGGTTGGTGGAGATTTAGAAATAATAAGACCACACAGGAAAATAATAAGACCACACATAAGGTAAACAAATATGTCATATCAGTATTTGCTGTGAAAATAGCAACATTCTGTTCTTTGACTTAAACCCTGAAAACTTCTTTACCCTACCGTTTTATAAATAAGCAAACAATAGGGCTTCCCTGGTAGCCAGTGGTAAAGAACCACCTGCCAGTGTAGGAGACACAGGTTTGATCCTTGAGTTCAGGAAGATCCTACATGCCGTGGAGCAACTAAGCCCAAGTACCACAACTACTGAGCCTGTGCTCCAGAGCTCAGGAGCTGCAACTATTGAGTCCATGTGCTGCAGCCACTGAAGCCTGCACACCCTAGAGTCTGTGCTCCACAATAAGAGAAGACACCACAATGAGAGGCCTGTGCAGGGCAACTAGAGGGTAGCCCCCTCTCACCACAACTAGAGAAAGCCTGTGCAGCAATGAGGACCCAGTACAGCCAAAAATAAATAAATAAAACTATTAAAAAGAAAAAGCAAACAACAAAAACCTTTACCAAAGTTATGAAAGGAAGTTTTGATTTTAGTATTGTTATTAGACTATAAAAATGACTCAAAGATATATGATGAAGAATAAAACCTATTCGTTTAAAGAACATTAAGTTTCAAATATATTGCGACTTTTAATTATGTGGGTTTTAAACAAGATAGTCATATAATAATTCAATAAAATTATTTAAAAACCTGTTCCTAAGACACAGGATTAATCCACACAAAAAATGAGAAAATGAACATGAAAAGAAAAAGAAATCACCCTATAATTAAAAAGATAATAAAAGTGTTAGTGAGGATGTAGAAAAATTATAACCCTCACACACTGCAGTGGGAATGTAAAATAGTACAGTGGCACTGGAAACAGTCTGGCAGTTCCTCAAATTGTTAAAAACAGAGATTTAACAGAGTATAACTGACCAATTCCACTCGTAAGTATATGTCCAAGAGGAATAGAAATACTCACCTACACCGGAACTTGTACAAATATTCATAACAGCATTTTCAAAACAGCCAAATGTGTAAATAACTCAGGTGTCCATCAACTAATCAATAAGTAAAATGTGGTATATACCCACACAGTGGGATATTATTTGGTAAAAAAGGAAATGAAGTATTAACACATGCTACAACATGAATGAATCTGGACTGTATATTCTGATGATTCCACTTATATGAAAGGTCTAGAACAGGCAAATCTATGGAGACAGAAAGTAGACTAGTGGTTGCTTCAGATGGGGATTGGGGGGAGAAGGAGGTGAAGAAGAAAGGGTTGGAGGGTGATGGCTAAGAGATGAAGAATGGAAATACTCTAAAATTTATTGTGATAATGGTTGCACAACTCAGAATACAATAAAAACCATTGAACTGTACACTTTAAATGGTGAATGGTATGGTATGTGAGAGAATTACATCCAAATAAAACTTGAAAAGAACGAAGCAAACAAAAAAAGACCTTAAACTTTATTAACACTCAATTTTTAAAGTAAAATGAATAGAAATATTGTTCTATAACTTGCATTTTTTACAATGTATTGTGACTACTTCTCCACATTTATGTATTTTTTATAGTTGTTGAGTATCTACTGTATGGTCGTAACAATTTAGTGGATTTGCTGAGTATCTTTTACTACTATAAACAATGCTGTGGTGAACATTTTTCTTTTGGCCACCCAACCAGGGATGAAACCCACACCCCCTGCAGTGGAAGCATGGAGTCTTAGCCCCTGGGCCACCAGGGAGGAGCGTCTTTGTAGTTGAGTCTATGTACAGATGCTTAAATATTTCCTTAAGCTAAATTCCTAGATTTGGTCTTTTTGATATGAAGAGACACACTGCTTTTTAGATAATCAATAATTTACATTCATACTAGTAAAGTGTTTCCATGCATCTTTGTCAACACTAGGGACTGCAATTTAAAAAATTATTTTAGTTTAATAGGCAAAAAAACTATATCACATTTTAATATGTAGTATTTTAGATCATTCATATAATCCTTCAATAATACATACAGCCAAATGTAAAGCTAAGATAATGCATATATTGTGGATTCAGTCAGTTCCTTTAAAATATATTAAGTCCACATTCTTGATTTTACTGGGCAAAAACATACTTACCATCCTATATAACACTTAATTAGATGTAGCACAATATACATTTAGAACACTCTGGGGTTTATAAACAAACCACTGAATGTAGTTGTTAATATTAAGTTTAATATCAAGTTTCATTTTATTTACTGGTATATAACTTCTCCTAAGCTTCTATTTCTATAAGGCTTTGATCATAAGCTCAGTATTTTCTGTGATTTCACTTCACTTCCTTCAGATTCCTTAAAGGAGATTGGAGGACAAGTGGACATGCTCAGAAAGCAGTTACTCCAAATATAGCAAATTGTTTTTAAGGCTCAATCTTCCTATCCTCACCATCATATGGCCTTATAATTCAGTAAGCAGCTCTATTCATTCCTAACATCAGATACATTAATTTTAAGACTATGTTCTTTATACAGATATTTTCTAAGCTTATTAACTATCCATTTTACCTTTAAAGAAAAGCAGAGGTGGAAACTTTCATTTCAGATTACAGAAGAGTAACTGGCACTAGACTAGCTCTCCTGGATAAAAGATTCAGGGTAATTGTTTCTGGGCAGTGAGCAATAGGCAGTGCAGGACGATGCTCCTTGAGAGAAGGGAACTCATATGAAATAAGCCTCAGGTTGCCTGGAGATAATTTCCTAAACCCAGTGCAGTATGCTAGGTCTGAGCAAAGTGTGGCTATACTGCTAAGCCGAGGAGACAAGAGTCTAGAGTTCAGGCAGGCTATCTGCAATCTGTGGAAAAGGGCATCTGTGCAAGGGGAAGGAGTTAGGAGTCAGTAGTACAGATGAGGGTTTCTTGTGAGTGGCCCAGGGCTACGCTGAAAAATGAGCAGGGAGAGGCTTACTAGAGAGTAGCTGCTGGGGACCTGAGTCTGGAACAGAACTTGTAAGACAGTGTTGTAGTTGAAGGTCTGGCCGTGGCAGAGTGGAGAGACTTCATTAACTCCTTATGAACAACCTAAGCATCCAGCTGAGAGCTCAGAAAAACTATGTCTTGGGAGTAAGGCATAAAGTAAGGCCACCAGAGGTAAACCTAAAACCAAGCACTAACAACAGGCCTGTGGGATAGAATATGGAGACTGAGTCTTGTCAAGTTGGAGGGACTTAGAGAGCACTTTGAGCTTTCCAGAGTTTCATCTTAACAAAGCATAAAAAGCAGGTATGCACAAGCTCAGATGATCAGCCAGTAACTCAGTTGCTGGCTGGAACAAAAATAAACATGCTTCAGAGGAGGATAATAAAAGTCCAGAATCTGTACAACAGAACATCAGTAATATCCACTACATAATCATGCAAACAAACAAAAAAACATGACCCACAGTTAAAAAGCAGTCAACAGAAACTAACATAGAGATGGCCAGGTGCTGAATTTATAAACTATTACAAGGCATGTTCAAAAATCTAAAGAAAAGATATTCAAAAAGTTAAAAGAAAAATACAGTCTTAATGAGTGGATGGGGAAATCCGCTGAATACAGAAATTATCAAAGGAAAAAAAACAAATGAGGCTGAGGGACTAAAAATAACTGAAATACAAAATTTACTGGTTGTTCTTAACACCAGGTTGGTGACAACAGAAGAAAGTTAGTAAACTTAAAGACAGATCATAAGAAAAAAATGAAGAAAAATGTACAGAGGCTCAAGGATCTGTGGGACACTATCAGCTAGTATAATATACATACTGAAATTATGGAAAACAAAGGAAAAAAGAAAAAACTTGAAAACAGGCAGGAAAATGTAACTCTGCTTCAGATGTAAAAAGCAGCAAAAGCATGTCACTCCAGTCTAACAATAATAAAAACCTGGATAATATACATAATCATAAGTTTTATTGAAGCCTAAAGTAAGTTAAGGTTGTAAAACAATCAGGTGAACTAAATTTCATCGTTTGAAACCCACTGAAGGATAGATAGGACACATAACGTATTTCATCTTTGGCAGAGAACAGGAGGGAGAGGCAACTCATAAAAGCAAGTAAGAAGCAAACAGTTAACATGTTATTAAATTCTTAAAGGTCATGTATGAGCCAGCACGACTATTTAGAATCACTGGAAGCTGTAGACACTAGGGCAGGGCGCACAGAAATGAAACCTTGCAGTTTCCTCCAACCCATCTCTCGTATGAAACCTTGAGCTGCTGTGGGACCAGGAGGAAACTCTCCAGTCCTTAGGGTTTATGCCGAGATTCACTGTCTTTGGGAAAAGAAGAGATGCCAAAGATGTCTGTGGCTGGGAGAAGGTTGGTAGTAAAAGCTGCACCAGAGGGAAGGGCAGAAAACCTCCTCTGTTCCAACTGTGGGCCTTGTACCAAGTAACAAGCAGCAGTTGTCCACCACTAGGAAAGGGGAAAGAAACATTCCCACCATAGCTTTCAGGCAAAGAAATACCACTGCAGAGCCAGGAGTAAAAACATAAGCCACTTTCCTCTGTGGGAGAGTCAGGAAACCTGCATGGACCAGAACCTGGCAGTGATGCAAAGCGGAGGTCCAACGCCATTGTGGGACGAGCAGGAATGCTGAAGAAGCCTCATCCCCAAGGCCTAGGAGAACAGGAACTCTCAAAGACTAACTCTGGGCCTGGTGAAGTGAATAATCCCCCGTCTCCACTCTAAGCCTGACACAGGCTAACCACAGCAGCAGCCTCCACTCATTAAGCCTGACTTTTCCATACACTGGAAAAAGGAGAATGACTGTTGATTCCTCATCAGAAACAATGAAGGCCACAGGAAAAGGGAATAAAATCTTTACAGCAGTGAAAGAAAAAGAATTCTCAACTCCAGAATTAGTGAAAATATCATTCAAATATAAGGGGGAGATTAAGACATTTTTAGGTAAATAAAGGCTGAGAGAATTTGTTTCTAGCAGTCTTGCACTAGAAGAACTGCAAAGAAAACAATTCAGCAGTGTCTTAAAAGGTTAAACATGCTAATCATGTGACCTGGCAATTTCATTCCTAGAGAAATGAAAACGTATGCATACAGTTTTATTCACAACAGCCTCAAACCAGAAACAAGTCAACTGTCCCTCAACAGGTGACTGGGTAAACTGTGGTATCCTCATACTAATGAGTATTATTTAGTAATATAAATAGGAACAAACTCTGGTTTGTGCAACATGGTTGAATCTCAACATGCTGAGTTTCTTAAAAGAAGACACACAAAAGGGTAGTCTGTAAATAATTCTAGTAATACAAAGTTCTAAAACTACAAAACTAATCTATAGTAATAGAAATTCAATTTGTACTTATGTGGCTGGTTAAGGAATAGTTAGATTAATGACAGAGCTGTATATGGAAATTTTCTGGGTGTTAGAAATGTTCTTTATCTTGTTTGGGCTAGTGATTACAGGGTGTATACATTTTTCAAAGTCATTGCACAATGTACTTTAAATGTGTGCATTTTATTGTATATAAATTATACTCCAGTAATAGGGCTTCCCTGATAGCTCAGTTGGTAAAGAATCTGCCTGCAATGCAGCTGAGACCCCAGTTCAATTCCTGGGTCAGAAGATTCACTGGAGAATGGATAGGCTACCCACTCCAGTATTCTTGGGCTTCCTTTGTGGCTCAGCTGGTAAAGAATTCACCTGCAATGCAGGAGACCTGGGTTTGATCCCTGGGTTGGGAAGATCCCCTGCAGAAGGGAAAGGCTACCCACTCTAGTATCTGGCCTGGAGAATTCCATGGACTGTATAGTCCATGGGGTCACAAAGAGTTGGACACAACCAACTGACTTCCACTTTCACGACTGATTTTTAAAAAGAAATATTATCCTGTTCAGAGTTATAAAACATTACCTGTATAGATCTGTCTTGTTATCAAACCAATCTGATAAGACTCGAAAAGTAAAGAGAGGAAAACGCTGATGAAGAATATGAAAGCTCACATTTTCAAAGGTGTAGTTATTTAGAGCCACCTAGAAAAAAAAAAGAAAAAGAAAAACTCCATTATAATAACACTCATACTTACATGTGAATTTGTTTCTAAAAGATTCTAAATATTATTTCTAACTTTTCATATGGTATGACAGCTACTTGTAAAAATAATCTGTGTTACAATTTAATCACAATTTAAAACTATGAAGACACAGCCTACTGGACAGAAATGTTTGCACTAAATTAACATTTAATTGGAAAAATAATCAGACCTGTAAGATTCAACTTGGTCATATAATACTTTAGAGATCCCAGTTCTTATCACTTCTGTTTATATCTATGCCAATACAAATACTGACAAACAGATTATTGTCAAGCAAGTTAATTTTTTGTTCTTCCCATACTTACTTTCTGGTCCTGGATGACAGGCTGATTAACATGCTCCCACAGATTCAAGAATGAGTTACCTAGTTAAAGGCAGGCATTCATCCTGCTCACCAGAATTACATCAGTACTAAGACCCAATACATGGACATTATAGGGTCACTTAACTTCATCCCCAAAGCAAAAGATTAAAAAGAAATAGCAGAAATGTTTCTTTATCTTCTAAATATGTAAGTGAAAGCTGTGTTACTGGGTAAGGAATACTGGAAAAGGGTCCAAATTCATAAAAACATACCCCTAGCTAGATGATCTCTCATAAATACCTACAAGACACAGCAATCTAGACAAAGACAGTTATTTCACTGCAAATGAAAATTAAGGAATCAGCAGTCACCATTCTTAGGGCAGCTTGGGGTTGTGAGGAACAGTCAAATAGCACTTCACATTTGTATATAAAAATCTTCAAATACTTTCTTTTCTACCTCTACAATCCAACAAGTACAAAACAGAGACTGAATGTTAAGCTCATTTCAGTCCAGTGACCCAAACTGGTCTCACTTTATCTACAATTTCTATCAATCTCTAGAAAAACAGCACCAAAATGTGGCATATTTCATGGAGTGTATGTAACTTACACTTGGATATACAGACTTTTAAACTTTGGAATGAGCCTATTTATTATAAAGTCACCACTATAAAACAGGTAATAACACATTATCTTGAAAGTAAATTGCTACCATTTTTATAAAAATTGGTATTGCCCTGGAGTACTTCCCTCAAAAATAAATGAATAACTCATTATAAAATCCTCATACTTGAATGACTCTTATACATGTTAATGAATATTTTAATTTAGTTTTAAAATTTTTTCTATTTAGTTTCATAGAAAATGGAAACAAATATCTGACCTCAGGTAGTTACATGATTACCTAATACAGAGTTTAGCACTTCAGATCAAACCAATACTTCTGCCAGAGTATACATCATCATTATAACAAGCAAAAAATCTCTCCAGAAAAGATCACCTTGCAGCTCTTTCATTATGGGAAGACTTGAAGTCTCCCATGTAATAAGTTGATCTATAAGGATTATCTGGGAGATTCTGTGATCTCAAAATACACTTAAATAAAATTTTAGAAATTGGTCTGTAATACCTGAGGCAGATGGCAGACCTATGTTCTGAGTTGATTTTATTTCAAATAGATTAAAATAGATAAAATAGTTTATTTCATAAATTAGATTAAGGCTAAAATATTATAACCTTGTAGCACCCACTCTACTTTGGGTCTTATTAGTGTCACAAAAGTGTAAAAATGCTCAGCTATAATCCCAGCTATAAGTAAAATTAAAGGAAAGAAAACATGAAGTCTAAAATTAAGATACGTGGAATGTTTCTAATCTTTAGAGTGGTTTACTCCACAAGTTGACATATGAATCTAAAAGTAAGAATTGGAGTTTGTTATTTGTTTTAGAAGGCAATCTAAGTGAGTTAAACATTGGAATAATGTACTATGTACAACAGATCAAAGTCAGAACTAATATAACAGAAGAAAGTGTAGTCCTCAGCCGTTTATTTACTGATAAAGGAATCGGCTGATAACAGGTATGGTTACACTTTTCCATTCACAGAGTCAATGTGCATGTACAATGGTTAGTCACTTCAGAAACAGATTCCTCAGAATGCGGAGAGGCAATCAGAGAATCACTGCAGGGGAGCCAGGAAATAAAGAGGAAAGGGACAAAGAGGAAGGAGACAATGATGAAGTGCCTGGGCCCTATTATCCTATCACCTTACTCTCAGTTGTTCCTCACTTCCCCGGAGTCTTCAATTAAAAGTTCTGATTGACATAAGAAATTTATACAGAAATGCCAGGCTGGATGAAGCACAAGCTGGAATCAAGATTGCAGGGAGAAATATCAATAACCTCAGATATGCAGATGACACCACCCTTATGGTAAAAAGTGAAGAGGAGCTAAAGAGCCTCTTGATGAAAGTGAAAGAGGAGAGTGAAAAAGTTGGCTTAAAGCTCAACATTCAGAAAACCAAGATCATGGCATCTGGTCCCATCATTTCATGGCAAACAGATGGGGAAATAATGGAAAGAGTGACAGACTTTATTTTTTGGGCTCCAAAATCATTGTAGATGGTGACTGCAGCCATGAAATTAAAAGACACTTGCTCCTTGGAAGAAAAGTTATGACCAACCTAGACAGCAGATTAAAAAGCAGAGACATTACTTTGCCAACAAAGGTCTGTCTAGTCAAGGCTATGGTTTTTCCAGTAGTCATGTATGGATGTGACAGTTGGACTATAAAAAAAAGCTGAGCGCCAAAGAATTGATGCTTTTGAACTGTGGTGTTGGAGAAGACTCTTGAGAGTTCCTTGGACAGCAAGGAGAGCCAACCAGTCCATTCTAAAGAAGATCACTCCTGGGTGTTCATTGGAAGGAATGATGCTAAAGCTAAAACTCCATACTTTGGCCACCTGATGCCAAGAGCTGACTCATTGGAAAAGACCCTGATGCTGGGAAAGATTGAAGGCGGGAGGAGAAGGGGATGACACAGGATGAGATGGTTGGATGGTATCACTGACTCAATGGACATGAGTTTGAGTAAGCTCTGGGAGTTGGTGATGGACAGGGAGGCCTGGCATGCTGCAGTCCATGAGGTTACAAAGAGTCGGACACGACTGAGCGACTGAACTAAACTGAACACAAATTTATAGTGAACCCATGAATTTTGATGTATGTATACATCCATGTAACCACCACATAGATGAAGAAATTTCTAGGGCACTGGAAGGCTGCCTTGTGCCCTTTCCCACTCAGTACTCACCAAAGTTATAGACTAGGCTTGTTTGTTTTAAAACTTCGTATTTCCATACTTTAAATGGAAACATTTAACATGTACTATTATTTATCTGGTTTCTTTTGGTCAAAATTACCTTTGAGATTCAATAGCTGTTCAGTGTGACAATATTCTATTGTTCTTCATTGCTAGGTGGTATTCTTTCATTACAGCTGCTTACTCTGCACCCTACTACACACCAATTATTGGTGACAAGTTTATCTCCCATAGTGTTCTTTGACAGCAGCTACATCTCTGTACCTCCTTCCCACTCACTCCTCACTCTGCACCAAGACTCAACAGTGATCTGTCTTTCCTCTAAATGTATATATCACTTATGTCTCATTTGGCTCTTATATGCCTGTAGGGTCAGTGACAGATGGTCTAGCAAAACCATATATATGGGAGATATGTGTATACATACACATCACTGCCCACCCCCACACTCATTTCAAACATGCTCTCTGTCCTCAGAGAACTTATTATCTGACTACTCCTCCTTAGCATCTGATTCCTCTGTTTCTTAAAATGTTTTCATTCACAAAACGTTGTGCTTGCATCAACCCTGCTGGCTCTCTCCATTTACTTCTCGGTGATCTCATCCATACTCTAATGTGACTTCCAAGGCTGTACCTCTCATCCAGACTCATCCCATAATTGGGACTTTCCTACTTAAATGTCTGCTGAGTATATTTACGTGGATATATGACTGATATCTCATGCTCATTATTCTTAATCTTCAGTTTCCCATCTAAACATGATCTTAAACCATCTATGTCAGAACCCTGATTATCATTCTCGACACATCTTCCTCTTCATCTTTTTGTACATCCGATTCTTGCATACCCTCTAAACTGTTTTGTGAATCCTGATGTCACTGTCAACTTTCATTTGAGGTAGGTACTACAATAATGTTCTTACTGGTTTCCTTACCTCTAGTCTTCTCCCCTTCTACATCACTATCAGGAGACAAGTCTCTGAGATAAAATCACATCAGTGCTTCTGTATTACCTTAACCAACCCAACGATCATACTCTGAGACCTGTGATTACCAGTAATTGTATCATCTCCATAATTTCATGCAATCCATCCTCTTAACACTGTCTCCTGGTTTACTCCCCTTGGTGCCTTGACCTCTTTGCTTCTAACCTAGCTCAGTTTCACAGTCAATTATCATAATCCTAACCTCACACTAACATTTGGTTCTCTGCCCCCTCTTGCTTCCTTTGTAATTAATTCAATTTTAGTAAAGCCATAATTCTCTGCCTGCAAGCTGTGATGAAATCTAAACCTCTGTTACTCTGCACTTGTATCTGAATCTGAACACAGTTGGCAGGTATCACTTTACTTTCCTGATGCAAATCTCAATTGGGTAGTCAATGCCTAGCTTCTGTATTTTCTTAATTAACCACTCTCAAATTCCCCTAGATGACACTTCTCTCTTCAAACCCAAAGAGCCCCTCCAACCGCTCAGTTCAGTTCAGTTGCTCAGTCGTGTCCGACTCTGCGACCCCACTCTCAGCTAAAAACAGTGCTTCTTATTTCAGAGAGAAAACTGAAGCCGGGGCTTCTCTTGTGGCTCAGTAGCAAAGAATTTGCCTGCCAATGCAGGAGTCATAGGTTTGATCCCTGACCTGAGGAGAACCCACATGCCGTGGAGCAACTAATTCGTGTGCCACAACTATTGAGCCTGTGCTCCACAAGGAAACGCCACCACGAGAAACCTGCATGCCACAATCAAGAGTAACCCCTGCTCGCTGCAACTAGAGAAAAGCTCAAGTAGCAACAAAGACTGCTAAACTAGAGGAAACAGCTATACCCTTAATCTTAATTTGATATAAAACTTAACTTGATCTAAATCTAAAACAGATCTGCCCATATCTGTGCACTAGACATGGCATTCTGTAATAGCTGTTGAACTGAATCAGTTCAATATTTGTTGAAACTAATCTATTTCCAACCTACTTCGCAAATTCTTGAAAAGCCTGGATTAAGTTGGTACCTGGAAGTCCTCTAAATAAAATCCTTTGGGGGAAGAGTCATTTATTCTTTCATTCACTCAGTCAACAAGTATATCATGAGCACTATTAAGAGACACTTTGTTACTGAGGATTCAGAGTCTAGAGGGAATAACAATAATTCTATATTAAAGTTATACAGGACAGTGAAAACTATTAATAGTATATTTAAAAAATAAAATAAAATTTAAATCCAAAGTAACATTAAAAAAAAAAAAGATATCCATTCAGCTATAAATTGGATCTGGGTGGTGCAACTGTTGTTGAGGTGTCCTAGAAAGAACAAGGGGATTTCACATTCACTTTACAAATTCTGTTTTTTAAAAATAGGAAATATAAATTATTTTTAATAAATAATATATTAAAAACAAATATAAAGGTTAAAGAAAACAGTAATAGAGTTAGAAATAAAGATAAAAAGGAGCTTCTGGAACTGTTTAAATCCAGAAAAAAAAGTCTAAGGGCCTCTAATATAAAGAAATTCTTAGGGCCAAAATCTAACCCTTAAAGTTCTGTACAACTTGAGATACAAGACAATACTTCCCACAAGTGCACTCAGAATTTCATGGCAATCTCCAAATTGCCACTTTGGGTTAGAAAAAAGCGATAATCTAATTTGGCTCATCTAGGAAAGTTTGGGGAGACCAGGATAAATTACCCTACTCAAAACTTTCCACAGTTGTTCCTCACAGATACCAAAAAAAGAGCAGAGATATTATATATTTAGCCTAGAGTTAGAGAAAGCCCTTGACCTTGAATTTTCCATAAGGATTAAAGAAAGCCCTGAACTTTGAAAAAATGCTTACTCTTTACACTGTGATTTAAAAAATAAATAAATAAACAACTGTGATTTTTTTTAAGCTAATAATTGATAATTGTTAGAGCTGCCTTTTGGATCTTCAGGAATGAAAAGACCCCTAAAACTAAGACTTGATGATTTAATTTTGTGTTTATATACTTATGTGTTCATTCCAGGCAATATCAGAGACTGAAGTTTGAAATACATAATAGAATATATGAAACAAATACATCATAATCTCTGTACCTTTCATATCTTATGCTGTGTCACCAGGAATTGCAGTTGACCCTTGAACAATACAGGGGTTAGGGGTACTGACCCTCATTCAGTTGAAAAACCTGTGTATAACTTTACAGTTAGCTCTTCATGTCTGCATTATCTGCATTGCAGATTCAACCAATCTGCAGACTGTATAATACTGTAGTATGTATTTATTGGGGGAAAAAAATTCACCAATAAGTGGACCTGTTCAGTTCAAAGCTATGTTGTTTGAGGGTCAACTGTATTTTTGAAATCACTGGGGCAGTATTGTGCTGATATTTTAAGAAGAAACAACAGGATAAAATTATCCTCAAGTAGATAAATGTATGGTACATTTTCAAATTAGATAAAATGTGAGCATAACTTCAGGTCTATGGTGCAGAGAGAGAATAAAAATCGGAAGGCTTTCCTGCTGGCTCAGTTGTAAAAAAAAAAAAAAAAAAAAAATCTGCCTGCTAATGCAGGAGACACGAGTTCCATTCCTGGTCCGGGAAGATCCCACATGTTACAGAGCAATTAAGCCTATGTGCCACAACCACTGAGCTTGTGCCTAAGAGCCTGGCGACCGCAACTACTGAGCCCACATATTACAACTACTGAAGACTTTGTGCCCTACAGTCCATGCTCTGCAACGAGGACTGTAATGAGAAGCCCTCCCACCTTAACTAGAGAGTAGCCCACACGCACAGCAACTAGAGAAAAGCTCGAGCAGCAAAGAAGACCCAGCACAGCCACAAATAAATGAATGAATAAATAAAATTATTTTTAAAAACAAGAATACCTAAATTTGATATAAAAACTGTATTTCCTTATCTGGACGAATTACTGTGTGATAGGTCCCAAAAGAATTGCAGAGAACATGCCTAGAAATTCAAATTTTTATATAAACCTAGAAGAGCCAGAAAAGATCACAACAAATAAGTGTACAATAGAAACAGAACACAGTTTCAAAAGGAAGTAGCTGAAGAATAGAATCCTCTTTAAAATATAAGAATTGCAGAGAACATGCCTAGAAATTCAAATTTTTATATAAACCTAGAAGAGCCAGAAAAGATCACAACAAATAAGTGTACAATAGAAACAGAACACAGTTTCAAAAGGAAGTAGCTGAAGAATAGAATCCTCTTTAAAATATAAGAATTGCAGAGAACATGCCTAGAAATTCAAATTTTTATATAAACCTAGAAGAGCCAGAAAAGATCACAACAAATAAGTGTACAATAGAAACAGAACACAGTTTCAAAAGGAAGTAGCTGAAGAATAGAATCCTCTTTAAAATATAAGAATTGCAGAGAACATGCCTAGAAATTCAAATTTTTATATAAACCTAGAAGAGCCAGAAAAGATCACAACAAATAAGTGTACAATAGAAACAGAACACAGTTTCAAAAGGAAGTAGCTGAAGAATAGAATCCTCTTTAAAATATAAGAATTGCAGAGAACATGCCTAGAAATTCAAATTTTTATATAAACCTAGAAGAGCCAGAAAAGATCACAACAAATAAGTGTACAATAGAAACAGAACACAGTTTCAAAAGGAAGTAGCTGAAGAATAGAATCCTCTTTAAAATATAAGAATTGCAGAGAACATGCCTAGAAATTCAAATTTTTATATAAACCTAGAAGAGCCAGAAAAGATCACAACAAATAAGTGTACATAGAAATAGAACACAGTTTCAAAAGGAAGTAGCTGAAGAATAGAATCCTCTTTAAAATATAAACATTTTATCTGATACTGTAAGTCCAAACTCTGAGAATAGACCAATTTATTATAGATCTTTTTTCTTACATTTTTGGTGAGTGATTGGATATTAGTAAGATAGTTTCATATTACCAAACTCCTTATCTGGGTCTCCAAAAACTCAACTGGAATATGCTATTAACTATTTCCAAGTACTGTCTTTCCACTATTTCTTGTTGAGTTGCTAAGTTGTGTCCGACTCTTTTGTGACCCCATGGACTAGCCAGATAGGCTCCTCTGCCCGTGGGATTTCCCAGGAAAGAATACTAAAGTGGGTTGCTATTTCCCTCTCCAGGGGATTTCCCTGACCCAGGGATCAAACCCATGTCTCTTGCATTGGCAAGTGGATTCTTTACCACTGAGCCATGAGGGAAGTCCCTTTCTAATTCACCTAGGTTTTAAATACCCTAATTTCAAAAAGTTCTTTCCCATGTCTACACTAAATTTTTCTTACTGTAATAAATTAAAAAGGCCAAGTTGAATTTATCTGGTCTTGTGTAAAAATGATTTCAGAGCAAAAAGTGATGAAATTATACAACATTCCACAGATACAAGATAACATTTTATGACAGCTATAGACTTACATAGCCAATGCTATTTGTGCTTACATAGCCAATGCTATTTGTGCTTAGATAGAAACGGAAAAAATCATCAATAATAAAGTTAAGTACTTTTATAGCTTTGCATTTTAAAAAGTAGTCTTTGTTTTTGAAATTATTAAGTATAATAAAAGTAATTCACAAAGAAGCATACACTACATAGGAAGCTATACTATGTTCTATAATGATTAAATCATCACATTGATCTAATCTCTTACCTCCAAACCAAATTTCAGATGAAGTACCTTACCTCATTTCTCATGATTCTCCAAAGATTTAGTGTAATTCGGCCAACAATATTTATCTCACTCATTGTATCTGATCCATACTCATCTCTTTCGCTGCAAATCTATTCTCAATTTTGTCATCTATAGAAATGAATACAGACTGCATCAGGACTCACAGAAATCAAATTTCCAAGTGAACCGTAAGAAAATGAGAATAATAAAAATGAAGTATAAGGATTAAATGTAATTCACAGTCTATTTTGTATTAGACTTAAGAGAATAATCATTATTTTGATACGTTTTTCTGTCCTCTTTAAGTTATAAAAGAATTTTGTGAAATAAATGTATCTGAAAACTATACATATTTTTAACAATAAAACATATATATACACATGTATTTTTAAAATAAATCCTTTTCTCTTTAAATATGATAAATACTGGTGCTATTTTTATGAATACCTAATATCACATCATTCTTTGGTGTTTGGATGAAAAACATTTATTATGAAACTTGTCATCTCTTACAAAAAAATGGTAGAATTTTTAACGTACACAATTCTCTGAAAATTTGTTGACATAAACTAATGATGTTCGTATTGAGGATGAAATTCTATTAACTATATATAGAGAACTAGTTGAAGAGTACCTCTTATAGCATATAGACTTCTGAGTTTAATTTCTAAGTGATGATTATATCTAGACTAGAAATCAAAATGTGTTTCTAGTATATAACACTGGGTATAAATGAATGTTGTTGATTAGAGGCTCTGGAATAATAAGTATATTCATTGACTCAATGGACATGAGTTTGAGCAAACTCCAGGAGATAGTGAAGGACAAGGAAGCCTGGAGTGCTTCAAGTCCATGGGGTCGCAGAGAGTCAGACACGACTTAGCAACTGAACAACAATAACGGTATCTGAATGTCTGTTGAGTCCAAGAACTTTACTAACGTTATTTTATTTTAATACAGCTACTTTATTATGTTTGTACTATAGTGCAAAATAAAAATTATACTTTCTACTCAGAAATGTTTTATCTTGCCCCAGGTCATGTAGTAACAAGAACTAGTATTCTAAAACTAGTATTCTAAACCTGGGTTAGTTGATTATAAAGACCATGATTATAAAGACCTACACTCTTCTTTATTTTAGAGACATAATGCTTAAAAGATTTTTTCAAGTGTATAGACAGTGATTTAGTATGTTTGCAGATTATATTCCATTATAGTTTATTACAAGGTAATGAGTATAATTTCCTGTGCTCTACTGTATGAAACTAACAGTATATTACAAAGCAATTTGAAAAAAGGTTTAAATTTAACACCTACATAATGTTTATTACATTCTCAGGCACTGTTCTCAGTATTTTACAATCACCCTATGAGATAAGTTCCATCACATCCCCATTTTACAGATGAACAAACTGAAGTATCAATAGTTAAGTAACCTATCCTGTTGGACATCCAAATCCTGTTGGCCAGGGCTTGAACCCAGGTAGTCTTTCTGCAGAATGAACTCTTTACCACTAGTGCTCTTTACTGTGGTTTAGTGGTTTAGTCGCCAAGTCGTGTCCGACTCTTGCGATCTCCTCTGTCCATGGGATTCTCCAGGCAAGAATACTGGAGTGGGTTGCCATTTCCTTCTCCAGAAGATCTTCCCGACCCAGGAATCGAACCAAGGTCTCCTGCACTGCAGGCAGATGATTTACCAACTGAGCTATACTATGATTCCTTAAATCGTGCCCTTTCTACGTTTCATGCCACCTCATAAATGGTTTCAGTAATGTTCTAAAAGGACATGAAGTTTCCTTCATTATTCTGAGGTCATATACTTTGTTACAAATTAATCAACTAGTAAGTGCACCGAACACTCACACTGCCTATCCTCAATGTTCAGAACCCTATCCCAAGGGAAATGATGTAAAAACTGAAATGTATCACTATTCCTCACTCATGGGACACAGAAGCTACAAAAAATTAATTCCATGAAAAGCTAAAAGCAGCTATCTTTTTATCCTAAGACTTTGCAAAGCTCAAAATATTTGCTGTCCTTGAATCTTCTAGCTTCAACCCTTCTCTTTCTATTTACCAACACTTTGGATATTTTGTTGACTTCATAACCCCTTTCAGGAGGTATCTTGATTGGTTTTACTAATTTGTATTTGACCTTTAAGCCTCTGGAACTATATGCTACTTTGTCCTAGTCAGACTTGGGGGGGGGGCTTTAAAACAAAGTTATTAAAAATTTGGTAACTATAAAGAAACATAATTTTAAAAATGCTAAAAAAACCTAATTTTGGTATGAATGTTATTATTGTCTCCCTCTTCAATTAGAATAGCACATTAGAGGAATAGACTTCAAAATTCATGTAATTTTTAGCCTACTACTGCTACTGCCGCTAAGTCACTCTGTGCAACCCCATAGACAGCAGCCCACCAGGCTCTGCCGTCCCTGGGACTCTACAGGCAAGAACACTGGGGTGGGTAATTTTTTAGCTTGACACCTCCCCCCAAAAAAACAACAGTTAGTGTTTCTCTACCATCTCCTCGTTCCTCACCAAATAGATAAAACATAGAAACAGACAAATAAAATAAAATTATGGTATGCCAAGTCAAAGAAATGTTTTGTACTTCATAATGATTTTAAAGACTATCTCATAAAGCAGAAAAATACTTATGTTAAAATGCTGGGTAAAAATGGGACATATGTATGATTCAAGTTACATAAAAAAATAAAGACCTGTATTTTTTTTGTTGTTTGTTTTTCAGTCACTAAGTTGTGTCCCACTCTTTTGTGACCCCATGACCTGTAGCCCACCAGGCTTCCGTGTCCATGTGACTTCCCAGGAAAAGAATACTGGAGCAAATCACCATTTCCTTCTCCAGGGGATCTTCCTAACCCAGGAATCGAACCCATATTGCCTGCACTGGCACACAGATTCTTTATCACTGAGCCAGTAGGGAAGCCCCAAAGACCTAATGTTCTAAAAAGACCTAATGTTCTAAAAAGACCTATGTGTGTATATGAAAAATGACTAAAAGAAAAATAAACAACAGATATACTAACGGTATCTACAACAGTGATTACAGCATTTTTCTTTCACTTTTCTTGATTTTCAAATTTTTATATAATGGAGTTATGATAATATCTAGAACGTCCACAGTTTAGTGTAAAACAAAGTCTTGTCTTTATTTATTCGTAATTTGTTCTGTAGCTGAACAAAAAAACATTCACAGCGTCCTACCTGGCACCCGAGAGATCATCTGGCATAAGTCAACACTTAGTGCAGCAGCCCTCTGTAAGAGGTAACCCCAGGAATGCATCTGAATCTCATATCCTAGAAGAATATCAGGATCATACCTGAAGAAGAAATGAAAAAATTAAACCTTTAACCAGAAGATTGCTTCTTCATTAAACAAATTACAAAATTAAAAATCTATTTTTTATTATATTCCTGAGGTGGGAAAGGGTGATACAGTGTTTACCTATAGAATTTCTATATAGGAAGGAATGGGACATTTAGAGTTCTAAGTTTGAAGCTACTTTTGTAAAGCAAAAAGTAGTTTCTACTTAGGTGTTTACTTGATATGACTTGGCAAAGAGGCTGCTGAAAACTGAGGTGGAAGGCAAGCATTACCAGTTAAATGCATGAATGAGGGTAAAATGAGATATAATGTGGGTAGGGGTGGGGTGAAGTATGAGGGCATGTGTGGATACGGTATTTTGAAAATGATCTCCCAGGTCATTCTGTTGTCACTTTCTACCCCCTTTAAACAGTTATAATGCTGAGAAAGAAAATGGAAACTTCTTCCTTTTCCCTCCAATTTTAATAAAGACTTTGTCCTCACATAAAGGCCTTGACAATGACAAGTTTGCCTCTAAACTTAAGAGAATGGTGACTTAGTTTAATGGAAGAATGAAATATTAATAGGGGTGAGATTAACGTGGGGAAGCTGAACAGCAAAAACTAGGCAAAAAATGTGCTCGCTGTGGCCACACGGTTGCACTGGTAGACTGAACTGACAATCTGCATCTGACTCAGAAGGAGGCATTTTGTACTTCTGAGGACTTTCACAGTGACCACCATAAAAAAAAAGTTTGATTACAGAACACAAAAAAATAGCATGAAGATTTACTTTCACAGGAAAACTGTGTGGGCAAGACAAGAACTGATTACAGTCGTAAGTGGAGAACAAAAACTTTGAGCAAAAAATACTGCAATGCTATCAAATCAGAAGCTCTAAATTACTTTGATTGTTGTGCTGTGCTGTGCTAGTCAGTCCTGTCTGACTCTTTGTGACCCCACAGACTGTAGCCCGATAGGCTCCTCTGTCCATGGGGATTCTCCAGACAAGAATACTGGAGTGGGTTGCCATGCCAACCTCCAGGGGATCTTCCCAACCCAGGGATTGGACCCAGGTCTCCTGCATTGCATGCGGATTCTTTACTGTCTGAGCCACCAGTGAAGAATACTGGAGTGGGTAGCATACTCCTTCTCCAGGGGAACTTTCCAACACAGGTATCAAACTGGCATCTCCTGCATTGTAGGCAGATTCTTTACCAGCTGACCTATCAGGGAAGCCCCCTGATTGTTGTATTTATAAAAGCCAAAAAGCAGAGTGAAAGATCACAAAAATTTGTAAAGTTGGGTTTCACATAACTGCCTTCAAAGTCATTCTGAATTATGGAATGACCAACCTGCCCAGATTATATCACTTAACACTTCAAGTGTCATCCGACGTCTACAGTGTAAGATTATCTCGGCCTACTAATGTAAGCAGTATTTGCCTGCTCTGCAATTGTGGCTCAGATCAGATCTGTGGCACTTCAGTGCGTCATGGACAGACCAGATCTATGTTTAGAACCATTTTCCAATATTCTGTCATTCTTCCATAGCCATTTTCATTAAAAGGGTATTTAATTACCTTAGTTTGTACTTTGACAACAAAGAGTATCACATATATGTCTCCTTATTTTTAATCTGAAGGATTTAGTGGCTGGCATCAAAAGAACTAGCTTTGAACCTCTGCAATAATATTCTTTTCATTTTTTCCTATTCATTAAGGGCCCTATAAAATACATTCCCTAATGTAAATTTCAGTATCTGGTGATCTGCTTTTGATCCATTATTACACTACACACTTACAAGGTGAAGTCGCTTAGTTGTGTCCGACTCTTTGCGACCCCATGGACTGTAACCTACTAGGCTTCTCCGTCCATGGATTCTCCAGGCAAGAATACTGGAGTGGATTGCCATTTCCTTCTCCAGAAGATCTTCCCGACCCAGGGATCGAACCCGGGTCTCCCACATTGGAGGCAGACGCTTTAACCTCTGAGCCACCAGGGAAGCCTACAGACTTACAAAGTAGCCTTCAAACTTGTTAGGAGAAAAAGATAACATATGATTTCCTCTATATAAAAAGGACAGAAATTTCTGAGAAAACCACTTAATAAAACTTATTAATTTAATACAACAGCCAAATGGATCTTTTCCCCAACCTATAAAAGTGTTTTCTTGGTAGAAAGTACAGTGTGGCTGGTAATTCTGGAACAAAGAGTAGGATTGCAACATAAGTGTGGAGAAGCTAAAGAAAGCAAAGCATTATGCAACAACGTGGCTAAGACTTAGGCTCAGAGATCAGAGGTTAAGTGTAGACTGATTCTTTAAAAGGAAGTCCAGAAAGGTTCTAGAGCCTTAACAAGAGTCTCCCAAAACCACTCCTGCTCATTAGTCTTCTAAAATAATATCCAGTATCTTAACATATCTTTTTGTTGATAGCAACTTCATCAACTCTTCCATTAATCTCTTCTCAGAGCAAAGATGAACTAGCTGTATGATGAGTGTATCTCCCTATAAAATTATGTAATGTCTAAACTTGAAAAGCTTGGGCAGAAGTGTCAAGTGTCTCTAAAGATCATCAAGGATAGGAGATGTGAAGGATTCCCATACACACACAAAAGAACCCACAGCAGATAGCTTTAACACTTCTCATTTAGAACAGGCATTGCAATTTGGCACAGTTAACTCTGAAGGTTCATTTTCATACTATTGGAGATCAAACCAGTCAATCCTAAAGGACATCAACTCTGAACATTCACTGTAAGGGCTGTTGCTGAAGCTCCAATACTTTGGCTACCTGATGTGAAAAGCCGATTCATTGGAAAAAACCCTTATGCTGGGAAAGATTGAAGGCAATAGGTGAAGGGGATGGCAGAGGATGAGATGGTTAGATAGCATCACAGATCAATGGACATGAATCTGAGCAAACTCTGGGAGACAATCAAGGACAGAGAAGGCTGGCATGCTGCAGTCCATGGGGTTGCAGAGTCAGACACAACTTAACGACTAAACAACAACAAGCATTCTGAACTTAAGAGAAGACTTTGGAAGGTTGCTGGAGTACCTATCATATACATTTCTAAGCATGAAGAGGATGCCAAATTATTACAGAGCTCTTCTGTTATAACTGTTACACAGTTCTTCCAATTTCTTCATCTGAATTTCTTTGACTCATGTAACATCTTATTATTGTAAGAATTATCTTTCCAATCAGCAACTTGCTCTGTTGTGGTAAATGGTTAATAGATTGACTAAACACACTTATTTTTTTAATAGCTATGATAATTTTTTCTCAACTAACAAGTGTCTCTTGTAAACTACTACTGCTCAGAGATGACTGCTGAAAAAAACAAAAAGTTACCCTTAATGCTTCTCTTAATAGATTTGTTAAAGATTTGGTTCTTTTAGAAAACCTGTGTCATTTCAACATTTTCAGATCTATCATGTATATTCATGTTTCGACCCAAAGGCTGTTCGGTCTTACAAGACTCTCAAAGCTGATAAGATATCGGATTCAAGTTCAAAGTTCCAAGGATTCCATATTTCTTCTGTGAAAATATTTGGTTACAGTAACAAAATCTTAGTGACTTGTTCTTTAATTTTTGTAAATTTTATTCACTTTAACAGGTTTCTGAAAGTTACACAAAGAACAAGATTGAGTAAATGCAATTAGTAGTGAAGAACACAATTGTGGAGAAAATGGAAGCACCAGAAACATGAAAATGATTTTATTTGCTTAGGCAGAAAAAAGTTGCTTCACAACTTACATTGTAGATAACATTAAGACCTGTACAGATGAGAGGTGAAAGAGCTCTAACTCGGGGAGTGGCAGCGAGTGTTGGGAGAGAAGGAATGATCTTGAAAACTAATTCTGAGGTTAAATAGATAGGAGGGACTAATGCATGGACTAGGGAAAAGAAAAAGGTGGACTCAAACTGTCACTTTCACTTTTCACTTTCATGCATTGGAGAAGGAAATGGCAACCCACTCCAGTGTTCTTGCCTGGAGAATCCCAGAGACGGGGTAGCCTTTTGGGCTGCCATCTATGGGGTCGCACAGAGTCGGACACGACTAAAGTGACTTGGCAGCAGCAGCAGCAAACTGTTTAAATTAGGGAGGCTAGGGAAATGTGGAAGTAATAGTTCAAGGAAATAGAGAAAGATAAAATATGTCTATGACAAGAATATAGTGGATCTGGTTTTACTTGTTTAATAGCACTTTACATGACTTTACATATTTGCCACCTGAGGAAGTAAATATTAAGAATGAAAAAATAAAGATGATAAACCTCTTTGAGACTAGCATCTGTATTTAATTCAGTTTTATATTCAGCACCTAGTACTGTATTTTACAGAGTTAATATTTAAGTACTGACAAGGCTAAGAGTTTTATGTGCTTTATTGCACTTAATTCTAATACCTATTACCCATTTTACAGATGAGGAAATTAAAGTTTAGAGAGATAAGCAACTTGTTCAAGACAAAGACAAAAAGAGAGATGGCTGACTCCCAAGCCTACGCTCTTAGCAAAGCCTGTGTTAAGTAGGTACTCAACAAATGAAGTTTAAGAAGGAAATAACCTTTAAGGGAGTTGTTTGGAGTAATACATAAACAACATTACAGAACTGAAATGCTAACATTTAATTCTTCTTCTTCTCTTTCTAGTAGCCATGTGATGTAGAGTAAGAACCAGAAGTTAATTTTATTTTCTTTATTGCACTTTTCTTAACAGCTAGTATAATTCATGTTATGGAAATTTAAGAAAGTTACTACACTTGCAAATAACTGACAAGATTCTCAATGTTGGCAGGTAATCCTATTGCTAGGAATATACCTAACAAGGAGAACACAAGCCTACAAAGCCCAGGGACACTACTGGATATGCACTGGCCCATAAAATGGTATTTGACTAAAACTCTTACATGTTCCTTTTGCTAAGCTGCTTGCAGGTGAACTCTGAAAGTACCTGACATGTTGACAAGCTGTGTGAGAAGATAAAAGATAATGGTAAGACTCAAATGGATGTGAATCCATCCAGTCACCAGTGCTATAAATAGTAAAAATACATTCCTCTTTTTTCCTCCCTAGAGTGGTGGGGAGTAGCATATCATTTTTTAATTTTTTTTTGATGCTCTGACATCTAGTTTTGTTTCTTTGAAAATGTTTTCTGGTGGTCTAATTTTCTTTCCTAAAAGATTCTTTTTAATTGAAGGATAATTGGTTTACAATATTGTGTTGGTTTCTGCTACACATCAACATGAATCAGCCATAGGTATACATATGACCCGTATCTCTTGAACCTCCCTCCCACCTCATCATACCCCTCTAGGTTCTAATTTTCAAGATGGATTGTATTAACCCATTTGTAAAATATCATTACTGATCTTTAATACAATATATCATCTCACTTTTACAGGAAAAAGTTCTCCAAAGCAAAACAGAAAGGGTTGAGTGTAACAACATGCTCAAGGACAGCTTTTATCCATACATCAGAATCCAGAGTTATTTTCCAACCTGCTTTTACGCATTTAAAAACCTAAACCTAGCAACAGGCAGAAGTTCTAAGTTTATAGAAAAGTGAAACACATGGCTACTAAGAGTTATACTCTTGAGAAGATGCATGAGATTCACTTAATTGTTTTATTTTAAAAATAAAATAGCTTTGGCAAAACATCGTTTTCATAAATTTTGACAAGATTCTACTATTAAGCATCAAAGCCAACATCAAATGGTCAAAAGAGATTTTTAAGAAATTATGTACACAAAAGGGTATGTACCAGATAGTCCTAGATTTATGAACAGATTATAATTAAAAATTTTGGAAATACAGGTTTGTTTAGAACTCAGAAAACATTTTCTTTAAAAAAAAAAAAGTAAAAAGGTATTGAAATGGTGGTTCCTAGGGTAGAACCCTATTTAATCAATGATACAATTTAACTTTATAGTTATTATTTCATCACCACAGAAAAATCTAAAATCTAACTGGAAAAAGCTAGAAGCTAAGCTAGCATTTGTGTCTTTCCCTGGCCCCTCAGTCCTGAGAACATTCTTTTTTTTATCCCTAATCTGATGGAAATGATGATGGTGATTAGAGATGAGAGCAAAATCCTTTCCAGAATAACTTTTCTTTAAGGGGCCACAGGAAGGGACTTCCTTTTTCATTTTTATCTTCACCTACATTACTCAGCAGCAGCACAAAGGGACTGGAAACAAAGCTGGAAAAATCAGAAAATAAAAACAATACCTCTTTATTATATTTGCAATTTCTTGAAAAAGTGCCTTCTCATCAGCAGCATAGGTAACTTGTAGTCCTGTGATTCCAGATCTAATAAGTAATGGGGTCTGATATCTGACATCTAAGAAATAAACAAAATGTTTATTACATATAATTGTGTTAAGTAATATTATCTTACTTTTGAGTAAAATTATACAACTAGAATATTTTAAAATAAGACAGTTTCCCCAGAGTAAACACATAATTGTTTCCTGAAATTTTTCTTAAAGGTTTTCTAGTATAATATGCAACTAAAAATTCAAATTTTATGTATTTTCAGCTATTTTCCTGCAAAGTCTACATTCACAAAATTCCCTAGATAACAACATGTCACCCAAAAATAAATTTTACTACTTTATTTCTTTTTATAGGAAGAACTTTGCTTAGTAGAGAATATTTTAATTAGTGGTATGCTGGAGAATGTTTACAAACACCATTCCATGGGGCGGGGGTTGGGGGGGGAGCCCTGATTTGTACTGCTTGCTTATTTCTAAGACATGAAAAATTCTGACCATGGCTAAATTCAAACTACCAATGTGACATCAACTACTTCAAAAAATTCATGAAAATTTAGCACCTGGCTCATGAGCTGGTACAAGCCAGCTCAAGTATATCACTGATTAAACTGCAAATTCCTGAACAGTTTTGTTTTGTTAAACCTTCCTCAATTGACTGAATTCAGATATTACTATTTAAAACTGCCAAGAACACTTGGTATTTATAAAATGCCTTATGTGGTATCCTATATGAAGAAACTCTAAACTTAAAGTATATGTATTTATGAAGAAATATCAACAAAATTGGAATACACCTTATGTAGTTTGCAAACCTTTAACTTACAGTAGTAACTTTAAAATTTTTTTAAAAACATTTTGGCCACACTGCATGGCATGTGGGATCTTAGTTCCTTGACCAGGGATCAAACCTATACTCCCTGCACTGGAAGGGTGGAGTCTTAACCACTGGACCACCAGGAAAGTCCATAACTTAACTTCTTAAAGCAAAGAAAAATCCTGTATTAGCAGCAAAATACCAGCATGTATATATAAGGAAGACTGTCTACCCAACCTATAGATACACAATCATTTGAATTCAACAGTAACAATTAGTATTTCACATAATATTTAGGTCAAATTAGATATGTTAATTGGAAATTTTATTAAGCTCTTTGTATTGTACTGCTTCTGACTTCTAACAATAATTCAAGAATAATAAATCTAAGACAAAATTAATATACACCACGTCCTATTCCCAAGGCAGCAAACATTTAGGGAGAAGTTCTTTTTTTAAAGCTAGCAAAACTTTACTACCGAAGTTTTATGAGCACAATATAAGAAATGAAAATTAAATCCCAGAATTCTTCATGAACATAGGTGCATGCATCCTAATATAACAGTGGCAAACTGAATACAGCAATAGCTGAAACAATATACATCAAAGCCAAGGTGAATGTATCCTAGTATTGAAAGTTCTGTTTAACACTAGGCAATCAGTTATTTTAATCTGATACAATAACAGATTATAAGATGTGCATGGTAGGAAACTCACAGATGCATAATCAACGAAACAGTACTATTTGAGGGAGTTCCTAACCATAAGGTAGAGAGGAGTTCTTTATGCTTGTTTGGTTTAGACCCTGAGCAAAGAAACTGCCTCAATACAAAGTTCTTCCTCTGGTGAAAGTGAAAGTGTTAGTCCCTCAGTTGTATACAACTTTTTGGGACCCCCTGGACTGTAGTCTCCAGGCTCCTCAGTCCATGGAATTCTCCAGGCAAGAATACTGGAGTGCCTAGGCATTTCCTTCTCCAGGGGATCTTCCTGATCCAGGGATCAAACCCAGATCTCCTGCACTGCAGGCAGATTCTTTACCGTCTGAGACAACAGGGAAGCCTACATACTTCCTAGGGTATGTAGGTATAAAATTAATGAAAATGACCAATACCTTGACTAGACACTGTCTTGTCTTTATCAATCACTATTACACCTGTGAGTTCTGTTTTGTCTGTATCCGGTAGTGGAGTGTCAGATGAGATGCAGTAGAACAGAGCACAGATTGGGTCAAATTCAGGATCTGGTTCTAAGTCTCGTCTAGTTCGAGCGTGTAATTCCACACTGATTAGGGTAAGATTTTGTATCTATAAAAGGAAATAAATACCATAGTTTTAAGCATTTTTTTGAGACAAGTTGAAAGTAGCATGTTTCACTAAGGCTCTGAGGAAATACATGTGTAAAATTACAGAAAAATGGCTATATAGGACACATTCACAATTTAACATTCCACAAATTAAAACTAGGTTTTTAGTTCTAAGATCAGATTAAATCAATTCATGTTTTTCTTTCAAAAACTATCTCTCTAGAGTACATGCAGTGCCTCTCAATTTTCTCCATTTCTATTTGAGTTAGAATGACTAGGCCAAAGGTACATTCAAACCAAAGTCTGTTACTTTTTACTTTCCATTCAGTTAACTATTGTTCTACCTGTACTTTAAACTCAAAACAGTTCTACTTTTTAGTTTGAAACTCCTACTTGTTAATTCTCTGAGAGTTACTTAGACTTTCATATATAATAGGCAATTTTTAAATAGTTTTTCCTGAAAAAAATTCGTAAGAATTGTAAGATGTCAACTATACAACAGCAAGGTTTTTGACCATGTATATTTTCTCTTTGACATGTTATCCAAAAAATGTCATATTTTTGCTTTTTACACTTAACTTCTTATGCTAACAAAAACGCTTAAGAGTAATCCTTACTTAGTTCTCTAAACAGAGTTAAAAATAAACTCTAGATAAGAAAAAAAGATATAGATTGGATTCATGATTACAACTGGAATTATAGCCATTACTGTACCAGTGATATGCATATATCTGGCAATGAAAAATAGGAGACTACTGTTACAATACTGTAATTATTCAGGTCACCTTAGTTTAATAAAGGATCTATATTTTGTATTTATCATGCATGCCCTCTGTTGAAATGTAAATGCAGAAATTCTCCTTAGTGATGGGAGTAGAATTTAGTAGGTATCTCTGGAGGACAACTAAATAATATCAATCAAAATTTTATAAGGACAGAACAAATTAGTGGTTACCACTGGGAAAAGAAGGGGGGAAGGTCATGATGGGATAGAGGATTAAGAGATACAAAATATTATGTATAAAATAAATAAGCAACAAGGATATGTTGTAAAGCACAAGGAAATACAGCGATTATTTTATAATAACTTTAAATGAAGTACCGTCTATAAAAATATTGAGTCACTATATACCTGAAACATATAATATTGTAAATCAACTATTTCAATTAAAAACAAGACATGTCCTTCAATCTAGCATACCTACTCTTGAGCATGTATCCAGTACATATACTATGTGGCCAAAATATATGCACAAAGATGTTTACTAAGATGATACTATTTTCAGTTTTTATAAGTTATAACCAACAAAAAACTAAATCTCTATCAGTTTGGAACTGGTTACTGGCAATAAAGAGGGTGGCATACATAAATGCTACACAGAATGAATACTCTGGAACCTTTAACAATTTGAAAAGAATGAGTCAGATCTATATGTCCTAATATGGAAAGATCACAACACAGTGATAAATGGAATAAATGAGTGTAATATGCTTCCACATATATAAAAAATGTTAAGCACATGCATAGAAAATGTCTGCAGAGACAAAAACACAAAACTGTTTATTGTTTTTGAGGAAGGGAATTCATGTGGGAGAGAAGCTTACTTTTCAACGTAAATATTTTTGTCTTGAAGTTTTTTACCATGTACATTAATAGTGCATGATTTAATCAGTAAATTTGTTATTAAGTACTTTTTAAAATAAAAAACATTAATTATGCATGTATAAGTTATATGGAATAAAACAAATCTCCAAAAATTGTGAAATGGAAACCTCCCTAAACCTAAACAAAACAAAAAATCAGTTCAATTAGAAAAGAAGGAACATATGGAAAAACTATGGAGAAGACTGAAGACAGTTTCGGCCCAGAAGAGTTCTGGAGGTTGATTTATTTATACACTAGGCCAAATTTCACACTCCAATTTTGCCTTTTCACTCAATATAAAATGCATTATAGTTCTTAGGGGTATTTTTTTTAAGCTAACATATGGATGAGATGGAGAGAGATTTACTGAGTGTGATCAGTAAAGAAGAGGGTAAGAAAAGGGAATAAAAACCTCTTTTTCTGCACTGAGTACTTTTTATGTAGAAGAGAGAAAGAGAGATTAGTCCAGGGTAATGGAAAAGAGGAAAAATGCTTGGAGCATAATTTCCTAGTACAAGTAGTAGTGGGTTTTTTTTGGTGCATTCCCTATCTGACCACCAGGTGGCTATTTGGACTGTGCCTTGACACGCAAAAAGCATGTGAGGAACCTACCAGCAACTTGCCAGACCTTCAAAAAGATTTTAACTTCAAGAAGGCCCAAGATTCTGAAATAGGGTTACATAGAATAAAACAATAGTATAAGAAGGAAAATATGTTTTTCAGATAATAACAGAAAAAAATCAAATGCAACAAGTCTTTTTGTTAAGGTCTATCACATTTGATTTAATAAATATTTTTTACAAAGTATTTTCTTTAATTTTTGAATTTTGGATGTGTACTTGTAAGATAAACATTCCTGAGCTTGTTACTTAATTTATCTGAGCTTCAGGGGATAGTATAGAATCAGATATGAAACAGGAACTAACTGAATGCTGCTGAATGAAGAAATGTGCAAATAAACTATTAGGTAGACTATGTTCTGATCTAATTCTAAAAAAGTAAAAATTTTAGATCAAAGTTAGGGTAAAATGAGGACAATATTTAATTTTTTTTCGTCAACTCATCTAATTCTCAGAAGACAGAACCTACTGGAGACCAAAAGTCCAACCAAAAAAATCATATTCTCCGCTCTAAGGGCAAAGACATAAAACAACGGTATAAACCAGTACTGACCAAAAGAAATATGAAAGTCACATTCATAATTTAAAATTTTCCAATACTCACATTAAAAAAGGTAATAATAGGTTAAATTAATTTTAAAATATTTTCATGTAATCAATATATCAAAACTACCCATTCAATATGTAATCAATATAAAAAATTACTAATAAGGTATTTCATATTCTTTTTTCCTATTAAGTCTTTGAAATCTGTATGCTTTTCACATTTATGGCACATCTCAGTGAGGCTGCAAAAGTTGTAATGGAAATAATAAATTACTTAAAATTAAATGAAATCTAAAATTTCATTCCTAGATATATAAGCCAAATTAAAATCCTCAATAACCATGATGTTAGTAGCTACCATTCCAACAGCACATATATAAGCAATGAAAATATATTCTAATTTCACCTCTGTGCCAATCAGACATGTTCTGAATTGTGTCTTCTTTACAGAAATATTTACAGTAAATACAGATAAATTAACAGTGAATACAGATAAATTTACAGTGAACCATTCATACATATTCTCCAGTAAGAATGTACATTTTTTTCAAGATAGCTTCCTAGTCTTTGCATATGGTTTGTGCTATGAAGATAACTGCATTATAAAGATTACATGAACACATGAATTGTACAAGCAATAATCCACTAAGTCAACCAAACAGAAAACACAAGTAGGTATCACATTTGGGATGTGATATAACATGGTAACATAACAATCCCAGAATAATATACAGAGTTTCAAATAGCTGAGAAACATTTTCTAAATTTTAGCTTCTTTTTAAAAATTTCAGGTATAAGGTTTGAGAAAATTGTGAAACCACAAAGCAGTCTCAATAACTGATGACTACTTTAAAAGTTTCTCTGTTTCATACAAATACATAAAAAGTAAGGACAATAATAACAAGATAAAGATGAACAGATATAGAATTTAATGTAGTCCTCTCTCTGAAAACTTTCTGTACTTGTACCATAGAATAAAACATACGAGTTAAAGTGTGTATGTGTCCTTGCTGTTGCAGTTTTACCTCATGTAAAGCTTTCGCCTCCTGTAAGTTTTGTATGCTGACTTTGAAACCGTAAGTATTGTTTAAGGATGGTCCATCAATCTGAGAAGTTTCTTTCTTTGGGGTATTTACTGCTGCAAATTGATTCTATTAAAAAAAACACACAGAGCCAGAAAAAAATAATGAGCAATCATTTCCTTTCTTTTGATTACTTACTTCTGCTTAAATAACTTCATGCATTTAGTAATACATGATAAACTAGTACCATCTCCTTAAGTAAAAGAAGAAACGTAAGTATTTTATTGGCATTTTTTTTGGGCTAGTAACTCAAGATACCAGAACTGGGAATGTGTAGAAATACCTAATATAATCTCTAAGTCAACCATATATTGATTCTTGTGTTTACAAACCCCAAATACAGAAAATAATAGCTTTGTAGAGAGTTGACATTTGTACCACATGGACATTTATCTTGACCTTTCTTGGAAATATGACAAACAAGTAAGCAAGCAATATATTTGCAAATAGTCTGGCTAAAATGTATAAAAGATTTAAAACTGTGGGTTTGTATTTTACCCTAATACAACATGTATCTGAAAGATAAACTAAAGTATAAATTTCAAGGGGTTAGAAAGAATAGAATCTATTTTTTTAATAAAAATATATATATTCTGATTTCCAAATCCATTAATCATTTTCCTGAAAGTGTTGATTTATGTTCATAGTATACTTGTTTTTAATATATATGACTTTTAATTCAATACTGATTTAAAAATGATAGTTTTAAAAAGCATTTGTAATCTCAAAATAGAAATACTAAAATACATTTTATGTAGTTAATGATATTTACGAGAAGTGGCCAATACAGAAGTGATCTCTATCATATATTTCTAAGCATACATTCTAATGCATACTTTTTTTCACATAACCATGTATTTCCAGTTAAGTATTACAACAATTTTTAGTATTTGAATAAAGACATTTATGATTTTTCAGAGTTTTGGTAATAAATACTGTTGCTTTCCTTTGATATTTAGCAAAATGAACTGAAAAATCAATAATGCTATATTTGAGAAAAAAGTAATAAACCAAGAAAAAGGATATACTTTTGGTGGGATCAAAAATCACTTACTTGAGCTCTGCTGTCATTGGATTGTTCTGATTTTGCCAGTAATCAGTTAATGTATTTGTATCCTCATAATCCACATTTTGGCTATCATATTCACTTTCTCTGTAATATTTGTATTTACATATAAGAATCTTTTAGATCCCAACAACAAAAATAAATTTTTTTAATTAGGCAATTTCTTGTTGTCTCAAAGACATGTAAATAAATGATGCAAAAATATAATAAAATTATTAAAAAATTGAGACACAAAGTTATCAATTATCTAACTGAAATCCAAGAATAAGAATGGATCTTCCACTGATCTTTAAATATGTTTAGCATAGTTACCTTTGCTTGTGTTAAAAGTACTCTTCTAAGAGCGTCAGTATTACTTCCTTTCTTATGACTCAATTTCTGGGTTTTTGGTTCTGCAGAAAGAAATTTTATATTTAACATACAAACCAACATTGCCTGCTTCTGTGTTTTTTTTTTTAATTTTTGTTGTTCCAATTTTTAGGTACCATTCATGAGTAATGTCCTATAAATTCTTCACAAAGATTTCACAATTTAAAAATGAAACTGACTCCAACCTGTGATTCCCACACTAAAATAACTTTTAATATTTGTACTATTAAATAGAAATTTAGATTTTATTTGTTGGAGTTTATTCCTCAGTTATTACCCTAGGGAATCATTTAATCCTTTTATTCACTGACTTATCAAGTATTTACAAAGATGAAGAAAAAAATAATCTTGTACCCTTGTGAGGTCTAGAGAGAGAATCAGACATTGATCAAATACATATAGAAAAGTAAATTATAACTGGGGTAAGTACAAGAAAGCAGAAGATAAGTGAGAAATTTTATCTAGTCAGGGAATTAGGAGAGCTTTTTTGAGCTAAAATCCAAAGAATAGAAATTAACTAGGTAAAGAGTGGCAATTTTCCCTGATTACCAAACAAAAAAACTGGAAATTGTTAAGGGTGAATAAGAAGGCTAGGGTAGACGCCCAGGTGAGAGATGAGGGCTTGGTAGTACCAGAGACAGAGGTAGAGGGTTTTGGGTAATTTAGGAAACAAAGAAGTATGAAAACCACAGGATGGGCGGTGGGGGAATCAGGTGATATTATAAATAAGACCACTATTTCTGACCTGTGTAACTCAGTACAGAAGAACTCGTGGTACTGTCCATTCAAATAAGGAATAGTTTTCAATGTGTGGGCATGTATGCATGTGTATAAAGCGTGCTGGGTGACTGGTAGTGAATGGATGCAATGAGATCGTAAACTAAGTTTAGAAAATACTGACCTTGTGGTGCTTTTGAGCATTCAAGTAGAAATGCCAAAGGTAGCTGGATATAGCGTTCTGAAGCTTAAAAGAGAATTCTGAACTGCAAATTTAAATTTGTGAATTACCAATTCTGTGGGCAGGAACTAGGGTCATTGAGAGGACACAGAGTAAAGAAAGCTTAAGGCTAAGCCTTAATAAGTCAGCCATGGTAGCGTAGCAGTTAGGCGGGCAGGTCGGCAGAAGAAATAGAGGAAAAGAACAGAATGGGAAAGACTAGAGATCTCTTCAAGAAAATTAGAGATACCAAGAGAACATTTCATGCAAGGATGGGCTCGATAAAGGACAGAAATGGTCTGGACCTAACAGAAGCAGAAGATATTAAGAAGAGGTGGCAAGAATACACGGAAGAACTGTACAAAAAAGATCTTCATGACCCAGATAATCATGATGATGTGTTGACTAATCTAGAGCCAGACATCTTGGAATGTGAAGTCAAGTGGGCCTTAGAAAGCATCACGACGAACAAAGCTAGTGGAGGTGATGGAATTCCCGTTGAGCTGTTTCAAATCCTGAAAGATGATGCTGTGAAAGTGCTGCACTCAATTTGCCAGCAAATCTGGAAAACTCAGCAGTGGCCACAGGACTGGAAAAGGTCAGTTTTCATCCCAATTCCAAAGAAAGGCAATGCCAAAGAATGCTCCAACTACCGCACAATTGCACTCATCTCACATGCTAGTAAAGTAATGCTCAAAATTCTCCAAGCCAGACTTCAGCAATATGTGAACCGTGAACTCCCTGATGTTCAAGCTGGTTTTAGAAAAGGCAGAGGAACCAGAGATCAAATTGCCAACATCCGCTGGATCATGGAAAAAGCAAGAGAGTTCCAGAAAAACATCTATTTCTGCTTTATTGACTATGCCAAAGCCTTTGACTGTGTGGATCACAGTAAACTGTGGAAAATTCTGAAAGAGATGGGAATACCAGACCACCTGACCTGCCTCTTGAGAAATCTGTATGCAGGTCAGGAAGCAACAGTTAGAACTGGACATGGAACAACAGACTGGTTCCAAATAGGAAAAGGAGTACGTCAAGGCTGTATATTGTCACCCTGCTTATTTAACTTATATGCAGAGTACATCATGAGAAATGCTGGACTGGAAGAAACACAAGCTGGAATCAAGATTGCTGGGAGAAATATCAATAATCTCAGATATGCAGATGACACCACCCTTATGGCAGAAAGTGAGGAGGAGCTAAAAAGCCTCTTGTTGAAAGTGAAAGAGGAGAGTGGAAAAGTTGGCTTAAAGCTCAACATTCAGAAAACGAAGATCATGGCATCTGGCCCCATCACTTCATGGGAAATAGATGGGGAAACAGTAGAAACAGTGTCAGACTTTGTTTTTTTGGGCTCCAAAATCACTGCAGATGGTGACTGCAGCCATGAAATTAAAAGGCGCTTACTCCTTGGAAGAAAAGTTATGACCAACCTAGATAGTATATTCAAAAGCAGAGACATTACTTTGCCGACTAAGGTCCGTCTAGTCAAGGCTATGGTTTTTCCTGTGGTCATGTATGGATGTGAGAGTTGGACTGTGAAGAAGGCTGAGCGCCGAAGAATTGATGCTTTTGAACTGTGGTGTTGGAGAAGACTCTTGAGAGTCCCTTGGACTGCAAGGAGATCCAACCAGTCCATTCTGAAGGAGATCAACCCTGGGATTTCTTTGGAAGGAATGATGCTAAAACTGAAGCTCCAGTACTTTGGGCACCTTATGCGAAGAGTTGACTCATTGGAAAAGACCCTGATGCTGGGAGGGATTGGGGGCAGGAGGAGAAAGGGACGACCGAGGATGAGATGGCTGGATGGCATCACAGACTCAATGGACGTGAGTCTGAGTGAACTCTGGGAGTCAGTGATGGACAGGGAGGCCTGGCGTGTGCGATTCATGGGGTCGCAAAGAGTCGGACACGACTGCGCGACTGAACTATGAACTAAGCCTTAATAAACTACAATATTTTTAGATAATAACTGAGAATGTGACGTAAACTTCAATGGAAAGCAAGTGGGAAGAAACAGAGGAGTAGGGGTAAAGCCAAAGGGAGAAGAAGCTCTAAGGAAGGAAAGTGTGGTCATAAGAACAATGGCTGCTTGGAGGGCATGTGATAGAAAGACTGAAAAACATCCACTGGTTTTAGCTACATGAAGATTACAGAGAATATTCACAAGATCCATACTGGTGAATTCATGGGGGCAGAATCCAGTTTAGAGTGGGCTGACAAATGAGTAGGATGTAAAGCAATAGAGCTGTCAAATTAGAGAGATCTTTTAAGAAATCTGGCTTTAAATGAGAGGAAAAAGAGTAGAGGCTAAAAGATGGAAGGTCAAGACATGTGTTTGGTTTTCTATTTTACGAGGGAAATATCTGGATATATATCAAAGCCAGTAGGAAAAATAAAGTTGAGAAGAAGATAACGTTTCTGAGAGGGCTCCTACATTTTATCCAGAAGGCAAGAAGAAGGGATGGAAACAGATGTGAGTATATTTCACAGCAGAAAGATTAAAAAGTTATCATGCGATGCTATCTAAGATATGATAAAATAACAATAACCTCTCATTAGCTGAGCTAAAATCCCATTTAAAAAGCTGATTTTCATTACATAGTCAATGCTGCTTTCATTTCTGGTATCTGAAGAGCTCTATGGTGACTTTCTGTTATTTCTAAACTTACCTGTTGACAAAGGACTAAGGCCAGTTGCCTCAGGAAGCCTTTCTAGTTTTCTCTGTATGATTGGTGTACTATGAAGGCAAAGTGGTTCACGTATCTCAGTTCTTGTCCTAACATTAATTGGGGATATCACTAGAGGCTCCTGGGGCTCAGTGCAGGGGCTCTTCTGTACACCATCTTTTATGGGCTTTAATAAGTTCTCAATAGTCAGAGAATGTAGGTCCTCTACTGGTGTGAGGGTCTGTCATCTCCATTTAATGTTTTGGAATCTGGGGATGTTGCCTGTTGCCAAGGGGGAATTGCTGGAGAATCAGGAGAGCTATAACTAATATAATAGTCATCGTCATCATCCTGATCTTTCTCAGCATCACCTGCAGAAGCAACTAGTGGCAGCATCTGACTTTCACTTGCAGTCTGATGGCATTCTGTGGTTGGCGCTTGTAAAGCAATCTGAGAATTGTCAACATCTTCCTTGGTATGTGCTGTAGTGGGGAGTATATGTGGAGTTGTATCCATTTTTGGAGGCGCTACAGGTCTGTCATCTGGATTAACTGAAGAGCTGAAGTCTTCAGCAGATTTTACAACTCCAGTTGGCTCCGTTTTAGACAGTTTCTTGGAACGTTCAAATTCTTCTTTGGCTTGAAGCCATGCCTGAACCAGTTGTCGACTTGGGGCACATTTGCAAGGCATGATCACAATTTTTTTATCTTCAGCCATTTTACGGTTATTACTTGATCCTTTATTGACAACTGCTTGGCCATTGCGAGGGGGTGACCCAGGTCTTGGATTTTGAGTCATTGCTGAGAAGGCTGTTTTCCATAGACGAAGTCCTTCCAAAGAAAAGTCTCCCTCAAACTCAGCCAGATCATTTGGAAGTCGAGTTTCTACCATGAGAAGCCGTCCACCGATCTCCCTATAAACAACATATTTTAGAACAACTGTTTTGTCTCAAAGAAAAATTACCAAAATATTTAGCTCCTTAACTTAGAAATTTTTAAAAGTTCTTTTTGGAGTTTTAAAAATGCCTATTTCTTTCTTCCCTTTCCACATCCTATGCCCCAATCTCCACATATATTTTATGCAGGTACATTCTATCTTTAGTCTCAATATGCTTTTTCTAACAGGTATATGACTACTAAATTAACTTCCTTTGGAAGGTATCAATACCAGGGAAAGAAAGTGTCCAATGAAGTCTTTTCAAGGAGATGGTACAGACACATCCGATTCCTTTCCTCTATTCATCTTAAATAACTTTTATTGTCACCATATAAGAATAAAAATGCTGGAAGAATTTATCATCAGAGACTATACCCCAGATTTTATCTATAACCTCTTTATACATTCTCTACTCTCTATGCAGCAGTCTAGCAAAGCCTGTCAGTTCAAACAAGTCTTTATACCCTGGCAAATTCCCTCAAACATTACAAAAGTCACACACAATTGATGTAAACTACCATAATTCTTTCTCTCCTTTACATGAAAATGGTTAATACTAACTTAAGAACTTAGCAGTTGGCAGGGTGCACATAGGTTAAATGCTACTAATGTATGTGAAGAATCACTACTTAAAAGGAAACCTGGCTTAGTTTCTAATAGTTACTGTAAGTATTAAGCTAAATTTCGTTCTCTAATATATCCATAGGTCATGTATTTAGGCCTTCTGCAGCAACATAATATTACTTTTTCTTCTTCATGGTATCTCTTTCATGACTATGAAGATCATTCTCAGTTTCTTCAATTACTTCTTGTAGGGCATGATTTCCCAAATGACCTGGTCACTTTCTAAATAAAGCCCAATGAACTGAATTCTTAATTTTTGATTGGAGCTGCAGGAACAGCACCAGAGTTACTATATTTCCTTTCCCCCTATATGTGGAAAGAGTCTAGCTCTTCCTAGTTAACTCCATAATCAGGACTAGCATGTTCCCTGCACCAACCTTGCAGCTTTATGAAAAATCAGGAGAATTATTGTTATCGAAGGAAATGAGTACACATATATGACGATACCCACCTCTAATATTAATAATACAGAGATCATAATGAAGTAAAAGATAAGCAAAAATTGCTGAGGTGTGCTAAGTTCAGCTTTCTTGGATATTGTCGGCAACATGCCAACTGCTACAACTCATGCTATAATATATATATCAAGAGCCTTAAATTTTTCAGTCATCCTATTTTGAGAGTTTTAAGTAAAGATTCCAAAATACAAGAAATGCTTTATGATGAAGGTATCACATAATTCTCTATAGTAGCCAGAGAACAACATTTCTGTCTAGTATATGCACTTGATAGAATATTATGCAGTAATTTAAAATGATGTTTCAAGACACTCATAAATTTGGCAAATATTTACATTATAATGGTGAGTGAATCAATTTCAACATAATATTGTGACTACAGTAAGAACACATCAATAAAACAAAATAAAATAAAATAATCAATAAAACAAAATAATGGTTGTTACATTATTAATATTTTAAAGTTTTCATTTTTAAGTATAGTTTTATTTACCAGGTAGAGAAATGGTGTCATTTTTATTTCTTCTTTTCCTAAATTTTCTACAGTGAATACATAGTTTTTAATTAGAAAACTCTGTATAGGGTACAAATTTCAAATATAATGACTATCATTTCCTTTTATTTCAGCTGCAGAACAAGCACCAAAGTTGGACAACAATTAATAGTAACAAAGTAAATGACTAGGACATGATAAGTTAACTAAGAATTAAGAAGATGTGCAAGGCTAAGGAAGAAAATACAGATGAAAAAATATACCATAATCACTATTGGTAAAGTCAAAGTCCCCAGAATGATGGAAATTAATGGCTAAGGAACATACGTTCATATATTCTGACAGTGAAATAAAGAGTTCCATTCATGTTAAAAAAAAAACAAAAACAAATGTGGGTACGAGGCACAAAAGAACAGCAAAACTATGTGCCAGGCAGTGCGGGGGTGAGGTAGGATGAGGTAGGATGAGGGATTTTCTACCTTTCACTTCAAATCCTTAGAGGAGGGAACTTCTACTCTGTATTTCTGATCACTTTTTCTCACCCTTTTCTTAAATGGACTCTTGCAGAAATTACTGCTAATCTGCTGGGTAAAAAGCTTGGCATTCACTGTCTCAGTAGGGTAAGGAACACAGTGCTGCCCAAGGTCAGTGCATACATGCAGTGTGGCCTCTTGCCTTTGCTGGCACATCCTGTCTCTTTCCATCATTTAGATTAAGCAGGGTCTGCCTCAGCAGTCCTGGCAATTCTGCTCTGCTTCTGACTGGATGGCTGAAATGAACTGCCTCTCCTACAACTGATTAGGTAAACAGGATCGAAGACACAGAGGCAGGGCCAAAAGCCATCCCTTAAACTTCCTGGATTAAGCCTTGTCCCCCAATTTAGCTCTTATCTGGTATGTTCTACCTTGGTGATACAGGCAGGACAGAATACCTACTTAACTACTGGTTTATAAATAGGCCAGGGCTGTGGTCTATTTATAAACCTTCACCTTTTGCTACTGGCTGTGTTTGTGCACGGATCTGTCTCTCTGTTTATCACTTTTCTGAAAAGGTTCTTAGAAGAAGAGATGAGGGGAATCAAAGTCCATCTTGTACCACTAATAAATGTACAAACAACAGTTAACAATATGAATGAAGATGCTGGCAATATGAAAAGAGAGTGTATGTAATAGAAACAACTTAATCTTCATTTAGAGAAATATCCTAAGAGTATTTAAAACATATGTATGCTTATTTTCAAACATTAAAAAAAAGTTCTTAAAATTATGAAAGCTTACCACTTTAGAAATAAATACCATCTTTAAAATGATAATACTATAAAAGTATTATGACATCCTTCTTGGCATCGTGTCATAGTCTCTAATCCTTTAATGTTGATACAGTGCAAAATAACAGATCCAAGACCAACACTGATCAACTTAAATAAATCTCTCTGGGTACAACCATCCACCCAGTTTGTGAATTCTTTTAATATGTCCATAATTACAAAATTGTTTTCATAATGATATAGTTACAAATACAGTATCACAGAGAAAGTAGTAGTCAGTTACCAAATTTTGTTACATACATTATAATGATTCAGAGTGGCCCAAGAGGAAAAAGAATTTTGATTACCTGGGCTTTTCTGGTACATCAGAAGGATTACTGCAAAATGGTTCTTGGTAAATGGTTTCTGAAAGGTCATGATCCAACAAAGTTGCCATAATTTCTTCCCTACTTGGTGGGGACATAAGTGGTTTCAGAATGTGAGCAGTTCGAGGGGTAAAACTGCCGTTTTTAGATTGCGAGGGAGAGCTGGTAGACCTTGGCGACTATCCGGAGTTGGTGTTAACACATCAGTGTTTCTTGAAACATACAATTCTAAATCTTCAGAGGCTGCATCTACAAGTTCACCATCAGGGGAGGATAGTATTGTAGTAAAAGAAGTATTGACTGCATCAAGAGCCTGTCCCATTTCTTTTCTGGTATGACTTTGAATCCAGTCTGAACTGCCCGGCTGTGAGAGGCTAAGAAACACTTCTTTGCTTATTGAACTCCTATTTAATCTGGATTTTTCATTTAGACAGTTCTCTGACTGCTGGATACAGAAAGTCTCCATAATTGAATTAGACCGAGATGTTAGAGGATGAAAGGTATTTTTCCACTGATTGTTGCGATGATTCTCACTGCTATCTATGGGTGATTTCTCAAACAGTTCAGGACTTAGAGTACCAGATCGAATCCATGCAGTTGAGTCTGAGGCATGATGTTTGTCTTCATCACATTTCTGGTTATCATGACTTAAAAACTCAGTTTTTTCTACAGTTTGTCCTGGGAAAAGATCCTGAACTGCGTCACTTAGGAACTTCTGAGGCAAATTCTGATCAGCTGGGACAAACTGACTTCCAGAATAAAAACTACAAAATCCAGTTTGACCTATTGTATTAATATCAAAATTGTAATTATGTTCAGGGGACAAGCTATCTTCAAGTGAATAACAACTTTCAAAACCTGGATCTGAAAAGAAGATGGGACTATCATCTGATAGGGAGTTATCCAGTTGGCCAGAGTTTTGTAAATTTACAGAGTCTACTTTAAGAAGTTTGGGAATTTTTTCTTTAGGTTTTGTACCTCTGGGAGTTCGAGGTTTTCTTGGAGATGTTACTGATCGTGTTCGTTTAACTGATTTGTTATGCTCAAGGGAAACAGAGATATTTTTGTTTGGCTGCTGTTTAGTAGATAACGGGTCTTGTATACTATTTGCATTTTGTGCTTTCTGTTGTCTTTTCTGCAACAATTCTTTTAGAACTGCCAGTCCAGACTGTCCTTCACCAAATGCTGAAGGTGTTGACACTTTCGATTCCTACATTGAGAAAGTGCTTTGGTTTGTGAAACTGCTTCTGACAATGGCTTTTGCTTTACCCTTTCAGGTTTAAAGTTTGACATGTCTAAAATAAAACCTCTTTGTTTTTGCTCCCAAGCTATTTGTTTGATTGGGCTTCTCAAAGAAGTTACAAAGCAATTATTAGGCATCTGACTTTCCTCTGAAGCTGCATTTCCTGGAGAACAAGTTTCACTGTGCTTTGAACGTTCTGCCATGCACACAATCTGCTGCTGACCATCTTTGCAATGCAAAAAATTCGAGGCATACGTCTGGTCTGGCTTTGATTCTAGGGAATTACGATATTCACTTAACTTTCCAAGAGATGACAAATAGCTTTTTTGTGTATTTGCATTCTCTTCTACCTTTGGAGACATTATGCCAGAAGACATCTGTGTATTCTGTGCTACCTGAGACAAATGGTTTGAAAGGTCAAATATATTTTTTTGAATCAAGCTTGATTCTTTTAGAGTAAACATAGGATTCTGACAATGAGACCGCTGAACATTAATTTTTGAGATTCCAGGTCCTAAAGAACTACAAACAACGGAAGAAGTCACATCATCTCGTGAACTGGGGAAGGCCTGCAAATCTACAGGTTTCTTGCTTTCTAGGAAAGAAGAAAAGCAGCTAGATAAATTCTGTTGTGCATGAATTCCAGTGGGGACAGGAGCCGAAAGAGGATGATCTATAGCAGAACCCATTACTGACACATCCTTCTGTTTAAAAAGTAGTTGAGAGCCTCCAGAGTTATCTGAGGTCTCAGGCACATTCTGCTGTTTCAGCACGAACTTAACTTCAGTACCAGCTTGAGGTTTCAGTTTTCCATCCTTTAGTGTTATGTGCTTTCTTGGTGTACTTTTCTCGTTTGTTTTTTGTTTCTGTTTTGCTCTTGGTTTCTTTTTTCCATCTTCTACTAGTTTATTTGTCTGATTTCGTTTGTTCCTTTTCTTAGAAACTGTAGAGGGATTAACAAGCTTTGTTTTTGATTTCTTACCTGCATTCTTGCTCGACTATTTTTTCCTATACGGGAATTAACAGTCTTACTATTATATACGTTAGGACCCTTAAAAAGCATTGCTTCTTTATCGGCAGCAGCCATAATTTCTTCAGCTCTTGGATCTGTGGGAGACCAGCAGCGAGGTGGAGAAGAGTTTATGGGACTTGTGCTTCTCTCAGAAAGAAAACCTAGTTTAGACATAACATCACTATAATTTGAGTCACAGTCTTCAGTTTCAGCATTATAAGATGGTGAGGGAGGAGAAAGAATAGCATGTGACCGTTTTTTCCTGAAAGATAAAGTTCTTCTAATATTTTCACTATTTGTCCTTTGTTGTTTACCAGTTTTTTTCTTAGCAGACTTATGTTTTGATTTTCTTCTGTGACTTTTCTTTGGTGTTAATGGATAAATGGGATATTTGGTTGCAGGGGAGTCAGGAACTTTTGGCCAAAAATCCTTCAAAGGTGCAAGTTTTTTATACAGTTCCATTTTTTCCTCTGTTAACATTACTTGTTTTTCTTTAGAGTCTATTTTTCCTAGTTTCACAAGCATATTTTTCCTCCCTCTAAACCTATTAATAATAATGTACTTTATGATGACAGGGGGCAACTTTTTAGACATTTTTCTGCGTTTTCGAGATTTGAGACTTCCATCTAAACTTTCACCAATTTCCATGGGATGAGGTAGGTTAATTTTTGAGTTGTGTGTTACAAAACTTGACTCACTATCTTCATTCTCATAATTTACCTTGCGTTTGGCTCTAAGGGTATATTTATTTCCATACAATCCAAAGGACTGCTCAGTTTCTAAGGTTCCTTCTCCAAAGTGACAGTCTACAAAACTGTCTGTAGATGTTTTATTTTCAAAAGTTCCACGGGTGACCTTAATTAAATCGCTAGCCAATACATTATCTTTCTCAGAATTATTATTATTACAAGGATTATTTTGTATACAATTATCTTTTGAGGATCCAGTCTCAGCAGTTTTGGTAGAAGTCTCCTGATGACCTGCAAGCTTTTTTTATTCATTTTTAATCGGGACTGTTTATTGCCAGGTTGTAGCTTATATGTGACAGGAGAGAGCTTTTGAGGCCTACTGAGACAATTAGAGAGAACAACACTGGGAAAAAACATATAATGTGCTGCTTGCTGGCTGAGGCTTGGTTTTTCTGTTTTATGTTCTTGAAATTCTTCGTATCTAATTTTAAGTTTATTTAGTCCACTTTCATCAGCAATGCTATCAAGAGAATGCATCATAGTTCTGTTTTGCCCTGAGCAAGACAGCAATTCACAATTTTCATTTAATGATGAAGGAAATAAACTATTCAGAGCTGTGCTGTTTCCTTTTTCATTTCCTTCAGAGGATAATTTACTCTTTGAATGATTTAAGTCAGAAAAGGTGAAAGAATTTTTGCCCAATGTACTTTCATTAGTGTGACGACTCATATGTATAAAAGGGGCATCCTTATCAATTTTTCTAATGTTTGTATACTTTCTACTTGGTATTTGTCTTGTAACAGGTGGCATATTGTCTTCATAATCAAAAGTACTACTTTCACAGGAAGATACTGGGAGGACATCTTTCTTACCACTCTCTTTATGAGAGTTTTCTGAATGGACAGAACTGCTTAAAGATCCAGGATATTTCATAGAGTAAGTGCTTTCATTTGTAAAAGAAGTAACTGAATGATCTAGACTTTTCTCTAGTTTGCTTGGCTGTGAAAGGTCTTCCATTAAATCTTCCTTGTTCAAAACATGGGAAGAAAGGGCACTTGTGTGTTTACACTGAAAGGTAATTTTAGCAGAAGATGGGGGTTCTAACGTAGCAGCGTCTTTGTGAAAGATGGAAGGTTTTACTGATAGTTTGCTTGTTGCAATCACAGAAGAGTGGGTTCTAGAATTTTCATTGTTCAGTGGATTGTCTGAAATGAGGGAAAAAAGAATTTGTTTAACTTCAACTCTTCTAATTTTTAAAATATTTTCCTACATCATGATGCTATCACCATGAAAGAAATTATATGAAATTACATTTGTATGTTTAAATAGTTAACAGAAAGATCATTTTTATCATTAGGATGATATCTCAATCTGAATAATCGAGAGTTAGTTACATTTGACTATTAGTCATTATTTTAAACACATATGACTTTGATTAAAAACAGATGGTATCAATATTCATGCTTTTTGAGAGAATAAGGGGAAAAATTTCATTGCCTTGGAAAGTTTCCATAAAATAACACACATTTTTGCATTATCACTCTTTTTTTTGCATTATCACTTTAAATAAGCTAAGCATATTTCTTATATTTTCTATGCTTAAATGTTATAATAAACTGATTAAAGTTTATAAAGCTCTAATCAGTGATTGATAAAAGCTATCCTCTTAGAAATGAGAAAAGACATACTTTATCTACATTCTCTCAAAAGAAAACATCTTTGAGAAGGACAAAATCAACAGTATTGTCATAGTCTCACTTAGCCAACTGTGTAGAGTGTGTAATTATATTTTTCAAAATCAAATATATTTTCAGCCCCTAAATAACAAAATGCTCACAGTTTACTTACCACTGTTTTCATCTGCAGTTCCATCTAACTGAGGTATAGAAAGATTGGCTAGAAGCAAACTGTTATTACTCCATTCCATTTCTTCTTCTGAAGATGAATCTTCTTCTTCTGTTGAGCTTTTATGGGTATTTCTGCACAGTGATCTAGGGAATATTAAGATTCATCAGTGAGTATGAGCATTAGAAAAAAGCATCTCAGACTCAAATAATTTGCCTAATTTGACACTATAATAGTAAAACTGAACAAAGCAGATCTGAAAATTAAAACTTTACAAAGAAAAGCAGATTTACTTTGCTTTGGTATCATGCCCCATCAAAAGTTATTGTAAGTAGACTTTACAATCCCTTTCATGTAAGCTAGAAGATATCATCATTCCTATATTCACAGCTCCACAATATCCTGGATTACCATATCTAGTTATGTTCTTCCTTATATTGTCCCCTTTATCTTATCATTAAATATACACATATAACAGTTTAGGTGAGTACCTGGTAATTCTAAAAAGGTTGCATCTTGGGATATTCTAAGAAGTCTCCATAGATAACACAACTACTACATTATGATTGGAAAAAACAAATAAAAAGACAGGCAAGGGGGTATTCAGGTCAGGGCTGAAAGAGAAAATAAAAGGGGTCAGATAGATAGGCTAGGAAGCAGTACAGGTGTTGAGTTAATCCCAGCAGGGGCTGTAAAAGCAGGGTTACTGAGGAATGCAGATGGACTGTGAAGTCCAGATGGATACTCTCCTTAAGTTCTATCTCCTACCAATTTACATTTTTCACTAGATCATAGCTTGATTATTTTCCCTTCCATCTGGATGGGCAAGCTTACCTTCTACTCACAACTTTTTCGTTCAGTTGTCTTGAAAATTTTACTTTATTATATGTAGAATAATTTTTTCATTAAACCTTTTCCAAATAAAAATTATTAGTGGCTCAAACTGTTAATAATTTTCTCCCTATATTATACAAAAATCTTTCATTTCTGCCTTTGTCCTGTGTAGCCATATGCAGCATATCTATGCCATGTTCCACATGATCACTTTTAAAATATTTGAAGGGATTTTTATCATTCGTTTCATAATTCTTTTCTAATCAGAGTAAACACTATCTATTCTTTCCACTGTTCTTTAAAAGTGACAGTGCTCACAAATCCTTCTAGTGTTCTTTCTCTTTACTTTCTCAGTATGCTTAAAATATGGTACTTGGGGCAGAATATAATATCCAGTATACGAGCAGAAATTAAACGACTCCCATTCTAGATACTATACTTCTATCAATCTTTCTCTAATATACTTTTATAAATGTTCAAGATATTTTTCCAAGGTTAACCTCAGGGTGATTTTCACAGAAATGATCCAGTCAATGAATACACAAACATTAAATCATTATGGGATAAATGAGGCCTATTATTTTAAACATGTTGGCACTACTGGGAATAAGAAGATGGTGTTTTACAAGAATGTTACATATTTGAATGCGTATCTACTTAATATGGGCATGAAAATTTAAATAGCTAACCAGGTATAATCTAAGAAACTGTAGAAGAAATGCTAATAATAGATTGAAGGTGAGAATCGCAGGGACAATATCAAAATAAAACAATGAAAGAACAACAAAGACAAAAGGAAAGCAAATGGAAATAAGAAAAATGCTTCATTAATGCCACGTGATCAATCAAATACAAATATTGAATAGTTAACAAACTTTGCTGAAATATAAAAGAAGCAACCCAACTTATTACAGCAAGATTTCAATACATCAAATAAATACTCTAATTATTTTACTAATAAAATCCCAAATCTATCAGACTAATAAATGTTACCCAGGTACATCTGGTAGTCAATAATTAAATTCACTATTTGGGCAATCATACACTACAGATTTACTGTGCTCCTAATAAAGTACAATTTATGGCTTTCCCACAGAAACTGTTAAGTCTAGAATGAATCGTAGGTCTACTTAGTCTATATTTGTGAAACTGACTGACTGAACAAAAAAACCTATGACTCTACACCTTATTAGGCATCATCTTTTCAGTTTCAAGATATTTTTGAATCTATATTCTGTCATCCAATGAATTATCAATCTCCAATGTTGACAATCTCAATTAAAGCAAGCATTTAAGTGGTTTTTGAATGCAAAATCATGCAAGTTCCCTATGAACCCATCTAATCAGTCACTACCACCATCCTTCTTATCTATAAGGATGTTATGGACTTTGTTAAACTTCTGGCTGAAATTAAGACTCAACTGACTATTGCATTTCCCTAAGTAACTGTATTTTGAAAAGATATAAAGACAGTAGAGCATGAGTTGAACTCATAAAGGATCTTTATATTTTCTGCTTCCCTTTGTAAATGCCCATTAAGTGTTCATTTAATGATCATAATTATCACTCCTATTACAGGGGAGCAAAACTAGAAGCAAGCCAACCAGTTAAAAAGTGGTTTGCTTTCCAGATAAATAATAAAACTGCCCAAACTAGGTAAGTTTAACAACAGATAAAGATGTACAGGAAGGCAAGTTAAATATGAGATTGGGTCATATTTAAAATTTTGGAACATTTAAAGAGATTAAACCTAACTTTATTTTTTTCATTATTGAGATATAATTGACACAAACGACTATGAATTCTTGATGCACAGCATAAAGACTTGATTTACATACATTGTGAAATGATTACCACAATAGTTTTAGTTAATAGCCATCATCTCAAACTCATTTTATGAGGCCACCAGCATCCTGATACAAAATTAGACAAGGATACCACATAAAAAGAAAATTACAAGCTAGTATTACTAATAAAAATAGATTCAAAAATCCTCATCAAAATACTTACAGACTGCAACAATACATCGAGTACCATACACCACATTCACCTCCAGTAAATCCTGGAGTAGGATTTACTCCAGGAATGCAAGGATTTTTCAGTATTCACAAGTCAATGTGATACACCACATTAACAAACTGAAGAATAAAGACCATCTGATCACCTCAACAGATGCAGAAAAAGCTTTTGATAAAATTTAATATCCACTTATGATAGAAACTCTAGAAAATGGCATAGAGGAAACATCATCAGTTCAGTCACTCAGTCATGTCCAGCTCTTTGCCACTTCATGGACTGCAGCATGCCAGGCCTCCCTGTCCATCACCAGCTCCCAGAGTTTACTCAGACTTATGTCCATTGAGTTGGTGATGCCATCCAACCATCGCATCCTCTGTCGTTCCCTTCTCCCGCCTTCAATCTTTCCCAGCATCAGGGTCTTTTCAAATGAATCAGTTCTTCACATCAGGTGGCTAAAGTATCGGAGTTTCAGTTTCAGCATCAGCCCTTCCAATGAGTATTCAGGACTGACTTCCTTTAGGATGGACTGGTTGGATCTCCTTGCAGTCCAAGGGACTTTCAAGAGTCTTTTCCAACACCACAGTTCAAAAGCATCAATTCTTCGGCACTCAGCTTTCTTCACAGTCCAGCTCTTACATCCATACATGATTTCTGGAAAAAGCACAGCTTTGACTAGACAGACCTTTGCTGGCAAAGGAATGTCACTGCTTTTTATAAGCTGTCTAGGTTCGTCATAACTTTTCTTCCAAGGAGTAAGCGTCTTTTAATTTCACGGCTGCAATCATCATCTGCAGTGACTTTGGAGCCTGAAAAAATAGCCTGTCACTGTTTTCCCATCTGTCTGCCATGAAGTGATGGGACCAGATGCCATGATCTTCGTTTTCTGAATGTTGAGCTTTAAGCCAACTTCTTCACTCTCCTCTTTCACTTTCATCAAGAGGCTTTTTAGTTCCTCTTTACTTTATGCTGTTAGGGTGGCGTCATCTGCATATCTGAGGTTATTGATATTTCTCCCAGCAATCTTGATTCCAGCTTCTTTCAGCCCAGCGTTTCTCATGATGTACTCTGCATATAAGTCAATTAAGCATGGTGACAACATACAGCCTTGATGTACTCCTTTTCTTATTTGGAATCAGTCTGTTGTTCCATGTCCAGCTCTAACTGTTGCTTCCTGACCTGCATACAGATTTCTCAAGAGGCAGGTCAGGTGGTCTGGCATTCTCATCTCTTTCAGAATTTTCCAGAGTTTGTTGTAGTCCAGAGGGAACATACCTCAACATAATATAAGCCATTCATGACAAACCCACACCTAATAGCATACTCAATGATGAAAGGCTGAAAATATTTCCTCTAAGATCAGGAACAAGACAAGGATGCCCACTCTTGCCACTTTTATGCAACATAGTTTTGGAAGTCTCAGTCACAACAATTAGAGAAGAAAAATAAAAGGAATTCAAATTGCAAAAGAATTAAAACTCAGTGTGTGCAGATGATGTGATGCTACATATAGAAAATCCTAGAGACACCACCAAAAACTACTAGAGCTCATCAATGAATGTGGTAAAGCTGCTGGGTACAAAATTCATATAAAGAAATTCGTTGCCTCTCCATACAACTAACAACAAAATATCAGAAAGTGGGCTCTCTTTTTTCAATTTCTGAGATAAGGAGGCACTTCTATTTTGTCCCATTTAGGACACACACATTGATACTGTGTATATAAACAGATGATTTCAAGTTAGGTGTATAGAGAGAGCATGAATTTAAGCAAGGTGGTCAAAAGACACAAACTTCCAGTTATAAGATAAAGAAGACGAGGCAATATAATGTACAACTCAGTGACTATAGTTACCATTACTGTATGACATATATGAAAGTTAAGAGGGTAAATCATAACAGTTCAAATTACAAGGAAATAATCCCCCATTTCTTGTTTCGTTTCCTTTGTATTAGAGGATAATTGCTTTACAATATTGTGTTGGCCTCTGCCATCCATCAACATGAATCACCCACAGGTCTACAAATGTCCCCTCACTTCTGAACCCCCTCCCATCTCCTATCTCATCCCACCCCTCTAGGTTGTCACAGAGCACTGGGTTGAGCTCCCTGTGTCACACAGCAAATTCCCACTTGCTATCTATTTTACATATGGCAATGTATAGATTTCCATGTTATTCTCTCAATTCCTCCCACTCTCTCCTTCCTTCACTGTGTCCATAAGTCCGTTCTCTATGTCTGCATCTCCAATGCTTCCCTACAAATAGGTTCATCAGTGCCATCCTTCTGCATTCCATATGCATATCTCATATTTCATCATATCTATGAGATGATAACTAAAACTACTGTGGTAATCATTTCACAATATACATAAATCAAATCTTTATGCTGTAAATCAAAAACTCATACAGTGATGTATGTCTTATACCTCAATAATAATGGGGGAAAAGTTAGGTTTAATCTTTTTAAATATATCAAAATTTCATTTCACTTGGAATATGAAGTTTATTCCACATTAGAAACAAGGCACTATTTAAAAGAGATTTAAGTCAATTTAGTTTATAAGGTGCTTTTTATTATGAATAACAGTAAGAATTTCTGATTAAAGAACACTGATAATGACAGAAAGTTATTAAAGGAACTGAAATAACTAAAAAGTTACCTCTTTTTGGCACAATGTTCTTCAATATTGCTGTCCCATCTCTGAGACATTACCAAACTAAGCTCCATTTCTTCTTTTTCAATCTGTGGTTCATTTTCTCATCATCACTATTTTGAGGATTTTTACTGTTTCCAAAAGAACGACATGATGATGGCATCCTATTTCTTCCCCTGTGATATCCATCATTTTCCAAACCAGCAAGAAGATGTACCAGAGCCTCATCAGGACTACTGTCCACTACAAAACAAGCATTGCCAACAAATAACTTAAATTTTCTAAATAATTCAGATCAATTATATATAAAACATTAAGAATCATATATGCTGGCACATGCTGAAAGAATGCAGCTGGTACAGAGATTTATGTATTGATATAGTTTTTCCATCAAAGTGCAACCCTTGGACCACCTGTACTAGAATGATTTTGTGTCCTTATTAAGAAGAAAATTCTTAAGACACCATCTCACATCTATTGAATTAGAATTTCTGAGGCAAGGCTCAGGAATTTGCATGTTAACAAGCTGCTCAAGCTCTTATTGCTTAAGTAAGGCTGAGGAGCACTAAATGAAATATAATCACAAATGATTATAATAAATATAAAATATATAATAAATATATAAATTAATGCTAAGTGAAACATGTGAACACCTTATCCCTCATTTGAGATTTATTTAGCTCACAGGATAACCAAACAAAACCTGTAATTGAAAAACACAGGATAGCTTTAAAAGTGATTAACAGCATTACTTCCTGAAGACCACCACTGAGATATCACATCATATGCACTAAGTTTGCTAAAATCAAAGACAGATAATAAAAAGTGTTGACAATATGTGAAAAAATTGGAGCCCTCATATACTGCTGGTTAAATTGTACAATGGTGCAGCTGCTCTGGGGAAAAAAAGTTTGGCAGTTTATTAAAATGTTAAACACAGAGTTACCAGGAGACCCAGTAATTCCATTCATAGGTATATACCCAAAAGAAGTGAAAACATGTGTCCACACGAACACCTATACATGAATAATCATATCTGCATTACTCACAATAGACAAAAAAGTGGAAACAACTCAAATATCCATCAACTGAAGCACAGAGAAATGAAATATGGTTTATATCCATAGATGCCACATTATTCAGTAGTAAAAAGAAATAAAGCACTGATATATACCTCAACATGAAAATATATATATATATATATATATATACCCCTTAAAATAATTATGCTTTAGTGAAAAGAATACAGAAACAAAAGGTTGTATGATTCCATTTATATGAAATGCCCAATATAGGTAAATCTAGCAAAAGAGAAAACAGATTAGAAGTTGCCAGAGGCTGAGAGGAGGGAAAAGAGAGAAGGGACTACAAATGGGTATGGGGTTTCTTTTTTAGAGTGATAAAAATATTCTGTAATCAGATAGTGAAAATGATTGCATAACTACATGAAATGCTGAAAACCACTTAACTGTACAAGTTAGAAGGTTAGTTTTACAGTATGTGAATTATATCTCATTTAAAGTTATTATCTAAAAAAAAATCATAAAGGAAGAGGCTGTTCTAATCTAGTATACAACCTTTTTCTCTATAAAATATAATCGTTTAGTAAATGGGGAATATAGTAAGTTTCAGGTTTTCTTTGTTGACAATGAAGAAATTAGTTCAATCATGCTACCAAATATAAGGCAAAACTGAAGATACTTGCTCATAGAGGCTATTTTGGCAAAAATCCATTTCTTAAACCTAGGTTGCTGTTTATTTTTCCTGACATACTTTTTAAAAAGTTAATATTAGCAAATGATTTATATATATTTGACTCAGATCTTTGACTAACATTGAGACTGTATTTTTTGTAACTTCTGATAAGTGAAAATTATATCAGCTGGTGATACATTTCATTCACTTAGTATGATGAAATAAAAATACCTTTCTTTTTCAATTTCTTTAACTGTCTTTTTATAACTAAAATATAATTTAGGCATATAACATTTATTTACTCAGAGAAATAAAACATTTTACATTTATTTATAAACTTCAAATTAATTTTTAGATGTGGTCTTTGGATCATTTCTTTCTATATATGTCATGTCATTCATTTAAAAAAGAAAAAAGTTACCTACCTCCATATAAAATGTTCTTGAAATATGATGTGTACAGTAATTTTGATATTGTCCCTAGTCATTGAATTAATCTTCCACTCAAATGAAAATGTAAATAACAGAGAGAAGATACTGTGGAGGGGTAGGATCACATTTGATGCTATACCTCATTTGATACAGTAAGAATGGAAAAATAAAGTGAGCAAGAAACATAAAATCATTATACCGAGCAAAACAAGATGCAGGAAGTTCAATGATATTTCACTTTTTGCAATGAAAATTTAAAAACATTTCTGAAAAAGATATCAGTAATTTAGAGCAAATTACTGAAATGAAATCTAGTAAATGGCTTATAATATTAATGAAAATGCATTTATGGAAATGTAAAGATACTCAGAAATAACTGTTATGTCCTATGCTAGTCAAGAATTAATAGCTTGAAAAGTGTTGTCCAGGGAAATTTCTGAGACTTATTAAGAAAGAATCAATCATGGTATTTTATTAATGTACTTAACTTTGAAGAATTTTAATTCAAAATAAACACATTTCTCCTTAAAGCAATATAGTTCTCTTCCAACCAAAGTGAAGTTAAGAAAAAGAGAACTACTTTCTTTTCCAACTATTTAACAGAAAAAGCTGTATGGAAAACAAAAAGAGAAACTACACTTCTCAATGCAAGATTTCATTTTTATACTGAGTAAGAATTTATTCAACATGCAACTTTAACCTCTTCAGATAAAAGAAAGAATACTACCTGATATATGAACTTTTGTTGATTTAACATACTGAAAATTTATGACAGAATAGTTGCTTACAGAAAACTGGTGACTCACTCAGTCTTTGGGTCAAAGGCTGAAAAGTCTGACTGTTTTCCATGAGGTTCAAAATTGCTTCTTCATTAATAAGAGCTTCCTCCACTTTGGGTCTAGTGTGACCTTAAGAGGACAAAGAATACAAAAACATTAAAGTAAATGACGTAAATCTGAAATTGCTTACAGTTTGTTTAAATCAGAAAACATTAAAATTTTGAAGTGTTAGTGATATGTTAAATAAAAACATAATAAACTTAATAAAGCCATAGGAAATCTTACCAGTCACACAGAAAAAAACAAAAACAAAAACAAACCCTGAAACTGAGATCACTAAATGTTTATAATCCCCTCACTAAATCAAGTATCTAGTTTGTACAGTTATATTACCCTGATAAAGTCATTGCATGTTAAAATCTGTAAAACAAGTTCTCAGAGGGAAGTTCATAGTGATATAGGCCTTCTTTAAGGAAAAAAAAAAGTTGAAATAAGCAATCTAATCCACCACCTAAAAGAACTGGAAAAAGAAGAACAAACAAAACCTAAAGTCAGCAGAAGGAAGGAGGTAATAAAAATGAGGGAGGGAATAAATAAAGAGAGATTCAAAAAACTAGAAAAAAAAAATCAATGAAACTAACAGCTGGTTCTTTGAAAGGGTAAACAAAATTGACAAACCTCTGGCCAGGCTCACCAAGAAAAAAAGAGAGAAGCTCCAAATAAAGTAAGAAATCAAAGAGGAGAAATCACAACTGATACCACAGAAATACAAAAAACTGTAAGACAATACCATGAACAATTAGACAATCTAGAAGAAATGGATAACTTTGTAGAAACATATAGCTTTCCAAAACTGCATCTAGAAGAAACAGATCTTGAACAGACCAACCAATCACTAAAAATAAAACAGAATCTGTAATTTTAAAAAAACTCCTTATAAACAAAAGTCCAGAACCAGATGGTTTCACAGGCAAATTCTACCAACCATACAAAGAACTTACACTAATTTTTCTCAAACTCTTCCAGAAGACTCAAGAGGAAGGAACACTTCCAAAGATAGGCTATGAAGCCACCACTACCCTGATACCAAAACCAGACAAAGACACTATCAAAAAAATAAAAATTACAGGCAGTAAAATGATGAATATAGATATAAAAACAAAATATGAGAAAACTGAATCCAACAATACTTAAAAAGATCATATACCATGAACAATTAAGATTCATCCCAGGGTCAAAAGTACAGTTCAACATACATAAATCAATATGATCTACCACATCAAAACTAAGAAAAGATAATAACCATATGATCATCTCAATAGATGCAGAAAAAAGTATCTGATAAAATTCAACATCATTTCATGATTAAAACCCTTACAAAATGAGTATAGAGGAAACATATTTTAACACACTAAAAGCTATCTATGACACATACACAGCCAATATAATACGCAATGGTGAAAAGCCAAAAGCCTTCCACCTAAAATTTGGAACAAGACAAGGATGTCGACCCTCACTTACCTTCAACACAGTATTGGAAGTTCTAGCAACACCAATCAGACAAGAAAAAGAAAACGCATTCAAATTGGAAGGAAGAGGTAAAACTGTCATTATATGTAGATAATATGACATGATATATAGTAAACCCTAGATTCTACACACAAACTATAAGAACTGATAAACAAACACAGCAAGGTAGGAGGATACAAGATTAACATACAGAAACTTCTTGCATTTCTTTACACTAACAATAAAATATCAGAAAGAGAATGTAAACAAATGTCCCTTTTAAAATCACATTAAAAAGTAAAATACTTAGGAATAAACCTCACCAAGGAGGTGAAAGATTTATATGCTGAAAACTATAAAACATTAATAAAGGAAACTGAAGATAAATTAAAGAAATGGGAAGATATTCCATGCTCTTGGATTACAAAAATTAAATCTGTTAAAATGGCCATGCAGCCCAAAGCAATCAATATATTTAATGCAATACCTATCAAAATACCCATGACTTTCTCAGAACCAGAATAAGCCTAAAACTTATACTTTGGATATAGATTCTGGATCTCCTAAAAGATCCAGAATTGCCAAAGCAATCCTGAAGGAAAAAAAAAAAAAACACAAAGCAGGAGGTATAACTCACCCAGACTTCAGAAAATATTACAAAACTGCTGTAATCAAAACAGCATGGTATTGGCAGAAGAACAGACACATGGCTTAATGAGACAGAATACAGAGTTCAGAAATGAACCCACACACACCTCCCACAGAAACCACTCAGTTCCCCGCCTGGATGACTCTGTTCCCACGTGGATTCTATTTTTCTGCTTCTGATATTCAGACTTGAAAATCAATGTTTTCAACCCAGGACATAGCTAGAGTGTTTAATTAAGATGAAAGAACAAAGCAGAAAACTACAAAAAAACAGGTCATCCCAAAGCAAAAAAAAAAAAAACCTAAACTGAGATCAGTGAAAACAAAGCAGGTTTTAAAACTAATTACAAAATAGGTAAGACAAGAATGATCATGACAAAAGAGAGAAAGAGTAAATAAATTACATTAGAAATAAAAGAAGTGCCAAAGGTAAGAGAGCTATATTAAAGGAACACTATGAGCAACTTTATACCAAAAATATGGAAAACTCAGATTAAATAGGTAGTTTCTTAGGAAAAATATGCTATAAACTCTGATTCAAACAGATAAAAAACCTGAGTAAACCTGTAACAATTAAGGAAGATAAATTAATATTTTAAAATCCACATCCTTTATTTCCCCCATGGACTCCAGGCTCCTCTGTCTATGGAATTCTCCAGGCAAGAATACAGTAGTGTAGCCATTCCCTCTCCAGGGGATCTTCCTGACCCAGGGATCAAACCTCGGTCTGATGCTTTGCAGGCAGATTCTTTACCATCTGAGCCACAAGGGAAGCCCTTACACCCTCACCCTCACATAAAAATCAAGCCACAAAAAAACCTGTTTAAGTCTGAATGGTTTTACAGATGAGATGTATCAAATCTCTAAAAATAGACTATATCAATCCAATAAAAATTCTTGAAAGGAGAGGTGAAAAACAGGAAAAGCTCTACAATGCATTTAATGGGATTAAAGTATGAATGCTTCTCAATTCCTGGAAGAAAAAAAAAACCCTAAACAAAATTATTAGCAAAGTAAATACAGCAATGCTTAAAAAAACACACATTATAACAAACAAGGATTTGTTTCAGGAGTGCAAAGACAGTTTAACATTAGATATGTTATTAATGTAACTACCATATTAACAGAGTAAAAGAGAAAAACTGATTATGTCAATAAATTCACAAAGAAAAATTGGTAAAATTTAATATCCATTCTTGCTTTTAAAAACTCAAAATTTCCTTAGCAAGCAAGAAATAGAAGATTTCATTGCTATTTAATAAACTGATTAAAATTTATCTACCAATATCCTATAGTAAATTTCATAATTAATGATGAAATACAAAAATATTCCCTTTAAAGCCAAGAAAAACGCTTTTATGATTTCTACTTAATATTATTGTAGAGTTCTTAAGCAGTGCATTAAAACATTAAAAAAATATAAGGATGGGAAGGGAAATAATCATTATTTTCTGATAATGACTCTACACAGAAAATCCAATGAAACAGATATAAATTATCAACACTAATAAAGGTTGTTGGATATAAGACTAACACACAAGGTCAGTGAAGATCCTAATATCAGCAATTAGAAGATGTAATTTTTGAAAGATAAATTTACAACAGCAACAATTATGAGGTACCTGGCGTATATCTAACAAAAGATATTAAATACTTTTACCAAAAAACCCACAAAGCTTTACTGAAAGACAAGGAAGAAGACCAAATAAACTGAGAAATATACCATGCTCATAAATGAGATAATTTGGTATATAGAAAGATTTAAAATATTTCTAAATTGGTCTATAAATTCAATAATTTTCCAATAAAATCTCAACAAAGTTCTTTTCAGAAACAAGACAATCTGATCTTATAATTAACATGGGAGAGCTTTTTAAAAGATCCAAGAGTCATTAAGACGATTTTGAAGCTATTCAGAGATCTGCCCCTGATATATATCCATACTTACAAAGCAACAGTAATTACAACAGCATGATGTTAATACGGGAGAACACAACTGAGGTTGGGGAATTCAGTGAAAACAAACTTTTTTCAATAAATGTGCTGGAACAACTAGCTCTTTATACCTAGAAAAAGCAGATACAGTAACATCCTTACTGTGTACACAAGTAAAATGTAGGATGAACTGAGGACCTACATGTGGAAAACCAACTGGAAGCACACACAAACCTTAAGGATGAAAATTTTCATTACAGGGGATAGGAAATGACTTTAAATCAGGCACAAAAACCAAACAGTAAAGGAAAAAAATCCTAAATATAATGCTAAAAAGACATACAAAACACTTTTTTTAAAAAAGGGAAGAAAAGGGGAAAAAAGACTAAAAATAAAGTTCAAGTCTAGATAAGGAGAAAATATCTCTACAACAAATACAACTAACAAGGGCTTGATATCTAGAAAATACAAGGAATTTCTACATATTAGTAAGAAAATGATTGATGCAATAGAAAATGAATGAAGAACATGAATGAGCAATTCTCAGACAGAAAGACCCCAATGCTTAAAAATATCAGTAATCAGGAAATGCAGATTAAACTATTCAGATTTTGAAGAATGAGAATGGCAAGAAATTTTTGCATCTCACACTATCAAATATTGTTGAGGATGTAGGGAAGTAAAAGTTCTAACATTCTGTGGGAATATAAACTTAGGTATAATCATTTCATAGAGCAATTCTGTAATAAAATGTGATAGTTTTATTGTTAACACACCTCAAAATCTGAAAAACTGAGCACTAAAATGGAGCTTATAAGGAAAATTAAACAGTAAGACAAAATTTATGCAACTCTGTAACGAGAATACTAACAAAATCAATAATTGGTACCCGAGGAAATAAACTGCTCAGTCAGGCAGGCAGCTCAGTATGGCTGGAAGCTTTCATAGTAGATATTAAAAATGCACAGGAAATAGTAGTATGGAAATTCTGGGTACATTTTGATTAGGATGGGGCTAGCAGATGCTAAGACAAAGCAAATCAAAGTAGAGATCTGATCCAAAAGGCTGCCATTAAAGTCCTTGGGAGAGGGTGTAACTTGCTCGGAGTCAAGAGGGCACAATGCTAGGATGCAACTCTTAGGGAAGGAGGAAGCCCTAGGTGGATGTAGGTGCTCATTTCTAGCTGCTGTTTAATACAGTCAAGAGTGCCTCTGCTGCCCATGCAGCAGTGAAAAGAGGGCTTTTCCTTTGCTACTGAAGGCTGGTAATTCTACTCCTGCTATCTGACTCCCTTGCCTAGAAAAACTGTATGCATAAAAAACATAACTTCTGAGTAAAACTTTCATTACACTCTTAACTACCAACCATGTAAAAGCTAACTGCACTGCAGAAACCCTGAAAGAATAGATGCTATCTAAGGTAGAGTTGAATAATACATACACCCTAAGCAAGTCTTATAAAAATTATACTTTTGTATGTTTTCTGTAGAGAAACTCCTGCGCATAACAGATGTAACACTGCTAACCACAGTGCAAAAGTGAAAACCATCTAAGAGCTGTAGAGAATCAGATAAACTTGTTTAGTCTCACAAAAGAATGCTAATCAGCAGCTAAAATGAGTGACCTACAAACATGTAAGAATGAGAACATCTTTCAAAGTTATTACTGCTGACACAAAAGATACTCAACATCATTAATGAGGGAAATGATTATTAAACCACAATGAGATGCCATTTCACACATACTAGGATGGCTATATATTAAAAAAACAAATAATGACCAGTGTTAGTAAGAATGTAAGGTCTCTGGAACCCTCATATACTGCTGATGGGAATGTAAAAGTGCAGTCACCTAGGAAAACAGTTTGGCTGTTTATTAAAAGTTAAACACATTGGGAACTCATGTACACCTGAGACGGATTCATGTCAATGTATGGCAAAACCAATACAGTATTGTAAAGTAAAATAAAGTAAAAATAAAAATTAAAAAAAAAAGTTAAACACAAATTTATCAAATGACCCAGCAATTCTCTTCCTTGGTATCCACTCAAGAAAAATAAAAATATGTATCCACAACAAAGACATAAACATTTAGAACAGCATTATTCTTAAGGGCCCAAAAGTGAAAAGAACTCACATATTCATCACCTGATGCATCAATGAATAAAATAAATCAGTACAAGGCAATACTATTAGGCGATAAAACAGAATGAAATACTGATAGAGATCTACAGTATGGAAAAAACTAAAAATGTTATGCTAGGTAAAAAAGTACAGAAGATCACATTTTATGACTTCAATTACATGTCTACACAGGAAAGATAGATCTTGAGAGACAAGAAAGTAGATTAGTGGTTACTTAGAGTTGGAATCTTTTGAGGTGAAGGAACTGTTTTAAAATTGAATTATGGAGATGTTAGTACAACTCTGTAAATTTATCATAAATCACTGGATTGTACACTTGAAATGAGTGCATTTTATGTCATGTAAATTATACCTCAATGAAATTGTTAAAAAAATATAATGTTGAATAAAAAACACAAGTTGCTTAATCTATGCTAAGTAGGACACCATTTATGTAAAATTTAAAACCTAAAATAATAGTATTTGTTGTGGACATGCTTATGTAAGAACATATAAAATCATACATGGTTTAACAATTTGTATCAACTTTAGAAGGATACTTACCTCCAGAGATTAAGAAAAGGTAAAGGAATGAGAGAAGGTTTTGCTACATCAATGATATTTAGTTCTTAGGAAAAAAAATGTGCTAACTCAACTAAATACTAATATCTCAGTGCTATTTACACAGGATGTCTATAATGGTATTTTCTGTATGCTTGCAAGAAAACCCTTACCTTTGCTCAGCTCTACATCTTTGTGGACTTCTACCATATTAGCTGGTGTACACGGAAGAATTTCAGGAGACAGAACCTCAGAGTGCAATGTCAATTCAGCAGAGAACTCCTGGGATCCATCGCTGTAGTCCACAGATCCTGATAATGTTCTGCTTAATTAAAACATATCCTTTATAACAAACTACATAACAAAGCAATAAAATTAGTTCTGAGAGCCATAATAAATAACCACTTACACAGAGAAATTGTTCTCTTTGAGAATTTCCTGAAGTCTCTTCTGAAAGTTTTTTTCACTCTCTGTTACTGGCACAAACCTGCGATCTTTGAATTTTAAAAGTTCATTAAAAAATGTAGGCAGCAAATGCATGAAATAGTTTCCTTTTTCCTAGAGTACCTTTTAAAATGGTAGCAATTTCCTATATTTGACACATATAACACCACCTAAAAACAGTCCTATTATATAAATCAAACAAAAGGAAATGGTTGTTACTGAAGCTATAAAATTAAGCACTTAAAGTCATTTCAAGATTAAGTTCTATAAATTAAAAACAAAAACATTATTTTCTGTCTAAAAATGTTATCATATACCATAAACCTAGAAATTTTCCCTTTATAAAATATTTCTATTTTAAAAGGCATTCAAAATTTATCAAAGGATTTTCAGTGTCCATGAGATTATAACACAAAGTTTAGTTGGACTTTAGTGTAGGCTTACTACTGTATTTCAAATACATTTGCCTTTTAAACTGTCTTCTCTTCTTTTACCTTTATTTAATAATTTGTTGCATCCATGGCATTAAAAAAATTTCTTCCAATTCTTTTTGAATGTATCAAAGTTTAGTAACAAATCAAATGAGTACTTTCTTCAGAGATGTACAAGTTAATCAAAGTCAGAATTTATGACATACTCAGAGAAATAATTTGGGGACAGAATTTCATGGGTTACATTTTCAAAGCTTAATGAACTAAACAGTGTTTCTAAGTTGGGATTCATGCTCTTCTGTAGTATTCTATAGCTCATTTGGAAATGCCAAGGTTAACACATACTAGAGAATGAAAAAGGAGAAAAGGGTAGAATGAAAACCAAGGCCAACGAAGATGTCAATTTCTTGTGAGAGAGAATGAGTGATACTTTGGATGTGAAGAATAATGAGAATAGGAAGAAAAATATGTAGAAAATTTAAATGTAGTTTGAAAAGCAAAATCTAATGTCAAGGTGAAAATTCAATGGCTTGTACTTTTTCATTATAATATCCAGCTAAAAAAATATCATCAGAGTATTATTAAGCTTGTACCTTGTGATTCAGGTTGACTAATTTGAGAAGTTTCATTTCTATTTCTTCGCCGTTGCTTTTCATCTTCCCATATGGCCTGTAGACCAGGGTTTCCACCAATTTGAGCTGTAATCACAATAATATTTCAATACAACAAGGGTCAAAGTGAAAATTACTTGCTTAAAAAAAAGAGAAATCCATACATTAAAAAAAAAAATAATGCTGCCCTTAAGAAAAACAATTACCTATTCTGTGCAATAAAACAAATTATCCCAACCTATATTTACTGTATTACTCCCTTTTTAGTTTCCTTACTAGTTCCCTAAAACCCCAGCAAGTGAGTAAGATTCAAACATTTGATGATAGTCAATAGATCCAAAAGTCCCCTCCCTGGTACATAATCTGAAAATAAAAAAATTAGCAGGCAGAGCATAGTAAATTCTTTGATAATGGCTAATTTATTTATTTAGTGTCACACTTCCTTTAGGTTTATGTCTATACAAACAAACTCATATGAATGAAGCATAAATGAAAAAATGACTATCTCATCAAGGAACAGAAAAAAGAATTTTCATAATATTTTACATTTTCCTTTGATCTCACTTCCCTAGTGATATTTTCTTCCATACTTTTTCCATTCTTTGGTCATGGATTTTTAAAAATAAAACTATACATTAAGAATAACTGTATATACCTTCAATGTCCAACCGATTTAAGATATCAGCAGCTACAGCATCCACTTCTAATTCACAAGTACTTTGTGGTTCAACACCTTCCAGTATTAAAGAGCTGTATTAAAGAAGTATGAAAAGACACAATAATTATGTAAGAGAACATTTTCTTAAGATTTTTCTAAAATGATTTTTCATGTTTAAGGGGTAACCAGAAAGTCAGTGATTATTTATCAATTGATAACTCTACAGAGATTTTCTGGAGATCATTTCACATACTTTGGTTCATTATATTTTATATAAAAGGAATGTACAGGGCTTCCCTGGTAGCACAGTGGTAAAGAATCTGCCTGCCAATGCAGGAGACACGAGTTCAATCCCTGTTCTGGGAAGATCCCACATGCTGTGGGGCAACTAAGCCCGTGCACCACAACTACTGAGCCTGTGCTCTAGAGCCTGGGAGCCGCAACTGCTGAGCCTGCACGCCCTAGAGCCTATGCTCCTCAACAAGAGAGGCCACTGCAATGAGAAGCTGTAACTAGAGAGCAGCCCCAGCTGTCTGCAACTGGAATAGCCCGTGAAACAACAATGACCCAGCAGAGCCAAAAATAAACAATACATAAATACATAAAATGATATAAATATATAAAAGGGAATATACAATGTTTCAGCATGTGGGTCATATCCAGAGCTGAGCTGGGTTAAGACAATAGAGAGACAAGAGAGGGGACTCATCAAAAACCATACACATATGCAAGTACTTGCCCAGAGGCATCTATCTCAGCAATTATTAAAAGATGGCTTTTAAAAATTAAAAAAGATGGTTTTTAAAAATTAGGAAGAAATACATAACAAGAGTTGAGGGGAGATGAACCCTATTGAAAAGTGGGCAAGTGATATTGTTCTCTCCACCTTCAACGACTCCTACTGAGCTGGGGAATGCTTTGAAACTTTCCGTAACATGACAACTGTGAAACCACCCAAGTCCAGTATTGGGATCATAGCTAGGAAAAGAGGTGATACCATAACATCATGTTTTAAGAGAAACATATTAACAAAACTCGTTCTCCATTGTCCATACCTAAGAAATAAGTTTATTTTTTTTATTTATTTTTTATTTGAAGGATAATTGCTTTACAGAATTCTGTTGTTTTCTGTCAAACCTCCACATGAATCAGCCATAGGTATAAATTTTGATGGAACATGAGTGATTAATTTGTTAAATAATTTTTACAATTTATCTATACACACATATAGATACAGACACAACACACATATCTTTTTACCACTGAGGAGGGACATGTTCATCAAACTATCACAGTATATCCATCTCTTTAACTTTCAGAAACAGTAATTCGCAATACGGCTTGTCTAATTTAACAAAATAAGTTATGCCATGAAATAAAGTTATCAGATACAATAGTTTTGGCCAATAGTTTTCTCCTTTATATTAAAATGTTTCACAATTTTAAAAGAATTATAAATTTCAAGGGTGAATTTTCCAGTAGATGATTTCTGACAAAGGGAGGAAATATTTAAAAATACAACTTCACAGTAGAAACTTACAATTATTTCTTGCCCTTATTAAAAACACTTCAGACATTCAGAATAGGAGGTGTTACTAGGGAAAGGATATTGTTGCTGTTCAGTCACTCAGATCTGTCTGACTCTTTGTGACCCCATGAACTGAAGCAAGCCAGGCTTCCCTACCCTTCACCCTCCCGTCAATGAGTTTGGTCAACCTCATTGAGTCGGTGATGCCATCCAACCAACTTGTCCTCTGTCATCCCCTTCTCCTCCTGCCCTCAATTTTTTCCCAGCATCAGGGTCTTTTACAATGAGATGGCTCTTCCCACCAGGTGGTGAAAGTACTGGAGCTTCAGCTTCAGCATTAGTCCTTTCAATGAATATTCAGGGTTGATTTTCTTTAGGATTGACTGGTTTGACTTCCTTGCAGTCCAAGGGACTCTCAAGAGTCTTCTCCAGCACCACAGTTCGAAGGCCTCAATTCTTCAATGCTCAGCCTTTTTTATTGTCCAGCTCTCACATCCATACATGACTAAGCTTCCCTGGTGGCTCAGACAGTAAAGAATCTGCCTGCAATGTGGGAGACCTGGATTTAATTCCTGGGCTGGGAAGAACCTCTGCAGAAGGTTGTGGCAACCCACTTCAGTATTCTTGCCTGGAGAACCCCCATGGACAGAGGAGCCTAGTGGGCTACAGTACATGGGGTCGCAAAGAGGTGGACATGACTGAGTAACTAAGCACACCATGTATGGACCTTTGTAGGTGAAGTAATGTCTCTGCTTTTTAATATGCTGTCTAGGTTTGTCATTGCTTTTCTTCAAAGAGCAAGAATCTTTTAATTTTATGGCTGCAGTCTCCGTCCACAGTGATTTGGGAGCCCAAGAAAATAAAGTCTATCATTGTTTCCATTGTTTCCCCATCTACTTGCCATTAAGTGATGTGACTGAATACCATTTGTTTATAGAATGTTGAGTTTTAGGCCAGCTTTTTCACTTTCCTCTTTCACCTTCATCAAGAGGCTCTTTAATTCTTCTTCGCTTTCTGCCTTAAGGGTGGCGTCATCTGCATATCTGAGGTTATTGATATTCTCACCACAATCTTGATTCCAGCTTGTGCTTCATCCAGCCCAGCATTTCACATGATGTATTCTGCATATAAGTTAAATAAGCAGGGTGACAACATAGAGCCTTGATGTACTCCTTTCCCAGTGTGGAACTCGTTCATTGTTCATGTCCAATTCTAACTGTTGCTTCTTGACCTGCATGAAGGTTTCACAGGAGGCAGGTCAGGTGGTCTGGTATTTCCATCTCTTTAAGAATTTTCCAGTTTGTTGTGATCTACACAGTCAAAGGCTTTAGCATAGTCAATGAAGCAAAGGTAGATGTTTTCCTGGAATTCTCTAGCTTTTTCTATGAATTCAATGGATGTTGGCAATTTGATCTCTGGTTCCTCTGCCTTTTCTAAATCCAGCTTGAACATCTGGAAGTTCTTGGTTCACATACTGTTGAGAACTAGCTTAAAGGATTTTGAGCATTACTTTGCTATCATGTGAATTGAGTGCAATTGTGCATTAGTTTGAACATTCTTTGGCATCGCCCTTCTTTAGGAACGGAATGAAAACTGACCTTTTCCAAACCTGTGGCCACTGCGGAGTTTTCCAAATTTGATGGCATAGTGAGTGCACCACTTAACAGCATCATCTTTTAGGAAGTAGTTTTCAGAAATTAAAAAACTGCTTTCAGTAAATAGAAAAATAACCTAGAGGGGTGGGATATGATGGGAGGTGGACAGGAGGCTGAAGAGGGAGGGAACATATGTTTAACTATGTGTTAAACACAGTTAACACATAGTGATTATGTGTTAATCACTATGTGATTCGTGTTTATATGTGGAAGAGACCAATACAATATTGTAAAGCAATAATTCTCCAATTAGAAATAATTTTTAAAAAGTTAAAATAAGTTTGAGCCTGCAAATATATGTAGACCATTCATTTTAATTATGAAAGGTAGATAAGCGATACAATGGTGATTAGGCAACTGTACCTCTCTGAATATTTCTATTCACAGCTTAACACAATAGACCCACAAATTACAGTCACTGAGGATAAGCTCAGACATCTGTAATTTTAAAAAATCTCTTCAGATCATTCTGATGGGCAGCCAGGCTGAGATTACTGCAGCAGATTCAACCTTTGTGAATTCAACACTCTGGCAAATGACTGAAGGTCCATGACATGTCGTAATTTACCATGAGCCAGCAGGGCTTCCCTAGTGGCTCAATGGAAAAGAACCCGCCTGCCAATGCAGGAGATGTGGGTTCAATCTCTGGGTCAGGAAGATTCCCTGGAGAAGGAAATGGCAACCCACACCAGTATTCTCACATGGGAAATCCCATGGACACAAGAGCCTCATGGGCTACAGTCCATAGGGTTGTAAGAGTGGGACACAACTTAGCAACACCACCACCACCACCACAGCAGGTAAGGTTAGTAGACTTGCAAACTCAGCACTTTCATCTCACTGAGTTTGTTGCTATTTGTTTCAGCCCTTGAAATAATATTGTGAAATTATTCAGATATTATTAATATCAACATTATCATTCAAAATAATATCGTGAAATATTGTGAAATTGTGGAATTTCAGCCCTTGAAATCCCTTGCGAAGGAATATAAAACATTTTGGGTTAAAAAAAAAAGGTACCCAGAGGACGTGCTCACATGGGAGTAAAAATGAGACTAATAAAATTTAAGAGTACTGATTTGTCAAAAATGTTCATGATGTTTTGTTATTTGTTTTGATGAAATGATAGATTTTCATGTTTAATACAAGAAGCCTAAAAGTATGGGACAAAAATGTAGGTTAGGTTATAGCTAACCTACATTTATTACAAATTCTAGTTCTGAACACCTTGTCTAATTTCACTAGTTTGCCATTTCGTATCTTTGCTCTGGACCGTACTGTGCTTAGTCATTTCCAACTCTCTGTGAACCCTGGACTACAGCTCACCAGGTTCCTCTGTCCATGGGATTTTCCAGGCAAGAACTCCAGTGGGTTGTCATTTCCTTCTCCAGGGGATATTTCTAACCCAGGGATCGAACCTGTGTCTCCTGCACCAGTAGGCAGATTCTTACCACCGAGCCACCAGGGAACCTCATCTATCCTTTTAAAAGTAATAATTCAAAATTTTCATTATCATACACAGAGTTTCTTTAAACTAACTCCTAACCAGTGAAGCTTTACTATATAGTCTTATGACCTAACCAGAAAGATGCTTGCTGAAAAAGGCTTCCAATACAAATAAACTTTCATTTGAGGTGATCATGCAAAAAACAACTTACTAAATATAGGACTTGGAAAACCAAGGGATCTAGTGAGTAGGTCAAATCTTTGGGTTAAGCTTATTTGTTCCAATTTCAGAGAGATAGAGGAACTATATAACAGGCACAAAAACGAGACAGAAAACAGCCTGTCGGTCACTTTGTTCTGGACTAATTAGAACTTGAATTTGATGCATTAAATAACACCCTGTTTAAAATTAATACCATTTCAACACAATTATAAAAACAATTCTGCTGTATCGGAGGACCCTAGAAGTACATATGTATGTATACGTGTATGACTTTACCAAAAAGTCCTGACATTTGCAAACTGAATCCAGAGGTAAGGCAAGTCACTGTCCACTTGGAAGGCTTTGAAGTCTCATTCTGGCATAATATTAGTCATAAATCAACAAACTTCTATCATTATTTAATGAGAGTCTTAATGTTAGGTCTTAAAAAGCCAAAGCAACTCTATAATATGGAAATTCTGTGAAGAATATTCTACTATCTTAAACTATATAAATTAAGCTCTAAACAAATATTCTTACAACAGCTTATCTTCAACCAATTAATAAATTCACATTTTATCATGAAATAAAAAAAGTTATTTAACTGAATACTTCTACTTTGCATCCTTCATTAAAAAAAGAAAAAAACAACAACCAAAAAAAATGCTTAAAACTTATCTGGTGACATATAAGCAGTGAAAAAGACGACACCACACCACCCCAGCAATACCCAAATAATCAACAAAAGGATCAAGAAAGCTTGGGCAACAACTTTTGGGTATAAAACAAAAATCCTCTACTTCTACGTAGATTAAGATATTATATGATCATTTTGATAGGTACTGATTACATATCTACTTTATAGTAGGGAAATGTAAGCCTTTGGAATATCTTACCCTCTCCAAGAGTCTAATAAGTACTAAATAGTCAAAAAAAATCATAAATTGTATTATTCATATATACTACAGTAATTCACTTTTTTTCTCACAAATATTCAGAAAAACTTAGGGGTTATTTTTCTTAAAAATATTTTCCATTTAGGATTGATTGGTTTACCTATTGATTTAAATATTTATTTGCTATACCATGTAACATATGGGATCTTAGTTCCCTGACCAGGAATGGAATCCCCCCTGCAGTGGAAATGTGGAGAATTAATCACTGGACAACCAGGGAAGTCCTGCTATTTAGGTTTTAAACTGCTTTTAGATTATGATTTTTACTTGACAAATTCTGTGTGTGTGCTTAGTTACTCAGTCATGTCTGGCTTTTTGTGACCCATGGACTGCAGCCCAACAGGCTCCACTGTCCACAGGATTCTCCACACAATACTGGAGTGCATAGCCATTCCCTTCTCCAAGGGATCTACATGACCCAGGGATCGAACCCAGGTCTCTTGCATTTCAGATGGATTCTCTACTCTCTGAGCCACCAGGGAAGTCCACTTGACAAGTTGTAGGATGTCGACTTAGAATGTACAAACAAGATAGATATTGGAGAGAAGTATAAAAATTTACAGATTCCTTTTATTTAGTAGGGAATAACTAGGTATATTTTCAACCTATTTTGACAGTTTATTTTTGAAATCTATGATCCATGTAACATACTAATGTTGAAATTTGCTTTTTTGATAAACTTACAAAGAAACAATTATAAAATTAAATTATGCTAACCAATGATTTCTGAATAGAGTAGGACATATGTAAATAAGTTTTCTTTTCCTTTACAACATTAACTAACCTTGGTATTTCGCCTTCTTCCCACCGAAATAAAGTACCAGTAAGGGAATTTTTTCCTGGTAGCTGATCCTTGCAAGACCCAGTCGGATGCAATCGATCACCTAGAATAAAAGGCAAAAGGGTTAAGTTCCACTTTTAACTTGCATATAATTACTCTAGGTAAATGAATATACAACCCACATGACTAGTTCCTAAAACTGTATCCTAAAAATTCATAAACATACTGGAATGCATTTGCACAGTGGAGAGTAAGGATTCCAAATGGAGAGGGGTGGGGGGAAAGTATCTGCAATATATGGATATGAAAGAGAAATGGCCACAATACTTTCATACTAGAATAAAGGTATGATACATTTAAACACACTACAGCGATAGGTAAGCTTAAAATTTCATTTAAAAAAAACTATGAATTTTTATAGACTTTAATCTAAATTCCTAGGGTATTCTGTATGAGCCTCAACTAAAATTCAAGTGGAAACCAGATTCCAGACAAAATTCAAAACATATTTTAAATACTAATCCTTGAATAAAAAGAAAACACATAATGTATTCCAAAAGTAATGGCAGCAATAGCGAGTGGAAAGCTGGGGCAAATGCAAATACAATTTGACCAGGAGTTGGAGAGAACTATGCTTTTGCTTAGTTATCCCAGATGCATAGACGGAGTCCAGGGGCCATGCTTTGGAAATGATCTCGAAATCTTAGCAATCTTTTTGTGATCTCTTAAGAGGAATTTGCATTCCAGTCCCCTATAATGAAAAGGACATCTTTTTTGGGTGTTAGTTCTAAAAGGTCTTATAGGTCTTCACAGAACTGTTCAACTTCTTCAGCATTACTGGTTGGGGCACAGACTTGGATTATGGTGATATCGAATGGTTTGCCTTGGAAATGAACAGAGATCATTCTCTCGCTTTTGAGATTGCATCCAAGTACTGCATTTCGGAATTTTCTGTTGACCATGATGGCTACTCCATTTCTTCTAAGGGTGTCCTGCACGCAGTAGTAGATATAATAAATTTAACTCATCTGAGTTAAATTCACCCATTCCGGTCCATTTTAGTTTGCTGATTCCTAGAATGTTGACGTTCACTCTTGTCATCTCCTGTTTGACCACTTCCAATTTGCCTTGATTCATGGACCTCTCATTCCAGGTTTCTATGCAATACTGCTCTTTACAGCATCGGACCTTGCTTCTATCACCAGTCACATCCACAACTGGGTATTGTTTTTGCTTTGGCTCCATCCCTTCATTCTTTCTGGAATTATTTCTCCACTGATCTCCAGTAGCATATTGGGCACCTACTGACCTGGGGAGTTCCTCTTTCAGTATCCTGTCATTTTGCTTTTTCATACTGTTCATGGGGTTCTCAAGGCAAGAATACTGAAGTTTTGAATTCCCTTCTCCAGTGGACCACGTTCTGTCAGACCGTGAACTTCCAGATGTTCAAGCTGGTTTTAGAAAAGGCAGAGGAACCAGAGATCAAATTGTCAACACTGCTGGATCATGGAAAAAGCAAGAGAGTTCCAGAAAAACATCTATTTCTGCTTTATTGACTATGCCAAAGCCTTTGACTGTGTGGATCACAATAAACTGTGGAAAACTCTTCAAGATATGGAATACCAGACCACCTGGCCTGCCTCTTGAGAAATCTGTATGCAGCCAGGAAGCAACAGTTAGAACTGGACATGGAACAACAGACTGGTTCCAAATAGGAAAAGGAGTAC
>SJXQ01007422.1:0-29230 GCA_006408695.1 Aepyceros melampus | reverse complement strand
AAGTTAAATAAGCAGGGTGACAATATACAGCCTTGATGTACTCCTTTTCCTATTTGGAACCAGTCTGTTGTTCCATGTCCAGTTCTAACTGTTGCTTCCTGACCTGCATACAGATTTCTCAAGAGGCAGGTCAGGTGGTCTGGTATTCCCATCTCTTTCAGAATTTTCCACAGTTTATTGTGATCCACACAGTCAAAGGCTTTGGCATAGTCAATAAAGCAGAAATAGATGTTTTTCTGGAACTCTCTTGCTTTTTCCATGATCCAGCAGTGTTGGCAATTTGATCTCTGGTTCCTCTGCCTTTTCTAAAACCAGCTTGAACATCAGGGAGTTCACAGTTCACTATTGCTGAAGTCTGTCTTGGCGAATTTTGAGCATTACTTTACTAGCATGTAATTTCTAAATATTTTTCACTTTTAAATTTACTTTCAAAAGACTACATTATAGACTACATTATCTTGTTTTACAAGATTAAAATATTAAGTTATGCATATATAACATATCTATAACAAGTTTACTGTCCATTTAATTATATACTTGAGATAACATGATAAAATATAATACAAAAAATAATTCACCTATTCTTTACATTTCAGTATAATCTTTAATCTATTTTTTTTGAGGAAAACAAAAACCTGAAGGTTTATTTAATGATAAATTAAAACACAAATTTTATTTCATCATACTTGAAATTTGTCTTTTTAATTTTCCCCAAAGAAATTTCATAAATTTCTGCCTTCTAGTTGTACCTCCCAATACTCATCTAACTTTTATAACAAAAATAAATGGCTTACATATATTTGCTAATTAAGATTCTTTTCATGCTTTTTCAACTATTGGAAACAAAGTTTTGTAAAAAGGACATCCTTTTCCTATAAATACCTCCTGCACATTCTCTAAAACATTTTCCATTCCTCAATCTTTCTTGTACTCCCAGCTATATTTGACACTGATAACCAACCTGCTGTTCCCCCAATAACCTTTTTACTTTGGAAGAATTTTAGATACAGAAACATTACAAGGATATTACGGCTTCTGAATACTGCTTATCACATCGTTCCCATTGTTAACATTTTATATTACCATAGTACATCCATCAAAGAAACTGACACAGGTACATTCCTATTAACTAGTATGCACTTTATTTAAATTTCACCAGTTCCCCCACTACTGTCCACTTTCTGTTTCAGGGATCTAAAGTAGGATACCTCGCTGTAGTTAGTTATGTGTTCCTAATCTCCTCTGCTCTATTTCTCAGCCTTTCCTCATTTTCATCACCTCAACAGTCATGATTACTGGTTAGGTAACCTACAGAACGTCCTCCAATCCAGGTTTGTTGGTGTTTTTCTTATGATTAGATTGTCATTATGAGTTTTTGTGAAGAATACCACAATGAGGTATTTTTATGAATAATATCATGATGATCACATCATAAGAGAGGGGACATGATATCCAAATAACACTATATGCAATGACTGGGATTGCTGACCACCAATACTTGATTCAGTTCAGTTCAGTCACTCAGTCGTGCCCGACTCTTTGCGACCCCATGAATCGCAGCATGCCAGGCCTCCCTGTCCATCACCAACTCCCGGAGTTCACTCAAACTCATGTCCATCAAGTCGGTGATGCCATCCAGCCATCTCATCCTCTGTCGTCCCCTTCTCCTCCTGCCCCCAATCCCTCCCAACATCAGAGTCTTTTCCAATGAGTCAATTCTTCGCATGAGGTGGCCAAAGTACTGGAGTTTCAGCTTCAGCATCAGTCCTTCCAAAGAACACCCAGGACTGATCTCCTTTAGGATGGACTGGTTGGATCTCCTTGCAGTCNACAGGAACCCCAAGGTGCCCGCCACAACTCAAGAGGAGACCCGTTGTCCCCTCCTCAGCTCGAGATGAGGGTTCCATTACCTGATTCTTCGGAAAGGGATTCCTGGCGTTCCCGTCGCATCTCAGGAGGAGGTGCTCTTCTCAGGAGAGTCGAGAAGAACTCTAGGGAATGTGCATTCAGGCCACAAGTGTCCAGAAATCTCTGTCAACTCCAGATGAACCTGGCTTGCCTGCACTGCCTCGACTGTCATCACGACGATCGACTCACCCCATGGTGACATGTGTGATAGCCCTGGTGGCACCTCGAGCAAAGGCACAGATCCCTGGTTGAAAGTGACAGGAAGGCTGACAGTGCTGCTACAGCTCAGGAGGAGAGCAGGTGTGCATGTCTCCACAGGAGACGAGTCCTGACTCCCCTGTGGACACTCCAGAGGGGCCCAAGTCACATGTCAGCACTTTCGAGGAAACCTCAATTTCTGGCGTCAGCTCCACACGCGGACCTAGGACCCGCCCCTGACTGGAGAGGAATTCCGAGAGGTCCCTCGCCATTCGCACGGAGATGGCCTCTCTTGAGGCCACACGAGCAGGTCTCTGAGGTCCCCGTCTTAACTCAAGAAGGACCTGCTGCAGCTCGAGAAACACCAGGAGGTTCTCCCTTTCAGGCGCGTTGAGGCCCTTTTCTGCTGCTGCATATCAAGTGAAATCACACCTTCCCTCTTGGACCTCGAATGGGTCCTTCACTCCCTTGCTGCGACTCAAGAAGTACCCTGACACACGTGTCTCCACTCAACAGGAACCCTGAGGTGCCCGCCACAACTCAAGAGGAGACCCGTTGTCCCCTCCTCAGCTCGAGATGAGGGTTCCATTACCTGATTCTTCGGAAAGGGATTCCTGGCGTTCCCGTCGCATCTCAGGAGGAGGTGCTCTTCACAGCAGAGTCGAGAAGAACTCCAGGGAATGTGCATTCAGGCCACAAGTATCCAGGAATCTCAATCAACTCCAGATTAACCTGATTTGCCTGCACTGCCTGACTGTCATCACGACGATCGACTCACCCCATGGAGACATGTGTGATAGCCCTGGTGGCACCTCGAGCAAAGCCGCAGATCCCTGGTTGAACGTGACAGGAAGCCTGACAGTGCTGCTACAGCTCAGGAGGAGAGCGGGTGTGCATGTCTCCACAGGAGACGAGTCCTGACTCCCCTGTGGACACTCCAGAGGGGCCCAAGTCGCATGTCAGCACTTTCGAGGAAACCTCAATTTCTGGCGTCAGCTCCACACGTGGACCTAGGACCCGCCCCTGATTGGAGAGGAATCCCGAGAGGTCCCTCGCCATTCGCACAGAGACTGGCCTCTCCTGAGGCCACACGAGCAGGTCTCTGAGGTCCCCGTCATAATTCGAGAAGGACCTGCTGCAGCTCGAGAAACACCAGGAGGTTCTCCCGTTCAGGCGCGTTGAGGCCCTTTTCTGCTGCTGCATGTCAAGCGAAATCACACCTTCCCTCCTGGACCTCCAAAGGGTCCTTCACTCCATTGCTGCGACTCAAGAAGTACCCTGACACACGTGTCTCCACTCGACAGGACCCCGAGGTGCCCGCCACAACTCAAGAGGAGAACCGTTGTCCCCTCCTCAGCTCGAGATGAGGGTTCCATTACCTGATTCTTCAGAAAGGGATTCCTGGCGTTCCCGTCGCATCTCAGGAGGAGGTGCTCTTCTCAGGAGAGTCGAGAAGAACTCCAGGGAATGTGCATTCAGGCCACAAGTGTCCAGAAATCTCTATCAACTCCAGATGAACCTGACTTGCCTGCACTGCCTCGACTGTCATCGCGACGATCGACTCACCCCATGGTGACATGTGTGATAGCCCTGGTGGCACCTCGAGCAAAGGCACAGATCCCTGGTTGAAAGTGACAGGAAGCCTGACAGTGCTGCTACAGCTCAGGAGGAGAGCGGGTGTGCATGTCTCCACAGGAGACGAGTCCTGACTCCCCTGTGGACACTCCAGAGGGGCCCAAGTCGCATGTCAGCACATTCGAGGAAACCTCAATTTCTGGCGTCAGCTCCACACGCGGACCTAGGACCCGCCCCTGACTGGAGAGGAATCCCGAGAGGTCCCTCGCCATTCGCACGGAGACTGGCCTCTCCTAAGGCCACACGAGCAGGTCTCTGAGGTCCCCGTCGTAACTCGAGAAGGACCTGCTGCAGCTCGAGAAAAACCAGGAGGTTGTCCCGTTCAGGCGCGTTGAGGCCCTTTTCTCCTGCTGCATGTCAAGTGAAATCACACCTTCCCTCTTGGACCTCGAAAAGGTCCTTCACTCCCTTGCTGCGACTCAAGAAGTACCCTGACACACGTGTCTCCACTCGACAGGAACCCTGAGGTGCCCTCCACAACTCAAGAGGAGAACCGTTGTCCCCTCCTCAGCTCGAGATGAGGGTTCCATTACCTGATTCTTCGGAAAGGGATTCCTGGCATTCCCGTCGCATCTCAGGAGGAGGTGCTCTTCACAGCAGAGTCGAGAGGAACTCCAAGGATCGTGCCATCAGGCCACAAGTACCCAGAAGTCTCAACAACTCCAGATGAATCTGATTTTCCTGGACTGTCTTGACTATCACCCGGAGGATCGACTCACCACATGGGGGCACGTGTGACAGCCCAGGTGGCACCTCGAGGGAAAGCCACAGACACCTGTGACAACGCAACAGGAAGCCTGACAGTGTTGCTGCAACTCAGGAGGATAGCTGGCGTGAATGTCTCCACTCGAGACGAGGCCTGACTCCACTGTAGACACTCCAGAGGGACCCAAATCCCATGTCAGCACGTTCGAGGAAATCTCAGTGTCTGGCCGGAGCTCCAGACGAGGACAGAGGACCCGCCACTGACTGCAGAGGAATCCGGAGAGGTCCCTCGTTATTCGCACGGAGACTGGCCTGTCCTGAGGTCAAATGATCGGGTCCCAGAGGTCCACATCGTAACTCGAGAAGGACGTGCCGCAACTCGAGAAAAAACAGAAGGTTCTCCCTTCCAGTCGCGTTGAGGCCCTTTTCCAATGCTGCATGTCGAGGAAAATCACACCTTCCTTCTTGGACCTCGAAAGGGAACTTCACTCCCCTCTGGGAGTAAAGAAGTTCCCCGACACACACGCCTCCACTGGAGAGGAACACCGAGGGTCCCGCTACAACTCAAGAGGAGACCCATTGTCCCCTCCTCAGCTCGAGATGAGGGTTCCATTACCTGATTCTTCGGAAAGGGATTCCTGGCATTCCCGTCGCATCTCAGGAGGAGGTGCTCTTCACAGCAGAGTCGAGAGGAACTCCAAGGATCGTGCCATCAGGCCACAAGTACCCAGAAGTCTCAACAACTCCAGATGAATCTGATTTTCCTGGACTGTCTTGACTATCACCCGGAGGATCGACTCACCACATGGGGGCACGTGTGACAGCCCAGGTGGCACCTCGAGGGAAAGCCACAGACACCTGTGACAACGCAACAGGAAGCCTGACAGTGTTGCTGCAACTCAGGAGGATAGCTGGCGTGAATGTCTCCACTCGAGACGAGGCCTGACTCCACTGTAGACACTCCAGAGGGACCCAAATCCCATGTCAGCACGTTCGAGGAAATCTCAGTGTCTGGCCGGAGCTCCAGACGAGGACAGAGGACCCGCCACTGACTGCAGAGGAATCCGGAGAGGTCCCTCGTTATTCGCACGGAGACTGGCCTGTCCTGAGGTCAAATGATCGGGTCCCAGAGGTCCACATCGTAACTCGAGAAGGACGTGCCGCAACTCGAGAAAAAACAGAAGGTTCTCCCTTCCAGTCGCGTTGAGGCCCTTTTCCAATGCTGCATGTCGAGGAAAATCACACCTTCCTTCTTGGTCTGATGGTTTTGAACTGTGGTGTTGGAGAAGACTCTTGACAGTTCCGTGGACTGCAAGGAGATCCAACCAATCCATCCTAAAGGAAATTAGTCCTGGATGTTCACTGGAAAGATTGATGTTGAAGCTGAAACTCTCATACTTTGGCCACCTGATGCAAAGAGCTGATTCATTTGAAAAGACCTTGATGCTAGGCAAGATTGAGGACAGGCAGAGAAGGGGACGACAGAGGATGAAATGGTTGGATGGCATCACCAACTCAATGGACATGAGTTTGGGTGGACTCTGGGAGTTGGTGATGGATATGGAGGCCTGGCATGCTCCAGTCCATGGGGTCCCAAAAGGTTGAATACGACTGAGAGACTACACTGAAACTGATGCTAAGTGAAATAAGTCAGACAGAGAAACACAAATATTTCATGATACATCACTTATGTGTGGAATCTAAAAAATGCAAAACTAGTGAATACAACAAAAAAGACGCACAGACATAGAGAACTAGTAGGGTGATGGAGAGGGGGATGGGCAATTTACAGGTAGAAGATTTAGAGGTACAGACTACTATGTATAAAATATGCTACAAGGATGTAATTTACAACACAGGGAATATAGCCAATATTTTATAACTGTAAATGAAGTATCAGTTCAGTTGCTCAGTCGTGTCCAACTCTTTGTGACCCCATGAATCGCACGCCAGGCCTCCCTGTCCATCACCAATTCCGGAGTTCACCCAAACTCATGTCCATCGAGTCAGTGATGCCATCCAGCCATCTCATCCTCTGTCATCCCCTTCTCCTCCTGCCCCCAATCCCTCCCAGCATCAGGGTCTTTTCCAATGAATCAACTCTTCGCATGAGGTGGCCAAAGTACTGGAGCTTCAGCTTTAGCATCAGTCCTTCCAAAGAACACCCAGGACTGATCTCCTTTAGAATGGACTGGTTGGATACCTTTAAAAAAAATAAACCACTATATTGTACACCTGTACCATTTGATACTGTACATCAATTATAGTTCAAGAAAAAAATTTTTTAAAGAATACAGATAAACACTGTCAAAATAAACTTTTTTCCAGCACTCAGGAAATTAACTGAAGGATTGTGATAATCCAAGCAAGGCTTACTCAAGAAAATCTGTTGATCTTACAAGAACAGCCTTAACTTGACCTAATGCAATCTCTCATCTCCAGCTCCAGATAAGCCTTGAAAACCAAAATCTTGCTACTATGGTAGCTGTGAAACCCAAAAACCAAGCAGATACTGGAGAGCCAGAATACATTTGCATCCCCCTCCCCGCAAGCACCAGAAAACTCTCACTATTTCACCTGCAAGGCAGCTTGCTAGAAAAACTGCATTCTTCAGGCTTTATTTGACAACTCAGAGCTCTCTCAATGTGTACAGTCCTATCTGCAGTGTATTTGTTGAAAATAGTCAATAGCAATTGTTTAACAATGCAGTTTCCTGAAAAAATTTTACTTGCAGCTAATAAAGAGGGTGACCAAAATACTTAAAAGGAGAAATTGAGGAGTCAAATATCCGTAATGGGCTTTGAAAAACTCTGCAACAGTCCAGGGAATTTAGAAGGCTATGCACATATGTGGAGCCATGTAAACTGCACAGAAGACCTAACAAGGCCCTAATAATTCACTTCTGGGTGACCTTGAAGCTTTGCTTCAGTACACACACATACACAGCCCCTCAACAAAAGCTGAACAGAGACCTACTGGCTTGAAGCATTTAAAGAAATCTCTGGCCAATCAATAACTGACCACCAAGCTAGCTGATCAGACTTCAAAGAACAGAAACTGAACAGAATTAACCCAGGAGAGTCACTAAAGAAACAAACAGCAACACCAACAACAGAGCAAAACAAATCTCAGGGGTAGGAAGGGTTTTCTTAACTGTCACGTTATTGAAAATATCTAGTTTCCAACAAAAAATTGTAAGACATACAAAGAAACAGGGAAGCATGACCCATCATAGGAAAAACATCGACAGAAACTGTCTCTGAAGAAGTCGAGATGTTGGTCTTCCTGGACAAAGACCTTAAATCAGCTATTAAAAATATTTCAAAGAAATAAAGGAAGTTACGTATAAAGAATTAAAGGGAAGTTTGAGTCACATTTTATATTTTATATATAAATTTATATATTTAATATTTATATATAAATAATTTTATATTTATATACAAACATAATACATTTTATATTCTCTACTTAGAGAATATAAATGAAGAGACAAATTATAAAAACAATCAAATAAAAAGCTGGCATTTCAATATGAAAATGATATTCCCATCCAATGCAATTAAAAAATACAAAAAAGTATAATATACACATTTGAGTTGAAAAGAGCAATAAAAGAAATGAAAATTTTACTAGAAAGATAAACAGCACATTTGAACTGGCAAAGGAATCACTGAACTTACAGACAGTTGAGACTCTCAATCTTATGAAGAAACTTGGGCTTCCCAGGTGGTGCTAGTGGTAAAGAACCCACCTGCCAATGCAGGAGACACAAGAGACATGGACTTGATCCCTGGGTCGGGAAGACTCCCTGGAGGAGGGCACAATAACCCACTCCAGTATTTTTGCCTTAAGAATCCCTTGGACAGAGGAACCTGGTGGGCTTACAGCCCATAGGGTTGCAAAGAGTTGAATACAACTTGAGCCACTAAGCGCATGCGCAGGTGCGTCTGTGTGCATGCCACACACAAAAAAAATGAACAGAGAGCCTCAGAGATCTGTGGGACTACATCAGGTATGCCAACATATACACATTCTGAGTTTCCAAAGGAGAGGAGAGACAGAAAGGAGTGGAAAGAATATCTGAAAAAGTAACGACAAAAAACTTATCCAATTTTATGGAAAACATCAGTATATGTATCTAAGAAGTTCAATAAACTTCAAGTAGGACAAAGCTGAAGAGATTCACACCTATATGTTTCATAACCAAACTGTCGAAAGACAGACAGAAATCATGAAAGTAGCAAAAGGAAAACATTTCTTATCTACAAAGTTTCCTGAACAGGTTTAATAGCTGACCTCATTAGAAACTATGCAGGCCAGTGGGCAGGATGATATGGTCACAGTGATGAAAGAGAAAGACTGTCATCCAAGAATTCTGTATCTAGCTGAAGTACTCTTCAAAAAATGAAGGAGAGCTAGGTGAGGTGGGAAAAAAGAAACTTAGACATTCCTAGATAAAGGAAAATTGAAAGAATTCATCACCAGCAGACCTGCCCTGTAAGAAACACTAAACAGTTATTTCATTTCAGGCTGAAACAAAAAAACAACAGACAGTAACTCAAATCCACACCAAGCAATAAAAAGTAAGAGTAAAGGTAGCTAAGTGAACACAGAAGATAATAAAAATGTATATTTGTAACTCTTTTCTACTGTCTCACTTAAAGGACAGGTGCATAAAATTATTATAAGATTGTATTGATGGCGGCTTCCCTGATGGTCCAGTGGTTAAGAATCCACTTTACAATATGAGGAACATTGGTTCCATCCCAGGTCCAGGAAGTTGCTACATGCCATGGAACAACTAAGCCTGTGCCACAACAACTAAGCCAGTGCTCTGAAGCCCACACGCCCTAGAGCCTGTGCTCTGCAACAGAGAAGCCACCACAATGTAAAGCCCACACACCACAACCAGAAAGCAGGCCCCACTCTGCAACTGCAGAAAGCCTGCCTGCAGCAACAACGACCCACCACAGCCCTCCAAAATCTAAAAAATTATGTTGATGGGATTATAATGTATAAAGTTTTAATTTTTATAAATGGTTTTATACTAGAAAAAGTTTTTGTATATTAAGATTAATCCAAACTAGACTGTTTTAAATTAAGATGTTAATTGTAATCCCTGTGGCAACCCCAAGCAAAGTAGCTTAAATGTACGTGTGAGTTGCTCAGTCATGTCCAACTCTGCAACCTCATGGACTGTAGCTCGCCAGTCTCCTCTGTCCATGAAATTCTCCAGGCAATAATATTGGAGTGGGTTGTCATTCCCTTCTCCAGGGGATCTTCCTGATCTGGGCATCGAACCCAGGTCTTCCGCAACGTGGACAGATTCTTTACCGTCTGAGCCACCAGGGAATCCTAACTTACGTATACACAAACGCATATATGTACATACATACATACACATAAGAAACAACAACAGAATTAAAATAGTATACTAGAAAATAACTTTTCAGTATAAAAGGTCTTTTCAGCATAAAGGAAAAGTAGAGCAACATAAAAGCTTTCCATTTAATACACAGAGAAAACAAAGAGCAAAACAGATGTATTACTGTAACATAACCGTGTAGGTGGCCAAAGGACGCATTATATGTTAGCCTACAGTTTTCTGCTCAATGGGGAAGATTAATTTTCCCATATTTATATTCACCAGTACAACTTGGGGTACTGTGGACAAGTTACAGTAGTATCACAAGCCAGAGAAACTGGGAGATTAGAATCCTCTGCCTCAGCCATGTCACAGACATGCTCAGTACATTTCCTTGAATTAATATACTCTCTAAGCAGAAGAATCACTGAGAAAATAGGAAAGAGACAGACATAACAAGTATTTTTTTGAAGGAAAGGAAGTATGTGATTAGTATTTGGATGGAAAACACTAACTGCATCTCATTTCGAAGTATCAGTTCCACTTGCTAATTCAACTATGAATATCACCCTTTGGGCTTCCCAGGTGGTGCTAGTGGTAAAGAACCCACCTGCCAGTGTAAGAGACTTAAGGAACACTGGCTCAATCCCTGGGTCGGGAAGATCCCCTGGAGGAGGGCACGGCAACCCGCTCCAGTATTCTTGCCTGGAGAATTCCATGGACAGAGAAGCCCGGCAGGCCACAGCCCATGGGGCTGCAAACAGACAGGACTGAGCGACTAAGCACAGCACAGCACATCCTTTACCCACAAAGATGAGTTTAAACGTGTTTCTCCACTTGTGTCCTCATCTATATAAATCTATTATGGCACTTACGCTATATGTATGTTTACACACACTGGAATCACATAATATATGTGTCTTATTTACTAGATAGAAAGGGATTGAGGGAGGATGGGAAGAGACACGGATAGAGAAGACTCAGTGAATAACATGAGAGCACAATTAAATGATGCCAGTGGAGAAGGAAATGGCAACCCACTCCAGTGTTCTTGCCTGGAGAATCCCAGGGACGGCGGAGCCTGGTGGGCTGCCGTCTATGGGGTCGCACAGAGTCGGACAGACTGAAGTGACTTAGCAGCAGCAGCAGTAGCAGTGATCAGTCAGCAAATGTATCCTCTGGCACCATGAGGCACATAAATCTGTTGTTCCTTAGTCTCTCAGTTCCTATATGCCTCTAATTGTAGAAGCAGCTCTTATCAAGAGACGTTAACTAAGTATGATCTTACTGTTTAAAAGATACAGTTAAGAGTTTTCATAAAACACAGCCCTGATCGCAGACCAATTATTTCAACTAGAGCTCAACTGAGGAGATTGTGATGTTGGAAAACTAAGCTGTTGGACTTACAGAAAGATGTGTGGTGGATTTCATGCAATTTAAGAGACTGTCAGAGAAATTCTGCCTTTTAGGCTTCAATCTCGTACCTTTAGCTTCAGACCCTAACACTCTGTAAGGTGCAGCGTCACTGTCTCTATCTTCACACCTACACGGTGAGTCCTTGCACACACACATCATGTCTTTTTATTCTTCCTATTCTTAATGCCTAGCAGAGAGGCTGAAATACACAGAGTGCTTGATACATATTAGATTAGCATGTGTGGTTTAATTTTAAAAATGTTTATTTTGATCTTTGTGCCTGATTCCTTATACATAGTTCTTATAACAATTGGTATCTCCTGAGCATCCTGATAGCAGTATCTTTCATTATTCATAATGAACCCCTTGTGACCATACCTGAGTTTATGCTAATGAGAAGCCTCTTGGTGGGGTTGTTAGACAGCTTCAAAATGGGGGCTGTTACCCAGGAATCAACCATATCATTAGAGTGTTGAAACTTTCAACCTCATCTCACCCACCTCATCTCCAGGTTAAATCACCAATGGCCAATGACTTATCAGCCATGCTTTTGTAAAAAAACTTCAATAAAAACTCTTGAACAATGAGGCTTTAGGAAGTTTCCTAATTGGTGGTGCATGCCAGCTCCGTGGAGATAGAGGTACCTGAGTTCAGGAGCCTTCTGAAACGTGCCCTATGTATCTTTTCATGAGGCTACTCATTTGTATCCTTTTAAATAAACCACATTAGTATAACACTTTCCTTAAATTTGTAAGTTATAGCCATTTATTGAACCTGAAAGGGACTTGAGAGAGGGATTATGGAAAAGTGCTAATCCATAGTTGGCTGAACATGGCTGAGGAGTGAGGACAGTCTTATGGGACTGAGTCTGCACAAACTTCAGGTAGTGAACTGAATGGTAGAACATCCAAAGTTGATGTCAGAAAATTGAGAATTTATGGTTAGAAAGCAGAAACAACAGGATTTTTTTCATACTGGGTAACATCTACAAGGGTTTTCAAAAATGGAGTCTAGTAGAAATTTGACTCCTTTTATTTTTTTCTCCTTATAAATAATCGCTTTTCAAATGCTAATGAAGATATTCATAATGTCCTCCTATTCCCCACCTGTTTGCTAGGGAGTACAAGAGACTGAATTGAGGACCAGTTTTCCATAGTAACAGCAGTAAAATAACCAACTCCTACTTCCCTGGTAGAGCAGCTGGTAAGAACCTGCCTGCAATGCAGGAGACCCTGGTTCAACTCCTGGGTTGGGAAGATCTGCTGGAGCAGGGATAGGCTCCCCACTCCAGTATTCCCAGGCTTCCCTGGTGGCTCAGCTGGTAAAGAATCCACCTGCAATGCGGGAGACCTGGATTCGACCCCAGGTTGGGAAGATCTCCTGGAGAAGGGAAAGGCTACCCACTCCAGTATTCTGGCCCGGAGAATTCCATGGACTGTACAGTCCATGGAGTCGCAAAGAGTCGGACATGACTGAGTGACTTTCACTTCACTTGCTGTTGATTATTTTAGGGCTTCCTTGGTGGCCCAGATGGTAAAGAATTCATCTGCAATGCAAGAGACCTGGGTTCAATCCCTGGGTCAGGAAGATCCCCTGGAGAAGGGAACGGCAACCCATTCCAGTATTCTTGCCTGGAGAATTTCATGGACAGAGGAGCCTGCAAGGCTACATTCTATGGGGTAGCAAAAAAGCATATATAAACAAATTATGATTAATATGCCAAAAATCTGATGAAATGACACGCCCAACTTCATATGTAATTTAGTTTGCAAATATTATTACAGAAAGGAAATCAGTAATCACCTTTGCTTTCACAGTGACAGTGAGCCTCAGCCTGAATACTACTTCACACACCATGGTATACTATCATGCTATTCTAAAAATCCTAGCTTTAAAAAATTAAACTGCTAACAGTGGTTTCAAGCTACATTTCCCAAGAAAATGTGCACCTTTCAAACTAAACATCATAAAAATAACTAGTACTTATTAACTTGCTAAAAATATAATTCCGACTTATAAAACCAATGTTTTAGTTTTCAATGTTTTAGCCAGAATGGTCAAACATATTAATCCTTACAGTATTTCAACTGAAAGGTAAGTAATCCAAAGTCTTGAAGTAAAATTAATAATCCAATTTACAATCTGAAAATTTAACTCAGATGATTTAAAGCAGTATTAATAGCTAATCAAAATAAACACTGTCCAGTCAACTTTGTATATAAATGCCTGAATTTTCTTTCAAAGGCACATAACTGTTACAAATAATGAGATTCTAGAAATCTAGTATATTTCTCAAGCATACTTTATGGTAGCTAAACACTCAAGGACCATGAAGTTTTACTTGTCTACAAGAAAGTAAAAAAGACAACTTAAGGAATAAGAGAAAGTATTTGGGACTTAATATCTAGAATAAATAGTCTTGCAGCTCAACAATAAAAAGACAAATAACCCAATTTTCAAAAGAGGCAAAGGATCTGAATAGACATTTCCCGAAGAAACCGTAAAAATGGCCAATAAGTACAAGAGAAGACACTCAACCTTAGTAGCCACTAGTGAAATACAAATCAAAACCATAATTAAAATATTACTTTACATCCACTACAACAGCTATAATCAAAAAGTCAGACAATAACAAATGTTACGGAGAAACTGGAAACCTCAACATACTGCTGATGGAAATGTTACACGGTGTGGTTGATGTGGAAAGTAGTCAGGCAGTTCTTCAAAAGGTTCAACACAGGATTATCACGTGACTAGCCATTCTACTCCTAATAAATGCTCAAGATAAATACAAATAAATATCCACACAAAAACTTGCACATAGATGCTCATAGCAGCATTATTTGCAATAGCCAAAAGGTAGTAATAACCCAAATGCTCCTCATTTGATGAATGAATAAATACAGTGTGGTATGCATACAATGGGAAATTTATTTGGCCATAAAAAGGAATGAAATACTGATAAATGGTACAACATGGATGAACCTTGAAAATCTTTTGCTAAGTTAAAGAAGTCAGACACACAAAAATCACATATTGTATGATTTCATTTACATGAAATGTCTAATAAGGCTTCCCAGGTGGCACTAGTGGTAAAGAATCTGCCTGCCAATGCAGAAGGTACAAGACACGTGGATTTGGTCCCTCAGTTAAGAAGATCTCCAGGAGTAGGAAATGGCAATCCACTCAAGTATTTTTTGCCTGGAAAATTCCAGGGAGAGGAGCTTGGTGGGCTAGAGTTCATGGAGCCGCAAACTTGGAGTGCTACAGTTCATGGTGTCACAAAGTGTCAGACACAACTTAGTGACTGAACAACTAGAGTTTGTGTTACACATTTAAACATAACCTACACCAACCATCAAATAACACTACAGACGCACTTCAAGGACAGTTCTTTATATGATAGCTTTCCAAGTTTTTAATAATGGTATTCCAAATTCCTCCCTCTTTTCCCCTATAACATTGCTATCGTTCATTTCCCTTCTCCAAAATCTATAATTACCCACTACGCTGCTTCTCCTATTATTTTGAACAGTTATCTACTATGTCAATTAAGAACAAGAAAACAAAAGATTTTATTTTACCTTCACTTGTCCTTCTATAATGCTCTTCCTTTCTAAACATTTCACTCCACCCTCTTCTTGCTTGCATGGTTTATGAAGAGAACTCCAATATAACTCTTCAGTTCAGTTCAGTCGCCCAGTCATGTCCAACTCTTTGCGACCCCATGAATCATAGCACGCCAGGCCTCCTTGTCCATCACCATCTCCCGGAGTTCACTCAGACTCATGTTCATCGAAGTCAGTGATGCCATCCAGCCATCTCATCCTCGGTCGTCCCCTTCTCCTCCTGCCCCCAATCCCTCCCAGCATCAGGGTCTTTTCCAATGAGTCAACTCTTCGCATGAGGTGGCCAAAGTACTGGAGTTTCAGCTTTAGCATCAGTCCTTCCAAAGAAATCCCAGGGCTGATCTTCTTGCAGTCCAAGGGACTCTAAGTGTAGATTTGCTATTTATCATATTTGGTGTCTTCTAATCTTCCTGGATTGGTGATATGGTGTCTTGTCATTAATTTTGAAAAACTCTCAGCCATTATTCCTTCAAATATTTTCTTTTCCATCACCATCTCCCGGAGTTCACTCAGACTCATGTTCATCGAAGTCAGTGATGCCATCCAGCCATCTCATCCTCGGTCGTCCCCTTCTCCTCCTGCCCCCAATCCCTCCCAGCATCAGGGTCTTTTCCAATGAGTCAACTCTTCGCATGAGGTGGCCAAAGTACTGGAGTTTCAGCTTTAGCATCAGTCCTTCCAAAGAAATCCCAGGGCTGATCTTCTTGCAGTCCAAGGGACTCTAAGTGTAGATTTGCTATTTATCATATTTGGTGTCTTCTAATCTTCCTGGATTGGTGATATGGTGTCTTGTCATTAATTTTGAAAAACTCTCAGCCATTATTCCTTCAAATATTTTCTTTGTTCCTTCCTCTATTTTCCTTCCGATGAGTTCATCAAAGGCATTCTTCTATTACAATGTTTTTGATTTCCATTATTTCCCTTTGTTTCTTTCTTAAGTTTCTTTCTGTTACACATCTGTTTTTACATGCTATCCACTTTTCTAATTAGATCTCTTAGTATATTTATGTTTAATTTTAAATTTCCAGCCTGACAATTCCAAAATCCGTGCCATATCTTACTAGTAGTTAAGCTGTGTTTACTGTAGTACAGGTATGAGAGGCTAAAATTTCCTCTAAGGTCCTTATTTTTGTCTTTTCTGTCATCTTTTGAGTTTCCCTAGAAACTCCTTTTAAAGTGCAAGCCTTGTAGTTTTTCCATCTGTAATCCTGTTACTATACAGGAGCCCCACTGAGGTGGTAGTAAGATAAAAAAGAGTGAGAAAAGTATTCTCTAATCCAGTGGTTAGGTCTGAGTTTTCAACTGGCCCTGTGTGCCTGGCTGTGGCCTTCACAAATGCCTCTCAGCCTTTTTCCCCTCTTCGATGAGGCAGTAAGACTGGACAGAGCTGAAGTTGGCTATTTCCCTTTCCCCAGGCTGGTTAGGCTCTAGTAGTTTCCCTCTTTGGGCAAGGGGAGCCTGTCTCAAAGGCAATGGTACCCCACTCCAGTACTCTTGCCTGGAAAATCCCATGAACAGAGGAGCCTGGTGAGCTGCAGTTCATGGGGTCACTAGGAGTCGAACAAGACTGAGCGACTTCACTTTCCCTTTTCCCTTTCATGCCTTGAAGACAGAAATGGCAACCCACTCCAGTGTTCTTGCCTGGAGAATCCCAGGGATGGGGAAGCCTGGTGGGCTGCCGTCTATGGGGTCAGAGTCAGACAGGACTGAAGTGACTTAGCAGCAGCAGCAGCAGCCTGTTTCAAAATGGTTTCTATTTCACTGCCCCTGTTGGAGGCATAAAAGAACTCGCTCCTCCCGTATTCTTCAGTGAGAACCTGACAGAGCTCGAGGAAGAAAAACTCCACAGAAGTGTGAGACTCCCTTCCCTAAAACTGAGCCCTTGGGAATGTGCAACTCGCAAGCTCATCTGCACTCAGCTTCTGGAAGTTCATCAGTCACAGTTTAAGTTTTCCTACCAGTTCCTGGCTCCATCAGCTTCTGCCCCGGGAAGCTGGGATTCTCCATATTTGTCTGTCTCTCCAGTTTTCAGGGTATTGGTAAGCAGAGATGTGGATTTTTTGTTTGTTCAACTTCGTCCTTGTGAGTACAAACATGACAACTTCATGTCGAGTGAAAACCATAATTCTTATGTCCTTCTGATATGTGTCCATCATTACTTAACACCAAGTAATGTTTCTGGAACAATAATATATTCCAGGCTCATCTTGCACATTCTCTGCCCCTGACATGGAATCAACTATCTCTCAAAGGTTCATTTAGTGAGAATCTTATTTGGAAATCAAGATCTGGGAGTAAGTTATGCTCATTGCTATTGCTATGAGGGTGTCATTAATTGCAGAAACTCTAAGCAGACAGAGCTAGGGAATTTATATATTTATACACCCTGCTATATTTGTCTTTCTCTTTGCCCCTTCCTCTCTCTGTCCTATCTACGACCTATTTATCTAACCTCCTCTTATAAAAGCTGAGTTCATACCGTCACCCCTAATTCCAAACTAATACCCCCAGAGACATTCTAGTTGTCCCCATTTCCATGTTTCTCTCTTGTCTAACAGTTAGAAACCTGGCTCCCATTTTCCTAAATATATTTACCTGAATTCAAAAACTTAGAAAATGTAAAAAGTAGTTTCAGAATTACTAAACATTTCAACTGAGAAAGGCATACCTACTGACTAGAATTCAGTATTTGTTAACTGTTATTTTCTGGGAGGAGCAGGGGAAGAGTCATAAAATTTCCATTTGGTGCAAGACACAAATACTGGAACTTAATTTTGACAAATATGTGTATCTTCATGAAGTTATGGACCATTTCCCATTTTCATCAAGCCCAAAATTCCCCTGTGCCACTTTTTAGTCAATCCTCATGTCCTCTGAGGAAATCAGTGTTCTAATTTTTCACAATAGCTTTTTGTCTAGCACTTCATAAAAGTGAAATCACGCTGTACATATCTCTTTTGTGCTTCGAGTTCTTTTGCTCAGCACAGTGATTTTGATATTCATCCACAACATCACACGTATCAGTAGCTGATTCCTTTTTATTGCTCCATAGTAACTCCTTATATGGGTATTTCTCAGTTTGTTTACCCTTAATATATGAAACGAGAGATTTAAGGTGCCTAAAGTCACACATCAACTGGCTGAGAAGTCCAAGGACCTCAGAACCTGAAGAACTCTTAAGTTCTTGATTCTTAGTCTGATGTTCTTTTCACTTTATCAAAGCACCACTTCAAACAAGCTAAAAAAACGATGACAAAAACTCTGGGGTTGCATTTTTTATCAAATAAATTTAGTGATTAAAAGGAAGTACCCATTCACAGTAAACACTGATGTTTCTTCGATAATCCATACTTATTCCTAATCTTTACTTCTGCCAACGCTGACTGTAAATTTACCTAGTATTTCTCAAATATCTCCTGTATTACTAACCTATATTCTGTCCTAAATGAGAATAACTTATATGTTCACTGATGTCTCCTATTTAACCTTATCAGTTGCCAAGAGGAATACTCTAACTCTAGCATTTCCAGACAATTAGCAGCCTTTCACATCTCTTCTCAAAACTGTCAAATCATCCATTTCTATTTAGAAAATGTATCAATCTATCTTTATTTTTTTTTTTACTTTACAATATTGTATTGGTTTTGCCATACATTGACATGAATCTGCCATGTGATCCCCATCCTGAACCCCTCTCCCACCTCCCCCCACCTCCCATCCCTCTGGGTCATCCCAGTGCACCAGCCCTGAGCACCTTGTCTCATGCATTGAACCTGGAATGGTGATTCATTTCACATATGATAATCTACATGTTTCAATGCCATTCTCCCAAACCATCCCACCCTCGCCCTCTCCCATAGAGTCCAAAAGACTGTTCTATACATCTGTGCCTCTTTCGCTGTCTTGCATACAGTTATCATTACCATCTTTCTAAATTCCATATATATGTGTTAGTATACTGTATTGGTGTTTTTCTTTCTGGCTTACTTTACTCTGTATAATGGGCTCCAGTTTCATCCACCTCATTAGAACTGATTCAAATGTATTCTTTTTAATAGCTGAGTAATACTCCATTGTGTATATGTACCACAGCTTTCTTATTCATTCATCTGCTGATGGACATCTAGGTTGCTTCCATGTTCTGGCTATTATAACAGTGCTGCGATGAACATTGGGGTACACGTGTCTCTTTCAGTTCTGGTTTCCTCAGTGTGTATGTCCAGCAGTGGGATTGCTGGGTCATAAGGCAGTTCTATTTGCAATTTTTAAAGGAATCTCCACACTGTTCTCCTTAGTGGCTATACTAGTTTGCATTCCCACCAACAGTGTAAGAGGGTTCCCTTTTCTCCACACCCTCTTCAGCACTTATTGCTTGTAGACTTTTGGATCGCAGCCATTCTGACTGGCGTGAAGTGGTACCTCATTGTGGTTTTGATTCGCATTTCTCTGATAATGAGTGATGTTGTTCAATCTGTCTTTAAAACATATCATAAAAGGCAGTTCTCCAATCCATAATCTTTAAATTCCTTCTCAGAGCACAATCAAATTTGTTATTCAGACTGACGGATGAGAACTTTTCTGTACTATCAAATGCTACCACTTTCCCCTCCTGATGAAGGTCTATGGAGGCAAAATACAAGGTGACCCTGGATCTCTTCCCCAAAATATGGGACGTCCCTGGCAGTCCAGTGGTTAGAACTTGGCACTTTAACTGCTGGGGTCCAGGTTCAATGCCTGGTTGGGGAATTTAAGATTCTTCCTACACTGTTGGCTGCAATGTAAGTTGGTGCAGCCACTATGGAAAACAGTTAGGAGGTTCCTCAAGAAACAAAAAATAGAGTTGCCATATGATTCAGCAATCCCACTCCTGGGCATATTTCCAGACAAAACTATAATTCAAAAAGATATATGCACCCCTATCTGCATAGCGCTATTCAAAATAGCTAAAACGTGGAAACAACCTAAATGACAGATGAACGGATGATGATGTGTTGTATGTGTATATGCAGGGAAACCCACATGGGCTTCCCTGGTGGCTCAGACAGTAAAGAATCTGCCCACAGTGCAGGAGATTCAGGTTCAATCCCTGGGGTGGGAAGATGTCCTGGAGAAGGGAACGGTAACTCACTCCAATATTGTAGTCTGGAGAACTCCATGGACAGAGGAGCCTGGCGAGTACATACAGTCCGTGGGGTCACAGAGTCGGACACAACTGAACACTCAGGCATACACACACATACATACACAATGAAACACTACTAGGCCATAAAAAAGAATGAAATTGTCATTGCAGCAACGTGGATGGACCCAGAGATTACCATATTAAGTGAAGAAAGAAAGAGACAAATACCCTATGATATCACTTATATGTGGAATCTAAAATTTGACACAAATGGACTGATCTACTAAACAAACTCACAGACATAAATAAGTTTGTGGTTGCCAAAGGAGGGGAATAGGGGAGGGATAAAGTGGGAGTTTGGGGTTAGCAGACGCAAACTAGTATATACAGAATGGATAACCAACAAGGTCCTACTATATAGCACAGGGAACTATATTCAATAACCTGTGATAAACAATAACACAAAAGAAAATTTTACATATATATATATATATAAATCAGCTTCCTGTACAGCAGAAATTAAAACACATTGTAAACCAACTACAATTTAAGAAAAAAATAAATAATTAATGGTATTAATTCAGAAATTGGCATATTAAAGTTACCCTTACAAAGCTCACAAAGAAGACCTCTTTTTAAAATATTTTCTACCCTAGTTGTTCCAAAAAAATTAGAGGAATACACCAACAATTGATCTTACATTTTTACCAAACAACTAGTATCTAAAAGGCTTTGCAGAGGCATTGTGGGTTTTAAAATAAATCAAATACATGCTCTTGCCTTTAAAGACCTGGGGACAGAGTTGGGGCACCAAGTTACATGATAAGACATAACAGAGATAGAAACCAACTGCTTAGGGAGCCCAGAGGAAAGAGAAGTTAATTAGAATGGGGGTGTGACAAAAAAGGCTTCATAAAAGTAATATCTGCATTATACTTTAAATAATGGGTAGGAATTTGACAGAGGAAAAGGAAGCTGGAAAATGCAGAGCAGAAAAAAACTAAAGGGAACAACATAAGAGAGGTATGGAAATTAGGGGAAAAAAGACTATATTCAGGAAAATCAAACTATAGAAGGGTGCTGAAATGTGGGGTTCATGGATGGGAAAGGGAAAGAAAAATATGAAAGAAAAGACTGAAGAGAGATTGAGAAAGTCCCCAGACAGCATTACACAAGTTCACTGTTAGCAGTGGGGATTCAAAGAATGTTGAGCTGTAGAAACACACATAATCTAGGTTCCTGCAATCAGATGAGTCTCTCTATAAATATATATGAGCTAAGTTTCACTTTAATAACTATACTGTCTTACAGCCATCAATCCACCAACTCCTTTGTGAGAATTAGGATCAGAATAAATGCTGAGGCTGGTTAAATGTTAAATTTTAAAGCAGGTCCAGTTGCTCAATGGTCAACATGATTATAAACAAAGAGCTTGATCATATACTGCCATCCAAACTAGGATTTTTGACAATAAAGGGGAGTAACTGTTAGTAATTATGTTAGGGTAAATTAGGAACATCCTAGAGAAACAGGGATATATGGTTATCTTAGTTATGAAAACTATCCAAATCACTGGGACACTTTACTTTTTCTTTAAGATTCTCTACAGCGGGAATCTCTGGTGGAGCAGAAGGAGAATCTAACATTTGATTCTGAGATTAGTGGCTATCTAATTAAAAGAGATACAGTTCAGAGATAGGCACATGTTAAAAATGAATAACATCTATACTTTTTATAGTAGCAGAGACTTGAAGAGTGAATAGTTTCATGCAAATCTGTATAAGACTTCTTTACCTTAACTAATGACATCATGGGGCTTCCCTGTGGCTCAGACAGTAAAGAATATGCTTACAATGCGGGAGGACCCAGGTTCAAACCCTGGATCGGGAAGATCCCCTCTGAAGAAGGGAATGGCAACCCACACCAGTATTCTTGCCTGAAAAATCCCATGGACAGAGGAGCCTGCCGGGCTATAGTCCACGGTGCCGCAAAGAGTAGGACATGACGGAGGAACTAACACTTTCACAATGACACCATGAACCAAAAGGAACTACATACAGATTACCAACCTCACAAACACATTTAGACTCAGACGGTATTCCTGAGCTTCTGTGTTTAATTTCTACATTTGAAAACAAGTTAGTTTCTAACTATGCCTACCATCTCAAAGTATATTACTTCTTTGTTTTACATACTGCAGGGGAAAAAAAAAATCTGTTTTTATTTCTACAGTTACAGAAGGCACTTGATGGTTTGCAAGACTGTTATGTGGGTGGTTGCAACACTTGGCCTTTAGCTTCTTGCCAAATACCTCACCACATGTGTTCTGAATCACCAGTAAACCCAGATGCCCTCATTTGCGGTATCTCCAATCTAACAAGAAATTAATTAAGAGATAAAACAATCCTATGGTTTTAATTAATTAATGAAACTGAAACTTCTAATCTAATGTTAGGAATTTGGGAAAGTAATTTAACCTCTTCATAAACATTCATTTTGGTCCAAGTCTAAGACCTGATTAAACAAGGTCCTGACACTACAAAAAGACTTTTTATATTTAAAAATATATATACAATCACCCTATGCCAAGGGTTGGCAACTTTTTCCATAACAAGACAAATAGTAAAATTTTAGGTTTTGTGAGTCACAGAGTCTCTGTTCCAACTACTCAGAGCCTGCTGAAGCACAAAACAGCCACAGATAATACAAAATGAATGAGAGGTGCTATGATACAATAAAACTACTTATGAAAAGGTGGCTGGATTTGGCTCTCAGGGCTGTAGTTTGCAACCCTTTAACTAAAGCATAAACTTCTGTGAATCACTAGTGCCTTGGACAGTGTCTGGTATGTAACATATACTCAGTGGATGTTTTTAGATGAAGCACAGTATTTATTAATCAAAAAACATCAGCAAAATGTCTGAGCTACCTCGGTATAAACATTGTATTTAATAAGTATTACTTGAGGTGTTAACTTCCCAGTTAGGTTTTATAGGTTGGTATTATCTTACACAAAATACTTATTGTAAAATGTTTATTAATTAAAAAATTTTATTTTCATTTAATATTAATCATGGTCATGTCATACTGAACCCTGCTTACACAAGATGAATGTTAATTTCTGACTCCTCAGGGCTAGTCACATAAATAGGCAATCTGATTACAGGGACTAGAGCTCAAAGGTCATACTAAGTTAATGTCAGAGCTCATACCTTAGGCAAAGGAGAGTCAAAGGCAAGTGGAAAGAATTCTGCTGAGGAAACTGATGTGCAGAGAAGAGAAAGGAAGAAAAGACCTATTTGTACTATGCAATGAAGACTTGACAAATTTCTCTGTATTATAATAATAAATTTCCTTTTTATTAGAGCTTATTTGAAAAGGCTTCTGTTCTTTGCAACTAAATGATTCCCAGCTAGAAAATGGATCATCGAACATTTTGGAGAAGTGCTAGGAGTTGAGCTGAATCTCTAACAAATGAATAGACAGGGCTTCAGTCTAGATAGAGTAAGAGGGAACAGATTTACCCTCCTGCCAAAAAAAAAACTAAAAAACAGAAAAATATATGAAACTGGTTTTCAGACACTGAACAAGGGCTGGTATAGGAGAGTAAACCCATGAAAAGCGAAATAAAATGAGCCCCTTCCCATAGCTCCCTCCTTAGTTTCCAGAGAGCAGAGGGACAAAGGAACCTAGGTGGAGGCCAGCACTATCCCTGGGTTGAGGATGTTGCTAGAATTTGTCTGGTAGAGACCAGAGAGAAGCAAGTTGCAGAGTGAGAGTTAGGTATATGTATAGAGGGGCTCCCTCAAGTCTTTCCAGAACAATATCACTACATGCTGTGAGGAATCTACCCCAAGCAGGGGGAAAAAAAAAAAAAAAAAAACTAAAAGGAGCAGAGGGAACAATCTCAGAGGCTCAGATGGTTAGGAATAATTTTTGTGCTTCATTCAGAAAGAAAAAAATCTCATACCTCACAGATCAGGTGGAATAATCATAAGTTATTGCCTCAGGAGAGGAGCAAAATCAGCCCTAGACAGAATTTGCTCTAGTCCCACCTAACCGAGCATAAAAAAATAAGCTCTTAAAGTTTCAAACTACTTCCAAGTCACTCAGCAGTGTCCCAGAATAAATATTTCTAGAAAACAAAATTTTCCAGAACACAGCAACGTAAAATTCATAATGTCTGACATCCAATACAAATCAAGCATAAAAAGAAATAGAAAAACATGACCTATTAATTAGCAATGATATCGAGAAAGTTATAACTAATCCATATGTTAAGGAAAGAAGAAGAATGCTTAACTATGTTAAGCAGTGACATGGACAATATAAAAACACAAATCAAAGTTGTTTTTTCATCAGAAATGAAAAATGAGATGAAAAATACAATGGATAAATTATTAGCATAATTAATTCATTCAGAAATTAATGAAATGTCAGAATTAAAAATTAATAAATTTGATGTACAGCAGCAGAAACGATGTGAAATGAAGCACAAGAGTAATAAGCATGAAAAAAATGAACATTAGTAACCTATGTGACAACTTTATGTAGACTCAAATACATGGATGGAATCTGAGTCCCCAGTTTAGAGGATAAGTACTATATGCAAATCCAAAAAAAAGATAACAGATATGGAACACAAATAGAAGCTGTTGCCTCTTAAGACTGAAGCAATAAAGACCCAGGCCGAGTGAATGAAAGTTGCTCAGTCATGTCCAAGTCTTTGTGATCCCATGGACTGTAGCTGGCCAGGCTCCGCTGTCCATGGAATTCTCCAGGCAAGAATACTGGAGTGGGTTGCCATTTCCTTCTCCAGGGGATCTTCCCAACCCAGGGGTCGAACCCTGGTTTCCCACAATGCAGGCAAATTCTTTTGACAATAACAGACAATGAGCACAGATAGAAGCTGCTGTCTCTAAGAATGACACAATAAGAACCCAGACTAGAATGTGACAATAGGAAAAGAGAGAAATGAAAATATTTTGAAGGAAGAAATAATAGAAACTAGCAATTAACTGTATACTGTGAAGAAGGACACAAGAGGCTAAAATTTTGAAAAGGATCGAGTGAGTCTGAACTTCAGCTTCTCTAATTACTAACTATATGAACTTAGAAGGGTTACTCAATCTCTCACTGTCTCAATTTCCTCATTAGTAAACTGAGATAACAATAATGCCTATACAACAGTACTGTTATGAGAATTAAATGAGTAAAAAATGTGTAATAAGTCCCCAGTAAACCCTAGCTATTTGCAGTTCTGAGAAATTAGGTCTTAGGAGAGCTTTCTACTCTTGAGAGTTATGGAGGACTCCAAAGAACTTTGTTTATGTGGGTTACACCAATATTAACCATACAAGAAACCACATTAAAACTGAGAAACACACAAAGTACTGACATTTTTATTCATTGAAAGTAATAAACCTATTACATGTTAACATGAATAACATTTCGTTTTCCGAAAGAAAAAAATTAGTGCAAAGACAGAAACTGCTTTACATTTTTGTAAATCTCTAATGCTTTGCTTAATAAGAGAAAGCTGGGGTCTCATATCCACTTCTGCTCAATCTGTTGCTTATGTTGCTTTGGCTGGGAAACACAACCAACCAACCATGTTATGTATAAGCTGATACATTCAAGAAACCTAAGATATCACCTCGAGTGAAATGGCTGAGTATAAAAAGGGGGACAGGATAGTATTGATTCTGTAAATGTTAAGAGAGTACTCAAGAGTGGAATGAGGTATTCAACTATCCTAGTCATCTCACAAGAGGAAAAGCATAAAAAGCGTTTTCCTCATTAAATTTATGCCACATGGGTCACCAGGAGAACTCCAGATAGGAGAAAGAATCGTGAAGAATTCCCATATAAAAACAATACAGATGCACAACTCTATATGAAGAGTACAGAAATGCCCTGGGCCTGAGCTAGGAGTTTGGGTGATGGACAGGGAGGCCTGGCGTGTTGCAATTCATGGGGTTGCAAAGAGTCAGACACGACTGAGCGAATGAACTGAACTGAACTGAAATATAAACATCTACTTCTGCTTCATTGACTACACTACAGCCTTTGACTGTGTGGATCATAACAAATTGTAGAAAGTTTTTAAAGAGATGGGAATACCACACCATCCTACCTGACTCCTGAGAAACCTATATGCAGGTTAAGTAGAAACAGTTAGAACCTACATGAACAACTGACAGGTTCAAAACTGGGAAAGGAGTATGACAAGGCCATATATTGTCACCCTGTTTATTTAACTTATATGCAGATTACATCATGTGAAATGCTGAGTTGGATGAATCACAAGCTAGAGTCAAGATTTCTGGGAAAAATATCAACAACCTGAGACATGCAGGGAGAAGGCAATGGCACCCCACTCCAGCACTCTTGCGTGGAAAATCCCATGGACGGAGGAGCCTGGAAGGCTGCAGTCCATGGGGTCGCTGAGGGTCAGGCATGACTGAGTGACTTCATTTTCACTTTTACTTTTCACTTTCCTGCATTGGAGAAGGAAATGACAACCCACTCCAGTGTTCTTGCCTGGAGAATCCCAGGGACGGGGGAGCCTGGTGGGCTGCCTGCCGTCTATGGGGTCACACAGAGTCGGACACGACTGAAGCGACTTAGCAGCAGCAGAGACATGCAGATGATACCACTCTAACAGCAGAAGATGAAGAGGAACTAGAGTCTCTTGATGAGGGTCAAAGAAGAGAGTGAAAAAGCTGGCTTAAAACTCAACATTCAGAAAACGAAGATCATGGCATCGAGTCCCATCACTTCATGGCAAACAGACGGGGAAAAAATGGAAACAGTTAACAGACTATTTTCTTGGGTTCCAAAATCACTGCGGACAGTGCCTATAGCCATGAAATTAAAAGATAGTTGCTCCTTGGGAGGAAAGCTATGACAAGCATATTAATGAGCTAGACAGCATATTAAAAAGAAAAGACTTCACTTTGCCAACAAAGGTACAGGTTTACATAGTCAAAGTTGTGGTTTTTCCAGTAATTATGTATGGATGTGAGAGTTGGATCATAAAGAAGGCTGAGCACTGAAGGCTGATGCTTTTGAACTGGGGTGCTGGAGAAGACTCTGGAGAGTCCCTCAGACTGCAAGATCAAACCAGTCCATCCTAAAGAAAATCAGTCCTGATTATTCACTGGAAAGACTGATGCTGAAGATAAAGCTTCAATACTTTGGCCACCGATGTAAAACGCCAACACACTGGAAAAGACCCTGATGCTGGGGAAGATTGAAGGCAAAAGGAGAAGAGGGTGGCAGAGGATGAGATAGATAGATAACATCACCATTTTAATGGACATGAGCTTGAGCAAATTCCAGGAGATAATGAAGAACAGAGGAGCCTGGTATGCTGCAGTTCATGGGATCCCAAAGAGTAGGACACAACTTACTGACTAAAAAACAAGTGTTAAGAAGCCAGATGTCCAAAGGACATAGAGAAAAAGGGAGTAGGGCAGGAGGACCAGAGCAGAAGGAAAACAGTATTTTTAATGGGCAACAGATTTGAATAGATACTTCACCAAAGAAGACATGCCAATGGCAAATAAGCACATTAAAAGATGTTCAGTATCCTTAGTCTTTAGAAATGAAAACTGAAACAATGAGATACTGTTATGCTCCCAAAAGAAAAAACTCAATTTTAAAAAGACTAAACCAGAACAAAATGTTGGTGAGAGTATGGAGAAACTAGACCTCCCATGCACTGCTGGAGGTAATGCAAAATGATACAGCTACTTTGGAAAGGACTCTGGTGGTTTCTTATGAAGTAAATTTGTGACCCAACAATCTCACTCCTAAGTATTTATAAGAAAATGGAAAATATATTTTCACATAAAGACTTGTACATGAGTGTTCACAGCAGCTTTATTCATAACTGACCAAACTGGAAACAACCCCCAGATTTCCAGCTCCTTAGTGAATGGCAGATCCATATAATCGAATATGACTCAGCAATATATAAGAACACACTGCTGATATGTGCAACAATGTGGATGAAGACAAAAATGACTATATACTGTATGAATGCATTTATATGAAATTCTAGAAAAGGCAAAACTATAGTAATTTAGATCAGTGGTTGCTGGAGGGGAGGGGAAGGTTTGACTGAAGGGGCCCAAGGGAACTTTTCAAGGTGATAGAAATGTCCTATACATCATGATTCTGGTGATGGCTGCTACATGACCACATGCATTTGTCAAAACCTAACGTATACTTTGTTGTTGTTGTTCAGTCGCTAAGTTGTGTCCAACAAAACTGACCAAACTTTAAGTATACGATGAACTGCAGGGAAGCCTGGCAAGCTGCAGTTCATCATATACTTAAAGTTGGTCAATTCTGTTTAAATTACACCCTCAATAAAACTGATTAAGGAAAAAGAATAGAGGAATGAACATATTTTCCTTTCATCATACCTGTCACTCACCAACATTTATCAACACCTGACAGACAATGGCAAAAGTCAGCAAAGAAGAGATGTAAAGTTCTTTGACAAAAAAAGAACAGGGAGTTGCCAGGAATGATAGAGTCATAAGGAGAAATAATAATACGCCTTTCTTATTCCATTCTAACCATTCCAATAATGAGAATAATTTACTTCTAAAAGAGACTTTGACCAGGCCAAAATGTCATGTTTCATCAAAATATTATTTGTTACATGATGTTCTAAGGGCTACCTAAGTCAGAAGCATCTCAAGCCTCTTTCATCAGACATTCTAGGTGAAAAGTCCCCAAATCTACCTCCTGAACTGCTCCCAGAGAAGTCGTTTTGCAAACTGAATCTGAGAGAACCACTATACTGGGAGGAACATACAGAGACACATGCACATACACGCACGACTGGGGCTGCAACAGTTCCAGGTCAACAGTATGCAGCAGCACATGTGCTCTTCTACAGGAACACAGAATCATCCCTCATGGAGCTACAAAGGGCTCAAACGTATCCCCTACAAAAATCACTTAAGAAATCAGTGTGTACCCTGCCAATCATCCTGGACTTTGGCAGGAAAACAATTCCAAGCAGAGGAAAAAAGATCCTTTGACCATACCAAGTTTGAAATTCCACAACGCCATACTGCTTCCATTTCACAACTATATACTGGTTAGTCGCAAGTGGCAGCCACTTCAATTTTAATTACTATTTGTAATATTGTAACAATATTTTCTTTAAATACTCGATTTTTTAAAAGATAGATGCTCACGGGGATAATCCAGAGAGAGGGTGTGGGGCGG
>SJXQ01007421.1:257710-310072 GCA_006408695.1 Aepyceros melampus | reverse complement strand
CACCATCATAAAGTTTGCTTGAAGAAACCTTACCTCAGACCCTGCAATGAGTACTCCAGGGGGAACATGCCCTTTCAGTGGACCTTGAGCTAGTTTGGAAATCCAGGTTGAGGTAGCTGTTGGATGGATGTATCTATCACTCTCATCTGTGCACAGGCCTTAGTGACAACTGCTGTTAGTTCTAGATATCTCGCTGCCTGGAGGCTGTGGGTTGAAATCCAGGCTTAAAGAGCAGATCCTCAGGAGGCCATTTTCCCATCCAGTGATGATGGAAGTGGAATACTTTGTGTTACACGTGTGCAAAGGACACTTAGAATATTCGATTCTTTATAGAGTCACATAATTTGAAAGATGATGGTATCGTTTAAATATTAGAGTGAACAGTATTCAGAAGGGAAACATTCTATTTTGGCCCATTTGAATGCATTACACTTTATGGTGTTGTAACTTGGAATAAAAAGTCCAAACAGCACCAAGACGGAGTAGTAAACAGACAATAGTGGTAAAAAGCAGAAAATGTCTACTTGAGTCTCTTCTTAAATCTATTGAGTTTTTTAAAAAATAGATGTCAAATAGCTAAGTGAATTATTCACAAGTGTAATAATTTCTAGCCTCATCTGAGAAACCTAGTGTCCTCAAATTTATGCTAAAGAAAAATATTTGCTGAAATTCAATTCAAAACTCATAATTTTGAAGTATTAATACTAGAAATGATGGACTTGATATTTCATAGACTGTAAATGGGCTCTAACATTTGTTCCCAAGATTATCAGATTTAAGTTCTTAAGGATGTGAGAGTTCTAAGGGTGTGGATGTGAGATTTGGACTATAAAGAAAGCTGAGCACTGAAAAATTGATGCTTCTGAACTGTGGTCTTGGAGAAGACTCTTGAGAGTCCCTGGTACTGCAAGGAGATCAAACCAGTCCATCCTAAAGGAGATCATCCTGAGTGTTCATTGGAAAGAGTGATGCTGAAGCTGAAACTCCAATACTTTTGCCACCTGATGTGAAGAACTGACTCATTTGAAAAGACCCTGATGCTGGGAAAGATTGAAGGCAGGAGGAGAAGGGGACAACAGAGGATAAGATGGTTGGATGGCATCATCGACTCGATGGACATGAGTTTGAGTAAACTCTGGGATTTGGTGATGGACAGGGAGGCCTGGCATGCTGCAGTCCATGGGGTCACAAAGAGTCGGACACAACTGAGCAACCGAGCTGAACTGAAGTTCTAAGGGAAAAGATCCATGCTCGTAGCATTTGACAAGGACTGGGTTCTCCATGGGCTTCCCAGGTGGCGCTAGTGGTAAAGAACCTGCCTGCCAGTGCAGAAGACTTAAGAGACAGGGGTTCAATCCTTAGGTTGAGAGGATCCCTTGGAGGAAGGCGTGGAAACCCACTCCAGTATTCTTCCCTGGAGAATCCCCATGGACAGAGGAGCCTGGCAAGCTACAGTCCATTGGGTCGCATAAGTCAGACATGACTGAAGTGTTAGAAAGCATGCACAGGGTTTCCATACACACTGGGAGATTTATAAAATTTTAGCCAACACTAAAGTTCAGTTTTGCTGGATGGTTTTTCTACACCTGGGCTTCTATTGACTCCAGGAGGAAGATTACTAACCTTCTACCCATATCTCTGCTTCTGAACAACAGACACAGAATTCTGGTTTACCTCAGAGGATTCAATTTATGGAACTATATAGCACAGACACCTACACACTAATGACTGCAAAAATAATGGAAAAAGATGATGTCTCAACTAGCCATGCCAACCAACAGACATGCCTCCAGTATGTCAGAAAGACATGTTAGCACTGAATAGTTGCTTTAAAAACTAAGACAGGGCTCTAAATTAACTTATCTTCTATATAGTCAGTGAAACTAAATATAACATTTATTATAGACCAAAACCTCTGTTGTTTTTATCTTGCTATCTATTAAAATGTCTGTGTTCTTGCTCATATTCACTAAAACTTGTAGCCAGCTATTACTGCTCGGTGATGGGCATTCTGTGAACATTACTTTTGAAAGTCTTTTGGTTCTTTCAAGCAACTGTCACCATCTGTCATGGGTTTCAAAGTGTTATAGCACTGGGGACTTCTCTGGCGGTCCAGTGGTTAAGCCTCCACACTTCCACTGCAGGGGACATGGGTTTAATCCCTAGACAAGGAACTAAGATTCTGCATGTGCTAAGTCACTTCAGTTATGTCCGACTCTTTGCAACCCTATGGATTGCAGCCTTCCAGGCTCCTCCATCCATGACTAGAATACTGGAATGGGTTGCCATGCCCTCCTCCAGGGGATCGTCCTGACCCAGGGATTGAACCTGAATCTCTGACGTCTCCTGTATTGGCAGGCGAGTTCTTTACCTCTGAATGCCACTTAGCAAAAAAAGAAAAAAGAAGGTTATAGCATTTGTATCCCCTAGCAACTCAATGCTTGAGTTTTATGTTTAGTGGAAAATTACTAAGTTTTGAAACTTGCAGTCAGCAGAATGATATGATGAAAAGAGCATAGAAATTTGAGTGAGACAAATGTGGCTTTCAATTCTATGATTTACTAGCTGTAAAATTTAGAGTACGTTATTTAATAGCAGTAAGTCTCAATTTTATCATCTTTTCAATGTAATGAATAACAATACTGGAGTTTTGTATAATATTACATGAGAGAAAGTTTGTGTAGCAGGGATAATAAAATGGCTACCAACAGGTCCTAAGGCTCATTACTCCCCTATAGATGCACTGAAGGAGAAGAAACGTCTTTGTCCCAGATCCCAAGCCAAGGTCCAGAGGTGCTTGCTGATTGAACAGGCTGAGGCCACACACTCAGTCCTGAGACAAGCCGTAGTGCTGGAGGACATGATAAGCCAGCTCTTCTGCTATTCCTGAAACACATGGACACGTGGAGGGAGCAAGGTTTCCCCCAAGCAAAACCATGGGGATGTGATGACAAAAATCAGAAGTAGCAAACCCAGGGTAGCAAAACCACAGATGTTCACTACAATCGAAATACAGGGTGGGCAATGAATAAAAATTCATTGTCCTCCCCTGCCCTCATATCATACCAGTATATACTGTATCATAGTCACTCTCTTGCTGTGGTATCACAAGGGTCTTCCCAGATTGTACCTGCTTTCACATCAACATCCCCTTGGTAATATTTCCTACCGGCTCCCGAAGAGCAGTGGCTCCTTCCCCTCCTTTGAGGGCTCACAGACCTGGCCCCTCTGTATTTCTCCTGCAGACCCATTTCCCAGTGGCATGTACTTTGCACAGATCCACTCAACTCCAAAGGAACAGTTTTACCACCAAGAAGAGGATTGATACGAACTATTGAATACAAGCCCAGTAGGCAACACAGAGGCACTAAAATGTAATACTCAATCCAGCTTGATTTGTTTTAAAGCTGTTTTTACTCTTTTCTTTCATCCATCCCCATATTTGTCTGATCCACTTAAACCTTGTCAACCCCTTTGAGACCAGACTGTGCTTTGTAAAATGTTTTTGGTGTATCTCCTTGGTGCCCGCTCTGGTCCATGGTACCCTGTAGATACCTGTAAATGTTCATTCACGGGTGAGACCAGCTCCGTAGGGTAACAGTGAGTGAACTACCATTGAAGAGCACTATTACAAAGTTCTATTCAAGGGCATCTGTGTTGTTGCATGGCAGAAAGCAATCAACATTGTAAAAAAATTTTTTTTATTTTAAAAAGCAACTTTTAAAAAATGTTATTTAGAAAAAGATGTGGCAAAGGGTATTAACCCTATATGTGGAGTCTAAAAAGAAATGATACAAATGAATTTACTTGCAAAACAGAAAAGAGACTCACCGACTTAGAGAATGAACTTATGGTCGCTGCAAGGAAAGGATGAGTGGAAGAGAGAGTTAGAGAGTTTGGGATGGACATGTACACACTGCTGTATTTTAAATGGATAACAGCACAGGGAACTAATACTAATGTACAGCACAGGGAACTCTGCTCAATGTTTATGTGATCGCCTGTATGGATAAGGAGTTTGGGGGAGAATGGATACATGTATATGTATGGCTGAGTCCCTTTTCTTGTCACCTGAAACTTTCACAACATTAGCTATTCCCCAACACAAAATAAAAAGTAAAAAAAAAAAAAAAAAAGAATTTTACCCAGGGGGAAAAAAAAAAGAGGTAGGTATTTACTCCTGTCCTTAAAAGGTAATTTTTTAGGCAATCTGGAAGCAAATTAAGTTTTACACCAGCTTCGGGGTGCAAGGGGAGTTGGACAGGGCGGTTGCCAGGGAAATCTGCTTGTAAAACACCAGTCAGGCCTTGGGATCTACACATCGTGTAATTGTAATTTTCCTATTCTTGCTCTTTTTTTTTTCCTGCTTTTGCTCTGAGAAGAGCAAGCTAAAAAGGCTACAGGGACATTTATGCCAAGTCGCTTTTGTCAAGTTGAAAGCTGTGTGGAGCAGGAAGGCAGTTCTCCCAGCTGCAAAGAAGATGCAAAGGAGCAGAGTGAGTAGGGAATCTGAGAGCTCACTAAAAGTGCTTAGAAGGCCAGTGCATCCCAGCCATTTCCGTACAGAGTACAGAGCAAGGCTGGACCCTGAAGCCCAGGGCGAAGTCTTCTTACAAACACTGAAAACCTACCGGAGTGCTTGGAGGCCCCCATAGCACCCTTGGGAGTGTGGCTGTCCTGCAGGTGTTCTGGTTCCCCCAAAACTGTCCATGTATTTCAAGTAAAAATCAATAACAATCACTGGTAAGGGCACCACAAAATGGTGAAGAAGCAGCGCTACTTTATCTCATAATTATGTTCCACACTTATTATTTTATTATTATTTTAAATTTTGTATCAGTTAGGGATTAGATAATATGTATGCTTATTTTTTTAAGATTTTTTTTATTGATGTGAACCACTTTTTGAAGTCTTAATTGAATTTTTTTTACAATTGAATTTTTTAGCTTCTGTTTTATCTTTTGGCCACAGGCATGTGGGATCTTAGCTCCCAGTGCAGGGATCGAACCTGCTCCCCCTGCACTGAAAGGTAAGTCCCAACCTCCCAACCACTGGACCACCAGAGAAGTCCTTGTATGCTTATTTTAATAGTGACTTTTTTGGGGTACATTTTTGGAAAAGTACAGAGTGTGGGAGCACGAACTCCATTTTTTTAAGTTTATTTGTTCACACACTCAATCAACATGCCTTCCTCAGAGGCGAGGTGATACACTCAAAGCTTTGGCATCAGAGAGATGCAGATTCCTATTTGTGATGATGACCTTGGGCAGGTCAGTCCAGCTTTTTGAGTCTCCGTTTTGCAGCAGTAAAGTGGAAATGGGAGCGTCTGTTTCACAGGACAGCTAGCGAGATTAAAATAGAGTCACAAGCTATCAGCTCCAGCCCTTTGAGATTACTCTAGAATGCAAGATTATTCCATAAATATCAGGTCCTCAGCTCTCCTTTCCTAAGTACAGGCTCTTCTCCTGTTTACCTTTCCTCATCAGGCTCAGGAAAGGTCAAACAGGTTGACCCCCCTCAGCCGTAGCCACATGCCCTTATTTGCCTCTTTACTTTAATTGAAATACTCAATTGTTGAAGAAATCAACAACCACTAAAGCATAGCCTTGCAAAGATAAGCCTATTATTGACACCCACCATTTTAATCACAGCTCTTCCTTGCTATATCATCTTTATTTCTACCTAATGAACCAAAGTTCATTAGATAACCAGAGTTACCTAATGGTTCAATAGATAACCAGAGTTATCTATTCCAGCTTCTTTGGTCCCTAATGAAATAGAAACTTGCTTTAAATTCACCTCTGTCTTCGGTTTATGTGTTTTCCTCCCCAGTCTCTACGGTCCAGAACTGTTCACAGAATGGCCCCAGCCTCCCCTGGTATATTTCAGGATACATGCTCCATTTCAGCCGTCCCGGCTTTCTAAGTGTCTGCATTCCTTTTGTGGCTCTCAGATTTCCCCAAATCTCACGCATTTCCATCACCCCAAACCGCACCATCCAACTTCCCATCCTGAGATACTCCACTCTCGAGGAGTCACTCGCACATGGCTTCTCTCCCAGCCATCGTCTCCCAGCCCATCGCTGGCACAGAATGTCTGACTCTGTCTACACTGAGTTAGACTCTATGACAGCAGCTCAGCCACACCCCATGCACATTGGAAGGGCCTATTAAAATAAGCCTTTCCATGTCTACAGTAGTATTTCTTATATTTCAAGGCATGTAATTCTTTATGAATTTTTTTCCTCCAGAGAGAGTTTAAAACTCTCAGAAGCTGTTGTCTTATCTGAAATGTGTTCTTCAGATGATTATAAAATGACAGCTGGGGGCTTTCCAGGTGGCCCAGTGGTAAAGAATCGCAGGAGATGTGGATTCGATCCCTGGGTCAGGAAGATTCCCTGGAGGAGAAAATGGCAACCCCTTCCAGTATTCTTGCCTGGTGGGCTACAGTCCATGGGGTCACAAAGAGTCGGACACAACTGAAGCACACAGGCACACAGAATGACAGTTTTTCCTCCCAAAACAACCAAGATCTAAATATAGAGGAAAACAAATCTCTGGACTGTGTACAGCAGACCCCTCTGGACTTCAGTTTCTTTATTTCATAAGCTGAGATTATAATACTTACTCCCCTTATCCTTCAAGGCAGTTATAATGGTCATGAGACTGTGCAAACTTACGTTTTTTTGCAAAAGCATGACATAAATGAATGCTAATTGTTATTAATCTGATCACTATGAAATACGAATATTACATCCTATCATCACTATCCCAGAACACACCCATTCTTATTCTTATTTTGTACATATTCTTTAAAGGGCTGTTGGATTGCTTTCTGAGCTCCATATTTTTTCACATTGTAGCATCTTTGATATTGGAATGTATCGTGTAATCTATAGAGTGTCAGAGTTTAATTGGTGGTATTTCTTTCTTAGTGATACAAAAAATATTGAGGAGCTTGCACTTGTATCTTGGATTCAGTCAATCTGGGCATTTGGAGCTTAGGGGAAAGTGGAGGAAGGGTGAAAGTGGAAGTACCTTGTCTATTCAGAACAGAGATTCTATTAACCAAGCAGGATAAGATAACCACTCCCCCCACCCAAAAAAAAAATCAGCCAAGAGTTTGAGACATTCAGAAAGAAGAAATTACCTTGAATGATACCACTCTGTGGGAGGAGATTTTTTTAAGGACTCCCAGGTTATTATACTTTAGCTCATGGGTCTCCTGGAACTAGTATGACACTATTTCAACTGAGTTTTGGGAAGCCTAAAAAAAAATTGGCAGTATCACAGGTATAGTCCACTTCCAAAGATCTTAGAAGAGAAATAAATATGTTTTTGAGATGGTAGGCCAATTTAGGAGAGATAATTTTTACTATAGGAAATATATACATAATACAATAATATATTTTATAATTTTCATATATATAAATAATTTTCTCTTGTTGCATTATGAGGGCCCATCATTCAGTGCCCATGACAATATTTCAACTAAGAAAACATCTTTATTCTGTGCTTAGAGGATGACAGCAGCTAGGTATGGTCATTACTTGTCAGAGATAGGACTTCTGTCCTCCTGAAACATGACATTGGAGAAGGCAATGGCACCCCACTTCAGTACTCTTGCCTGGAAAATCTCATGGATGGAGGAGCCTGGTGGGCTGCAGTCCGTGGGGTTGCTAAGAGTCGGACACGACTTAGTGACTTCACTTTCACTTTTCACTTTCATGCACTGGAGAAGGAAATGGCAATACACTCCAGTGTTCTTGCCTGGAGAATCCCAGGGATGGGGGAGCCTGGTGGGCTTCCATCTATGTGGTCACACAGAGTCGGACACGACTGAAGCGACTTAGCAGCAGCAGCAGCAGCAGCAGCAGAACCGTGACATATGGTTTAAAGTATAGTCTGGCTATCTCTAAAAAAGAAAAATGCATGCTAATCCTCGTTTTGTTCTCTCAGAAATAAAGTTCTCCATTGCAGTTTCATGCTTAAACATTTGCATTTAAAAACAAATAATCTTCCTTCTCTCTAACCCATAATTATTGTTAAACTCTTAACTTTCATCAGGAGAAGGGCATGGCAACCCACTCCAGTATTCTACCTGGAGAATCCCATGGACGAGGAACCTGGTAGGCTATAGTGCATGGGGTCACAAAGAGTCGGACATGATGGAAAGTGACTTAGCATGCATGCATGCACCATTTATTGCAATTTCTTTTAACATTTGCTGGATCTAACTGCCCCGCCAAGCTCCTGCAGGCAATCAGGACGTCTAGCTTGCCTGTCATCAACAAGTGTCCAGGCCACTCCTCTGTCTGCTCCAGTTTCCCTTTGTTATTAATACAAAGACTTCCATTTTGTTCTCAGACAGCTGCAAAGTTAATTTTTTTCCGTGGATTTACCTGAAGCTTTTCTCTCCATCCAAGTGACGCAAAAGGACACAGCAGCCTTGACTAGATCGCAGTGTAGCTGTAGCACCTGGTAGTTCATGCTCTGGGCCCCTGGACAAACTAGTGTGCTTTTCTTTGAAAACACTATAACCAACCACTGCCTCTCTTTTGCTTCTGAGTTAAAGAGACTCATAATAAAAACAGTTGCTCAATTGTAGCAACTTTGCTGGCCCTGATTGTTCAGCAACAGTATTTCTCTTATCCAAAGTCTTGATGTTCAGATTTCCTTACATTTTTCCTGGAGCTAGTTTCTGTATTAGTTTACATGTATTGTAATAATTATAAAATTGTACTTGTAGGTTTTCTCTCAGTGTATGAATAATGTATTGATTTCTAAAATCCATTCCATGCAGGTCACTTCCATAAACTTCTTTAGGTGTTCTCATTTGAAAAATGTTTAATTGAAACATATACACATTAAATACTTCCCAGGTGGTTCTCTTAGCAACAATTACAGCCTGTTTCTAGTGTAAGACCAAGTTTCTACCATAAACTAACTTTGGGGAAAAAAACCACCTAAAGAAAAATTTGCCATGTTTTGTTTCATAAGCAATATGAGCTAATGAGGTGTCATTGGTCTCTAACGTATTTCAGGGAGCCATGCTTACAAGCTGTGCATCGGTGCTGAGAAACTGCAAGTGTTGGCTGCAGCCTCTATGACCCTCAGCTGACCAACTTAATTTATAAAATGTAATTACTGAGCCAATAATGAGGTACTGAATATGATCGTATCTCTGCAGTGACTCACCTGCCAATGGAAGGAAAACAAGACTGTTCTCAACATTTATAATTTCCCTAAGAAGTCTCCCTGTTGCCATGGTGATGTTGATGCTTTTTAGCTCAAAAAGCAAGAACTCCACATTGTTACTGCCATAATTGATAAATGGCAAATGGATCAGGCATGATGGCTGTGAAGGTGTCATGGGACTATATCTGTTCAGTTCTGTAGGTACCATGAGATCAGAGACAGAAAGATAGCATCAAACATGGTCTCGGCAAGACACAGGAGCTGTCAGGCTGGAACTCTTCTTTGTAGCTGAGATTTTGGGCAAGTTACCTAACCTCATTTTCCTCATTTGTACAATGGGGATAATAATCATAATACCCTTAGTTGTGTGGATCAAATGAGTTAACACTTATAAAGCATTTAGAACAGAGCCTGCACACAGGACGCATGATTTGAGTTTGTTAAAATAAGCTGCATAGTGAAGCTTAACCAAACTTCGCTGGTAGTTTTCAGCCTTAGAACCTACAAATCACTGTTTTCAGGTCCAGGAATGGTAGCATCTCTTCAGTCTGATGTTTCTAGATATTGCAAGCTTTCAAACAGTTAAATGTATGAGTTAAGGAGGAAAGAATAGTGCTTTTTTCCCAGTGGGTATTCTCAGTTCCTGGAAACTATGACTTAGAAACCAATGTCTACTCGTACATCTGTGTCATTGTAGACAATTTCATTAAATACATTGTAGATGATTTTATTAATTTTAATAACAAAATTATTAATTATTAATTAAAAATTCATGTTAGTAATCATACATTTTAGATTGAGTAAACTCTGATCTTTGAATTAAACCAAAAGTGCTCTGAATCCCAGTGCTGCCATTTCTCAGCTGTATGTTCTCAGGCAGATTTCTTAAGCCCTCTGAGCTGCTGCTTCTCATTTGAGAAACTCAAAAAAACAGAGTTGTTGTGCAATGAAATAAGATCCTATAAGCAAGCTGCGTAGCATACTTAGATGTTAATAATGAAACACGGCATTATTTAATGGATAATCAGTAAATATTGGGTTGGCCAATAAGTTCATTTGTTAAGATGTTAAGGAAAACACCAGATGAGCTTTTGGCCAATCCAGCAGTTAGCATGAAAATATTAAATACTTTTTTACCTTCTCATTGCCAGCGTGGCCACTTCTAGAAGCCCTTCCTGGATCCTCCTTCTCCATCACCATTATATAACTCCTGTTTCCAGTGTCTCCTTAGCTCATACTCCATTTACGGGACCACATCTGAGGCTTGGTAACACGTTGACTTGGAACTGTTCCCAAACTTTTGTCTGCTTTGTCTTCTTATCTCCATTATCAGCATGTTGAGGGCAAGAGGCAGCCTCTTTGTTTTCTGGTCTCTTTTAAGTAAGCCCTGTGTCCTGTTCTGTGCACAGTTCATAGGTTGTTCATTATATCTTAATGGATAAAAAAAGTGGCCATTGTTATGTATTTTTTTATTTAACAAATGGAGGAGGAATGAGATCTGGTGTGGATCCACATTGAACTATGCTGTGCTTAGTCACTCAATCGTGTCCGACTCTTTGCAACTCCATGGACTGTAGCCCACCAGGCCCCCATGGAATTCTCCAGACAAGAATACTGGAGTGGGTAGCCGCTCCCTTCTCCAGGGGATCCTCCTGAACCCAGGAATCAAGCACAAGTCTCCAACATTGCAGGTGGATTCTTTTACCCATCTGATCCACCAGGGAAGCCCTAAGAACTAAAAATAAGGTCAGAAATAAGCCTTTCTGGCATAGGATGGTGCCCTGATGAACTCAAAGGAAATGATTGCTTTGGGTGGGCCAAAAAGTTCATTCAGTTGTAAGTAAAAATAAAAAGACATATTTTTCATTTTCACCCAGAACTTTATTGAACATATTCACTAACTGAAGAAACTCTTATTGGCCAACCCCATAGAAAGACAAATGAGCCATGCACTGAGAACATTATCTGTGGGTTCCTCACAATTAGGGCCTTGGAGCAGGATCCAACAAAGCAAGAGGAAAAGAGCAGCTAAGTAGTGGCTAAATCGGGTAAGTAGGGTAACCGGAAAGCCAGAAGGGGACTCTTTAAGAGGTGGCATGTGTGTGGGTGTGTGGGTGTGTATGTGTGTAGAGGCCAAGAAAAATTAAAATTAAGAAAATGCCACTAGCTTTCATGAGGAGACCATTGGAAATCTTCAAAGAGTGTGTCAAGCAACCTATAGAGGCTAAATCCAAATTAAGAGGATTCCGAAAGAATCGGTGGTTGGGAAGTGAACCAGTGGTTTGGGAGGAAGCAAGATTGGATACAAGATGCTAGAGATGGAAGACGCAGGAAAGATGTCAACAAAACAGAAACATTCTTGAATTTCCAATGACAATTGAAGACAAATCATTGAGAAGCTCAAATAAAACCGCTCTCTAGTGGCATCTGTATATGCCTATTATTTTCAGCATAAGAAAATTGAGAAGTATAAGTGAATCTGATGGTTCTAATTTTCCCTAGTATTTCCCTAGTACACAGGTACTTTCAAAGACTGAGACATCTAATTGCATGTATTGAAAATACTTTCAGACTAATTATGGTAAAATATTATTGTTGAAAGTTAATGTCTAAAGTTTTCAATAATTACTGACATTACCCATAATCAGGGTTAGGAAAGAAAAGAAGATAAATGATTTTTTAATATTTATGTGTATTTATTTATTTGGCTGCACTTAGTAGTGGCATGGAGGATCTGTAGCTGTGGCATGGGGGATCTAGTTCCCTGACCAGGAATCAAACCCAGGCCCCCTCCATTTGGGAGCAAGCAGTCTTAGCTGCTGCACCACCAGGGAGTCCAGAAGGTAGACTTTTATACAGAATGAACTCTCTGTCTTGTATCTGCATAGGTCCCTCAGGATGAATGGACAGGGTACACTCCTCGAGGTAAAGATGATGAAATTCCCTGCCGAAGAATGCGGAGCGGCAGCTACATCAAGGCCATGGGAGTGAAGACAGCGGTGACTCGGACACCAGCCCCAAGCCTTCTCCCAAAGTGGCTGCGCGAAGGGAAAGCTATCTCAAGGCGACTCAGCCATCCCTCACAGAACTCACCACTCTCAAGTAAGTGTTTCCAATACTCTACTTCCGGCACCCTACTTCCTTGTTTTATCCCTTATGATCTGATTGCACAACTTCTAGAGTAAGTGTGGCAAAGAACATCCCACAGGTGGAGGAGCATGATATATTGAATAGCCTATTGGTGTTGACCTTGGGTCTGACATACATCCCAGTGCCTTTCAAAGACATGGTATCCAGGTGTGTTTTGCATAAAGCATAAGCTGAACCAACCTCCAAAAAGAGTACAACAATCCAGAATGGCTTCTAAAGAGACTTAGGAGTTCTCATCAATGAGGGTGTCTGTGTATTCCCACTCTTGGTTGTTTGTTTAGCCATCAAATCTGCAGGGCAGTGCTTCCTTAAAAACTTGAATTTTTCAGATGACTGAGTGATAAAATAGTGTAGATCAGTGGTCCCTAGTGGTTTATCTATATTGTTTAAAGTCAATGCTGAGTTCCTTCTGAGGCCACTGGGAGAATCAAATGACGGATACTGAAAACACTTGGTAAACTGTTGTACACAATTATCTTGTAAAAAAAAAAAAAGGGCTTGAAAGCAAATGAATATATTCCTAGTGATCAGGATGGATGATCAAATATACTTCCTATTCGTTGGTTCCTTTGGGCTCACAGATAAGTTTGAAAGCGTGCAAAGCAGTTAACATGACCACTGAAGAGAACACTTCTCCAGTTCTGAAGGGAATAGTTAGTGCTGGTTTGTTACAGCCATTCCCCTCCTCCCCACAGAACTAGAAAGAACGGGATTCCCCAGATGAACAGAGGGAAATACGTTCATGTTCAGAGTGGATGACAGTATGAAGCATGGCTGCACTGATATTTTTAACCCGCTAATATGTACCTGCCAGACCGAGTTCCCAGCCTCCAGGTGGGCTAGCGATGCTCGGTGGAATTAGAAGGAACAGGGAGCTTTCAGAGAACCATGGCTTCAGAGGCAAGGCTTGAAGGGGGAGGGTGAAGAGTCTGAGCCAGCACAGATGCAGCTTAACGGGGAAGAGGGGGAGCAGGTGTGAGATGACAATTCACCTCAACAACTACAGGTAAAGCTACTCCAGGAAGCTACTGATCAAGGCACTGTAGAATATAGGGACTGTGTAACGGTGAGGTAGCATTGCTTGCATCTCCTTGGGGTTGTGACAAGGGCTTCACAACCATCTTTATTTTATACTTCGTCATGCCACACAGCTTGTGGGGTCTTGATTTCACAACCAGGAATGGGACCCGTGCCTCCTGTAGTGCATGCCCAGAGCTTAAGCACCACCAGGGAAGGCCCCACAGTCATGTTTAGCTAATATTTGAACCCCCTTGAATATGGTGTACAAAGAAAATAGGAAAATGTGTGAGAAGGTTGTAACGACCTTAAGAAAGGTTTCAACAGAGTGCTGCCAGAGTTCTTGGGAAGAAGAAATAACAGCCAACAAGGAGAGGTTAAATTTTGAGAGAAAGACTGAAAATAATGGAAACTTTCTTCTACTCTTCTCCAGCATTAGACTGTAAGTTCTATCCTTCTAGAAACCCTGACTACTGATATACTCCAATGCTTAGCACATAGTAAGTGGCCAGCAATCACAGTAATGATGTAATAACTAATGAATATGAATGGACTTCCCAGGTGGCGCTAGTGTTAAAGAATCCACCTGTCAATGCAGGAGACAAAGGAAACACGAATTTGATCAGTGGGCTGGGAAGATCCCCTGGAGTGGGAAATGGCACCCCACTGCAGTATGCTTGCCCAGAAAATTCCATGGACAGAGGAGCCTACAGTCTACAGGGCCACAATGAGTTGGACATGCCTGAACAACATACACACACAGCTAATGAAAGGGGCACTGATCACTGCAAGGCACTGTTCTAAGTGTTTCGCATACACTATCTTTTCCAATCTTCACAGTTACTCTTGAGGTAGGATATATAACATCCATGTAAAACTGACAACAAAACTGAGACACAGAACAGTTAAATAACTTTCCCATAGTAGCCCTTCTAGAAGCAACAGAGCTGTGGTTTTGAACCCAGATCCTCTCACCTCAGAGCCTGTGCTCTTGAGCAACGTGCTGTCGTAAGTCTTTTTTGAGTGAACAGATGCAAAAGATGGCATTCCTGGGGTATATCGTGGGGAATGGCTTCAAGGTTCCATTATTTTTACTGTTCACCGTGTATGCCCAGCTCTCCTTTGCTGGGCACATGGCACTGTTGCACTCCTCTGCCTGTTTAAAATCAGTGTGGTCATGTACGTGGCTTTAGCAATGAAATCTGAACAGAAGTGTTGTGTATCACTTCCAGGAAGTGCGGCTCTACTCCCTGGGTCCACTTTTCTGATTCGAGGACCATGGGAGCACCGATTGTCCCTTCTGTCTTCCTGGGTATCTGAGTGAATGCAATGAACAGAGCCTCCTGCCAGTTCATGATGTGGGCAAAAGAAACATGTCCAAGAAATGACGTGAGCAAGAAATAAACTTGGGCGATTTGCGATTGCTTATCAACAGAGCCAAACCTGGCCTATTGGTACTAGGAATGGGGTACTCATGTAACAACAAAATAAACTAAAACATATGACTGATTATAGGATTTGGTAGCAGAAAGCAAGGTAATTATCAGAGGCTGGTACATACTGATCCATGTTATGCAGTGCTGAGTCATTTGGTAAATTGTTGTCTAGAATGTGGAAGGTAGATGAGGTAACAAATTAATTCTAGGGGAAGCAGTTGCAAACCATATTGTTAACAGAATGTGCCAGTTGCTCTTGGCAGCCTTCAACACAGTGTTCCATGCTTTGAAATAGACTCGGAAAAGAACTGGTTACAATACAAGTAGTAATGAAAGGGAATAAGAAGAGTCTAGACATTTGTGGACTTGTGTGACTGGAAGAAGCAATTGATCTCAATCCAGTTTGTAAAAGGTAAATCTGAGCAAGCACTTGAATGAAGAAGATAGGACGAAACTACCCCATGTGGCAATGTTCAAATCAAGAACATGGCCCCAGACTTCCCTGGTGGTCGAGTGGTTAAGAATCCGCCTGCCAATGCAAGGGACATGGGTCCAGGAAGATTCCACATTCCCTGGGGTGACTAAGCCCGTGCATCACAACTACTGATCCCGAGTTCTTGAGCCTGTGCTCCACAGGAGAAGCCGCTGCAGTGAGAAGCCCACACACTGCCTTTATTCAGACAGTAATCCTCGTGAACCATAACTCGAGAAAGCCCGGTGCTGTGACAAAGACCCAATTCAATGAAAAGTAAATAAATGAGTATTTTTTAAGTTAAAAATAAAAAAAGGACATGACTCCCTTGCTTCATTATTCATGCTTTGAGTGGAATCAGATGATTTAGAATGAAGATACAATTAAGTAAATATTTTTAACTAGATTTAAATGCTTCAGAGAAGAGCAGTTGATAGGTTGGTAAGCTGAGGGTACATGAGATAGAGAGGCATGAAGGTAGGAAGACAAACAAATAGGACAGCAACAGTCATTGCATCTCCAAGGGGTCTACGAGTACAACACTTGCTACATGGAACTCACTGGAACCAGTAGGTAAGAAGCTGAGTGTGTGGCTTCGCTAGAAGTTCAGTGGTAAAGAATCCACCTGCCAGTGCAGGAGACAGAGTTTCTAGCCCTGATATGAGAAGATCCCACATGCCATGGAGCAACTGAGCCTGTGCACCACAGGTACGGAGCCTACATGCCACAACTGCTGAAGCCTGTGCCCTGCACCAAGAGGAGCCCCTGCAACGAGAAGCCATGCACCACAGCTAGAGAGTAGCCCGACAGCTAGAGAGTAGCCCCACAGCTAGAGAGTAGCCCCCACCAGCTGCAACTAGAAAAAAGAAAGCCCACGCAGCAACAAAGACCCAGAACAGCCAAAAAATAAACTTTTTAAATTATTTTTTAAAAAAATAAGTTGACTGTGATAATCTTGAGAGGACCTACTTCCCAAAGAATCACAATGAAAAGACACAGTAAGAGAGACGTCCTAAAATGTTTATTGGCTCCAAGGAGTACACATTTCCTAATGTGTACTTTGGATACTTTGGATGTGGTCATACAGGACAACAGAAACGGAGGACTCTCCCTTGGAGCTGAACAACATGAACAAGGACCGGAGAAGTTGTTCCAGGGAGCAGAACCCAGGCTCCACAAAGCGGAAACTAAGACTCACATCAGCCAGAAAGAAAGTCAAAGTCGCTCCATCACGTCTAACTCTGCAACCCCATGGACTATACAGTCCCTGGAATTCTCTAGGCCAGAATACTCAAGTGGGTAGCCATTCCCTTCTCCAGGGATCTTCCCAACCCAAGGATCGAACCCAGGTCTCCAATATTGCAGGCGGACTCTACCAACTAAGCCACGAGGGAAGCCCAAGAATACTGGAGTGTGTAGCCTATCCCTTCTCCAGGGGATCTTCCCTACCCAAGAATTGAACCGGGGTGTCCTGCATTGAAGGCAGATTCTTTACCTACTGAGCTCTCAGGAAACATTAAACAGTGCCTACTTAACTCTGAATCCCCTCAATCCTTTGGTCATTTGGTCCTTCCTCTCTTCACCCCAGGCCAAGCCTGAGTCAAGATATTCTCAAGGCCCTTCCTCTTTCAGCTGCATGTCAGCCTGCTTGCGCTTCCAGGTCAGAACTCACTTCACTGCAGCCTCTGGCATCTCCCTCAATCTGCTCTGCATTCTCCCCGTGTGCTGTGAGTGGCTCCTTTTCCTGGGCCCCCAGCTGGATTTCCTTTTCTCCTCGATTTGGACCCACTGCCATATCTTTTGCTCACCTCAGCCGTCTTAGTGAGTCCATTATCCCAATCAGCACTTTATTCTTTCTGCTTTCAACTCTGGGCTTCACATCATCGCTCTGACAGCTAGTTGATGTGTAACCATGGACGAGTTATTGAATTTTCCTGAGACAGAGATTCCTCATTTGTGAAATGGGGAAAGCCTCATGTTTAGAGTTACCATGATAAAACAAAGCTAATGTGAGCCCTGAGTATCGATCAGGCACTTAGAACCTAATTAAAACTGAAATCTCTCTCCTGTGGTTTACACTTTCCATTCCTTCTCTCTAAAAAGCATCTAAATTCCTTTTCATTCCTTCAGCTCCCTCAAAGATACATAGTTCCGTCCTCCCCGAGGCTGTGATCATTGCAGGGATAGTGCAGGATCCAAACTGCCTTTTCTACAGAGCAATTCTATAGCGAGAGACGAGGCCAGGGAACAGACTGCAAGAGTCACACACCCATCTCATTTAGAGGAGGGGAAGGAAATGGCAACCCACTCCAGTACTCTTGCCAGGAAAATTCCATGGACTGAGAGGCTCCTCTGAGCCTGGTAGGCTACAGTCCATGGGGTTGCAAAGAGTCAGACACGACTGAGCGACTTCACTATACTTCACTATTCACACTCCAAATACAAACCTATTTTTTTTTAAGCTGGGCATGATGACAGGGGCTAAATATAATAGGCAATTTTTGTACTGGTTTTATCTATATTTTTAGATACTCATTGGTGTTTATTGTAGCAGTATTGTAATAGTGAAAAGTTGGAAACAAATACATACCAGCAGGGGAAGGGATAAATAACTGTGGCAGATTCATAAAATGCGTTATCAAATGGTGCCAGAGGTGGCGTGCTGGTGGTAAAGAACCTGCCTGCTGGTGCAGGAGATATAAGAGACCTGGGTTTGATCCCTGGGTTGGGAAGATCCCCTAGAGAAGGAAATGGCAACCCTCTCCAGTATTCTTGCCTGGGAAATCCCATGGACAGAGGAGCCTGGAGTGCTACAGTCCATAGGACCACAAAGAGTCAGATACAACTGAAGCAACTTAGCACGCACGTACACCAATATGGGTAAATGCCAAATGCAGAATGAAAGACATACACTTTTTAAAAGTTAAAAGCACACAAAATAATACTAGGTACTATTTGTCTTTTAACCGAGCTTTGTGTGTTTTTTTTTTTTTCTTGAAGAAGGTTGGAAAGTATTTAAATAATTTATCTATGAGTAAACAAATGGTTTCTCTGTTTTAAACTTTTTCCACTTCTTACTTTTTAGGGAGTTGCAGGTAGTTGAAAGGATAGAAGACAAAAGAAGATGGTGTCATGGTTAGGGAGAGATGGGAAAGCATCCTGAGTTTGTCGATGAGGATGTAAACCCACAAGTTTGTAGCCTTAGGTGATACGAAGCTGTTCACACTCCCGTTGGGAGGAGCATGTGCTGTTACATGTTAGTTACTGCGGGACTGGAGAGGGATGTCAAAGCATTTGGGCAAAACAGACAGCAAAGGAAAATAGGCATTTCCCTCCACTTAGGACTAAGAAGGGAAGATGTACGTGGCTATGTTCTTCAATATGGTTCACATCCACAGGTAAAAATATAAAATCGTCCTGCTCCCCTCTTCATGGCCTGTGGCCCTCCCTTTTCTGGGAAGAGGAGGAACACAAGGAGCTACAGGCGGGCAGGACGGCATGTGGAATGTGAAGACACAGCTGAGGACACAGTCTGGCCAGACGGGGAAAAGAGAGAAAGGAAACTTCTACCAAAGAGAAGCAAAACAAGAGGCTCCAGCGAGAGGCGACAGTCTGGGGCTCCTGATGCAGAAGGGACTCATTTTAAGTCCCCAGAATTAAAGCTGTAGGAGAACAACCCCATTTGTCTCTTCTCATGTTATTTTGTTTCCCAACACCACCTTCTTCTGTCTTTACCGTGAGCTGCCAGTGCTTTGTGCTTCATCATAACCATACATATACATGAGCGCTGGAAGTTCCCTCAGGACCAAGGAGATAAGGGACAGCAACTTGTGCAATGGCCAGTCACTGGAGAAGGGTGGCTGAGGCTCTGTTGAGGAGGATTCTGAGCCCCAGAACCCTGTACTCATCTGGAGGGGAGCTGGGATCCGTTGGCTCCATCTCCTGCAATGCAGGGTCAGAAAGAACCCCTGGAGAAGGGACTGCAACCCACTCTGGTATTCTTGCCTGGAGAATTCTATGAACAGAAGAACCTGGTGGGCTACAGTCCGTGGGGTTGCCAAGAGTCGACACGACTGAGCAACTAACACTGACACAACTGGGATCCATTAATGCTGGGATCCACTGAGGCTGCTTGCAAGGGCCAGGGGTGGGTCTGAGAGGGAGCCATCTAAGTGGACCCTCCAAGTTAAGAGCACAGGACTCTCATTTAATTTGGGGGTAGGGGTGGGGATGGGGCTCAGAGACATCAAACCATTGCCAAAAGCCACAGAGCTTTTTTTTTTAAGTTTCAGGATTAGAAAAAGAATTATGACTTCAAGGATTAATCATCCTGAAAATGAAAATTTATCTGCCCTCAAGGCATTTAGGATTGAAAATAAATCTTCCTGAAGTCTTCTGTTACTTTATCAATATTGCAGGAAGCTCTGGCAGGCCCTTTCCTGACCCAGGCAAGCACAGACACCTGGGGACCTTCTCACCGATTTTGGAAGAGTTTCAAAGTCTACAATATTAGAGACTGATTGTTTTTCCAGGAGAAAATTTTTCTTAGTGCTTGGATGAAGGGATAAAGAACTATGAAGAGATTTTAAAGTGTTATTTGCTGAGGATTAATGGACATTAATTTGAATTTAACTTGAGAATCTTCTAAGTGACAGCTCACTTACCGTTATTTTTTTAATGTTCTTACAGTCTATTGAATAAAAGTCCAAGTTGGGATTTGGACATGGCTTTGACTAATCTTGGAGCAGACAGTTGTCTCCTTTCCAGAATAAATAGCATATGCTGGCCAATCCAAGTAAAAGACTTAAATCCTTCATCAGAGCCAAGCTGAGGTGACCTGCTTTGAGGGAACTCAGGCCTCCAAACCTCTGTCCTCCTTGCCTGAGAATTTACTCTTAAACATTCAGAAGACCTTTTCGAAAATACTAATGTTCTTGGGTGATATGGCATTTCAAATCATTGTTAGTTAATAATGAAGAACATTGTAGCATCGACACATACACGCTGCCGTGTGTAAAACAGATAGCTAGTGGGAATTGCTGTATAACACAGGGAGCCCAGCCTGGTGCTCTGGGGTGCCCTAGACAGTGGATAGGGGAGTGGATGGAGGCACAAGAGGGAGGAGACACATGTATAACTATGCCTGCTTTACACTGCCATACTGCAGAAACCAACACAACACTGTAAGGCAATTTTCCTCCAATTAAAAAATAAATTTAAAAAAATAGTGAAGAAAGAAGGAAAATCTAGCAGTGAGGGGAAGGGATTTTTTCACGATCTGTGGGAGAAGAGAAGGGAATGAGAGAGGTGATGGTCCCCAGAGTGTAGCAACAAAACTAAAGAGTAATGAGAGATGCTTCTTTAGGAGCTTTGCAGCCTGAAAATGAAGCTCACTGTCTCAAGACTCCTTCTGACTCCAGAACATTCCACTGACCTTAGGCCTTACCTTTCAGAAGACACACTCACTGACATTAAGTAGCTGATGAAAACCAGCCTCAGAAATAAACCCTCAAGATACCTTTGGAAAACAGAAAATGGAAGGAAGAAAGAAAAACCATGTACAAGAGTGTGGGAGTACCTCCTCGCCAACATTCCTGAGAGAAGATGGGAGTTGAAAACCTCAAACAAAATGTTTGCCCCATCTTACTTGGCTAATTTTAGTTATCTTGGTTCATGGCTATGATTCATCCCTAAAGCTGTGAATTGCTGGGGAGGAAGGAGGGGGAAAAAATGGACTTAAATGTCAAAGAGGTAGGAACAAAAATATAGTTTTCTTTTTTGGGGAACTAGAATTCCAGGATAGGGGGATCTTTTTTTCTCATGAGGGATGGAATGCTTCAAACTTCTAGAAAAATAATGAGCTCCAGTCAAAACATCATCAAGAAATAAAAGAGTAGATTATGGGTTACATCATGTAGGAATTTTTGCTTTCCTAGTGTACTCCCCTTTTATTCCTTGTATGCCTTTCTAAATCCCATTAAACTAGACACCACTAAGAATCCCATGTAGCTGAGTATGATGGAAGCTTAAGACATGGACTGTAACAAGAAATGGAGCTCCAGGAGCAGACGAGGGAGGGGTAATGGAGACAAACAGACTCTGAGAAATAAGCTGGGGGATGCGATGGTAGCACAGAGAAGAAGCTCCAATACTTTGGCCACTTAATGCGAAGAGCCGACTCATTGGAGAAGATGAAGGCAAAAGGAGAAGGGAGCAGCAGAGGATGAGATGGTTGGATAGCATCACCGACTCAGGGGATGTGAGTCTGAGCAAATTCTGGGAGATGGTGGAAGACAGAGGAGCCTGGTGTGCTGCAGTCTGTGGGGTGGCCAAATGTTGGCCACGACTTAGTGACTGAACAAGAACAAAAAATGTCGGTGAACTGTTGTCTTGCCTGTTGAAGAATGGAGGGCGACAGAGATGGTTGCTCAAACTCCATCCTTGGAAGAGAAAAGCGTTTTTCAGTGTAGTGGGTATCCCCTAGTAAATTGAGTACCCTGTGGAATCGTCATAGGTTTGGAGGAAGAGAAGAGCAGTAACTGGTCTGATGCTCAGGTACCCTTTCTCTCTACCATCAGTTTAGCCACTATTCCTGTGTTCACCTCTCTCTGCTCTTAAGACTTCTGAGCAGTAAAAAAAAAAAGAAAGAAAGAAAGAAAGAAAGAAAATACATAGGATGAATTGAGAGAGTCGCATTGACATATATAAATGACCATATGTAAAATACATAGCTGGTGGGAAGCTGCTGTATAGCGCAGGAAGCTCAGCTCCACACTCTGTGATGACCTAGAGGGGTGGGATGGGGAGGCAGACGGAGGTTCAAGAGGGTGGAAATATATGTATACATCAGCTGATTCATGCTGCTGTACAATAGAAACCAACACAACATTGTAAAACAATTATCTTCCAGCTAAAAATAAATTTGGGAGGAGAATGGATACATGTATATGTGCGGCTGAGTCCCTTCGCTGTTCACCTGGAACTGTCACAACATTGTTTATCAACTATGCATGGGTGGGCAGTCTCTTGCCCATGGGTGGGCAAGAACACAGTAATGAGCTAAGAGTTTAAAAGTAATTTTAATAAACGTGAAGGCTTAGGATCCAAAACTCTTTGAGATGAATGCTCAGTAGTTCTGTCGTGTCTGACTCTTTGCGACCCCAACCTTCCCTGTCCTTCACTATTTCCCAAAATTTGTTCAAACTCATGTCTGTTGAGTTGGTGATGCTATCTAACCATCTCATCCTCTGCCACCCCCTTCTCCTCCTGCCCTCAGTCTTTCCCAGCATCAGAGTCTTTTCCAATGAGTCAGCTCTTTGCATCAGGTGACCAAAGTATTGGAGCTTCAGCATTAGTCCTTCCAATGAATATTCACGGGTGATTTCTTTTAGGATTGACTGGTTAAATAAAAGTACAAAAAATCAAAAGTCCACCAGGAGATGAGTGGGTCATTTCCCTTTTTATTGCTATTTTCTATTGTTTGTTGTGATGATACCCTACACCGCAACAAATGCCATGCCTACACACCTCTCCTTTCTGCTTAGGAATGATGGAAAGGTTTCCTTCTTTATTACAGTGTTATAGAAAGAACACTTGGGACTTCCCTGGCAGTCCAGTGGCTAAGACTCCACTCTCCCAATGTAGGGGGCCCGGGTTTGATCCCTGGTCAGGGAACTAGATCCCACATGTGGCAACTAAAGATCCTGCATGCCACAATGAAAATCAAACATCCCTCACATCACAGTGTAGACCCAGTGCAGCCAAATACATAAATATTTTTTTTAATGTGTAAAAATTCTAACAGCACCAAAGTGTGCTTGAATAGTATGTAAAAGTCTTCCTCCCCTCTCCAATCCCTGTTTTACCCCTCATTAGAGACAAGAATTGTAACCATTTCTTATGTATACTTACAGAAATGTTCTATGCATATCTTACACCCACATCTACATTTTCTTTATGCATGCTATTCTACAATTTGTTTTCAATCAAAATTCTTAAATATCATTCTACATAAATGCACATAGATTAACTTTTCTTTAAAAATTCTTAACAACTGCAAAGTATCCCATTGTATGTGTGAACAATAATTTAGGTAACCTCTTCCCTCTTTGATGAGGAGTATTCTTTATGCAAAGCTATAGAAGGTAAAAAGGACTGCTATAAGAAAAGAGCTATTTCTCTTGGTTAAGAGATTCTAAATCATGGGCAAGAACATAGTAATGAGCCAAGAGTTTAAAAGTAATTTTAATAAATATGAAGGCTTAGGATCTCAAAGCTCTTGATCATTTGAAGAGAATGAAAAGGAAGCAAAAAGCATGATATAAAGTGAAATATGTCCCCAGCCACCAAAATCAAAAGCTATAATCATAAAGTCTGCCTTTTCAATTCCTGCATGCAGGACTGGGTTCTAAGAATGCCACGCAGGGGCTGAAAACAAACAACCTACTACTGGAAAAACAAACCACTGGCCATTGTACAAAGAAGTGGATTTTTCGGTTTGGGGTTTTTAACTGACAGTCGTTGTGATCTTTTGATCAACAGCTAGAAATTTCCAGCTTCTTCTCGTTTTTGAATATACTGAGATCCGCTGACCTGCTTAGTTCAGTTCAGTTCAGTCGCTTAGTCATGTCCAACTCTTTGCGACCCCATGAACCGCAGGACGCCAGGCTTCCCTGTCCATCACCAACTCCCGGAGTCCACCCAAACCCATGTCCATCGAGTCTATGATGCCATCCAACCATCTCATCCTCTGTTGTCCCCTTCTCCTCCTGCCCTCAACCTTTCCTAGCATCAGGGTCTTTTCAGATGAGTTAGCTATTCACATCAGGTGGCCAAAGTATTGCAATTTCAGCTTCAACATCAGTCCTTCCAATGAACACCCAGGACTGATCTCTTTTAGGATGGACTGCTTAGAGAATAGGTTAAGATCCTCCCACTCCTCTGGCCCTGCTGCTGCTGCTGCTGCTGCTGCTGCTGCCATCTTACATGGAGGAAATTCTTAGTATTAGCAGGAGGGAGAAGTAATCTTTAGGGAAAAAAATCTTAGGTTGTTTTGTCTTGTTTTCCCAAAATAAGGTAAATCTATTAAGTTCCTGTGCTGTTTAACCCCTTGGACCTTCCCTGAGTTTGGTTAAGTAGTTGCACATAGCAACCACCCACACTGGAAGAAGCTGAGCTAGCAGTGTGGAAAACAGCGTGGTGAGCCTCTTACCTTCTCTCATCCCTTCCTGTGTTCTGGAGGTGACTGCATTAAATCTAAACTTTGTCAGAAGGAGTGTTATGACTGTGGGAAACCTTTCTCACGTGCAGTGGTTATGAGAGTTATTTCATTTTTATGCAGCTTTCACATTTGTAAAAGTTTGCCATCGTACCTCATGTGATCTTTAAACAGCCCCTCTTTCTCTACAAGAAAATCTGCTCCACCTGTTACAAGTCACGAGCAGAACTGGAGCTCAGGGCAGGTCTCCTTACTCTTCAGCCAGAATGTTCTTCAAAATACTAGTTGCCAGTGCAGAATGGGTAAAGGGCACAATTTCTTTTTAACTAAGTTTTCTTAAAATTTTGTTTTACTGAAGTATAGTTGATTTACAATGCTGTGTTAATTTCTGCTGTATAGCAGAAAGATTTGGTTATACATATGTTTTTTCATATTCTTTTCCATTATGGTTTAATCCCAGGGTATTGAATATAGTTCCTTGTCCTGTAGATAGGACCTTGCCATTTATCCCTTCTATATATAATAGTCGGCATCTGCTAATTCCAGACTCCCAATCCGTCCCTCTCCTGGCCCCCTTGGCAACCACAAGTCTGTTCTTTATATCTGTGAGTCTGTTTCTCTTTTATAAATCAGTTCATTTGGGTCATGTTTTAGATTCCACATATAAGTGATATATGGTATTTGTCTTTCTCTTTCTGACTTACTTCGCTTACTATGATCATCTCGGTCCATCCATGTTGCTGCAAATGGCATTATTCCATTCTTCTTTATGGCTGAGTAATATTTCAGTGTGTGTGTGTGTGTGTGTGTGTGTGTTAGTCACTCAGTTGTGTCTGACACTTTGAGACTCCATGAATTGTAGCCAGCCAGGATCCTCTGTCCATTGAATTCTCCAGGCAAGAATACTGGAGTGGGTTGCCATTTCCTTCTCCAGGGGATCTTCCCAACCCAGAGATTAAACCCACATCTCTTGCATTGCAGGCAGATTCTTTCCATTTGAGCCATACACACACACACATACCCCTCGGTCCCATATATATATGTGTGTATATATATACACACACACACATACCCCTCGGTCCCATATATATATGTGTATATATATACACACACACACACACCCCTCGGTCCCATGTATCTATATATGTGTGTATATGTACACACACATACATACATGCCACATCTTCTTTATCCATTCATCTGTCGATGGACATTTAGATTGTTTCCATGTCTTGGCTACTGAGTCTAGAGTCTTGCGTCTATAGAGTTCTAAGTGCTATGCCTGTCTTGCTGCTGCTGCTGCTGCTAAGTTGCTTCAGTCGTGTCCGACTCTGTGCGACCCCATAGACGGCAGCCCACCAGGCTCCCCCGTCCCTGAGATTCTACAGGCAAGAACACTGGCGTGGGTTGCCATTTCCTTCTGCAATGCATGAAAATGAAAAGTGAAAGTGAAGTCGCTCAGTCGTGTCCGACTCTTCACGACACCATGGACTGCAGCCCACCAGGCTCCGTCCATGGGATTTTCCAGGCAAGAGTACTGGAGTGGGGTGCCACTGCCTTCTCCAGTGCCTGTCCTAATCACAAATTAATTTCTCTGTCTACACTGGAACCCAGGACAGATGCACACAGGACAGTGGGCAGCCTGAGGTTTCTGAGAAAAACCACCCAGTGGGAGGTATTGATTCTCATTTCCTTAATCATGTTCACCCTTATCGTGATGCCATCTCCTCTCTTTCTCTGATGAACCAAGACCTGTAGCTTTGCTGACTCCACTACTCAGCCTTTTAGCTTCGCTGAATCTCTCATACATAAGAGGATAATCAGCTTTGTTGTGGGTTTTGGGTGGTGTGGACAAGGAGAACATTTGTGTTTTATGTGAATGATTTCCACTCAACAAGCCGCGCAACTCTATGAAAACTGGTAATAATAATAGAAAAAACATTTTTAATGAGTATCTAGCTTAGCCCCCAATAAGAAAAACACTTTATTTATTGCAAGGGGTCTGGGGACCTCTTCCTGGCTTCTCATGACATCCAAAGACCTTGTTGTTATGAAACCCAGTAGGAGGCTCTGTGATCCTCCCAATCCTGGTCAGTTACAAATGTCCAGGGCATCAGGGTCAGGCCAATCTGAAAATAAGTGGCCAACTCATTTTCCCAAAGAGGAAGGTTACTTTCTTTCATAACAATAAGTTTTCACTGGATCGTTCTGTGATCTCTAAGATACTCTGTCTCCTTTAAAATACCTCTTCCACTGCACGGGGGTGCATACACGGGGCATCACAGTGGGAGACGAGGAGACAACAGCTTGCAGAAGTCAGCTGTGGGGGGAGAGGAAACCGGTGACGCACTTTGTCTCCACCATATGTTAATCAAATTAGCCAGATCCTGTGTTCGGAGAACTGGCAGAGCTCCATCTGCTGCTGGATGGCTTGGACAATGGCTCACAGCCACACAGCCACCTATCAGTTACAAATGTCCAGGGCATCAGGGTCAGGCCAATCTGAAAATAAGTGGCCAACTCATTTTCCCAAAGAGGAAGGTTACTTTCTTTCATAACAATAAGTTTTCACTGGATCGTTCTGTGATCTCTAAGATACTCTGTCTCCTTTAAAATACCTCTTCCACTGCACGGGGGTGCATACACGGGGCATCACAGTGGGAGACGAGGAGACAACAGCTTGCAGAAGTCAGCTGTGGGGGGAGAGGAAACCGGTGACGCACTTTGTCTCCACCATATGTTAATCAAATTAGCCAGATCCTGTGTTCGGAGAACTGGCAGAGCTCCATCTGCTGCTGGATGGCTTGGACAATGGCTCACAGCCACACAGCCACCTTGATAATTAGTGGAGTCCCTGCCAGCTTCTGCAATCCACCCTGTAGGAGGCAGCTGGCCAAGCCAAGCCTTTGTGGCAGTGTGTGATCCCACTGGTGCTTCAACCCCATTGTATTGTGTCAGCCTTTCCCGTACCCCCCACACCCCACCCCAAAATCCCCAAGTGGGAGCAGCTCCCTGCACAGAGAGGAACCTTCTGTGTTCAGCATGATGTAAGGGCCAAACAGGGACGCTAGGTTGGTTATTCCTGGGTCCTCCTCAGGCATCACTTCCCATTGCCACAGTCAGGTTCAACTAGGAATTAGGAGCAAGTAACACAGAGGCAGAGAAGGCAATGGCACCGCACTCCAGTACTCTTGCCTGGAAAATCCCATGGACAGAGGAGCCTGGTGGGCTGCAGTCCGTGGGGTCGCGAAGAGTCGGACATGACTGAGCGACTTCACTTTCACTTTTCACTTTCATGCACTGGAGAAGGAAATGGCAACCCACTCCAGTGTTCTTGCCTGGAGAATCTCAGGGACGGGGGAGCCTGGTGGGCTGCCGTCTGTGGGGTCGCACAGAGTCGGACACGATGATGCAACTTAGCAGCAAGCAGCAACACAAAAGATTCTGAAGTCAGAAAAAGAAAAAAACATGAACGGGTGCCTCTAATTGAGATGCACTTCAAATGTGTATCAAATAAGGCATGCTGGTGATTACACAGCCTTATTTATATATCAGGTCCCAGCTGACCAGTTTCCTGACTTATTGCTGGGCCACGTCATCATGGTTAAGGAAGGATTAAAGAAGGATGTGCCTCCAGATGGGGGTGTAAGGGCAGGCGGTACTAGCAGACCAGCTACGCCTTACCCTTCAGAGGAGAAAGGGGGAGATGTGTACAGTTAGACACGAAACATGGAAATGCAAGTGACAGCCTTGCTTGTTCAGTCATGCACCTATTCAACAGGTACTTAACACTCGCTGTGTGCAGAGCATCTGTTCTAGGAGTACCACAATGAACAAGACAGACAGCAGTCCCCGCTCCACCCTGTGGAGAGCTTGCAGTCCAGCAGAGGAGACAAAAATAAGCGGGATGGGCAGATGAAGAAGAGAGTGTGTCAGACTTGGACCAAGTGTCAGGAGGAGACCACCAGCCCTCAGATGGAGATCAAGTGCTGGGAAGGAAAAAGTTAAGCAGGGGAAGGGGTCCATAGGTGAAGGCCTGAAGAAGGTGCAGGTGGGAGGCCTGCAGTGGTCGGAGGGGAGAGACTTCAGGTAGGGAACCGTAAGTGCAAAGTCCCTGAGGTCGCCTGGTCTGTCTGAGGCCCAGCCTGAGGGCCTGTGTGGCAGAGCAGAGTGGGCGAGGGGAGAGCAGTGGAGGCAGGGTCCTGGAGGGAGCAGAGGCAGACTGGGCCTGGGCCTGTGGGCTATGTGAGGACTCTGGACTGAAAATATTAGAAAGCTTTCAGGTAAAGAAGTAGCATTTTAAGAGAATTTGTCAGGCTGTTTTTTTTTAGGAGAAATTAAAAGAGGAACAGGATGGAGTCAGGGAGGATGCGATGGCAGTGTTCCTGGGCAGCGGCTGTACGGCCTGGTCGAGTGGCAGTGCTGGGGTGCAGCTGAGCCCGGGGGCGTGTGAAGCATCAGATGTGGTTTGTGAAGGGAGAGGCTAGGCAAGGGTTTGGGCTGGAGAAGGATCGGCGGGGGACTGTGAGAGGAGCAGTTTGGGTCCTTTCTGCCTCTTTAACTGTACAAAAACAGTCAGATATCCAAAAAGAAGTTTCCTGGGGCCTCCTTGTTAAAGGCCCTGGTACCTTCACTGCGACTTGGGCGGAGGGAGGAGGGAGTCTAACAATTGCTCTCCTATCGAGAGTTTTGAATGTTTAGGCTCATTTCTTTCATACCAGGCAGATTTTAAACATTTTTTATTAGGCCAAGGATTGATTCTTTAAGTACTTTTTAAAGATCTTTTTGGTGTGGACTATTTTTTAAATCTTTATTGAATTTGTTACAGTATTGCTTCTGGTTTATGTTTTTTGGTTTTTTGACTGAGAGGTATGTAGGATCTTAGCTCTGTGACCAGGGATTGAACCTGCAACCCCTGTAGTGGAAGGCAAAGTCTTAACCATTGGACTTAGGGACCAGGGAAGTCCCTAAGTGTCTACTTACTTATTTAGGTCACATGCCCTTTTGAAGAGCCAATGTAAGCTATGAACGTGATCCCCAAACAGGACTCATACACACACTGTATCTTGCTCACAGCCTCATAAAATCCATGAGCCCCAAGCCCACATGAAGTATGTTGAGGCAAAGAGTGGGGGTGGTCCCCATAGGACGTTTCAATGGTGTTTTTCACAAAAATTGCCCTTGTAACAAGAACAATACTGCAGTCTTTAAAAATGTGAATTGGTAAATATTTAAGAAACAATCCATTTGCAATAAGCATGTCCTCACAGAATTGATCCTCCTGCAAAATCAAGCCTGTGCATCACTGCTCCTTACTCTCTTGCCAAGCGTGGTCCCCAGCCCAAGGTTAGCTTCTCTACAAGCCTGTCTCTAACTCACCATTCCTGCCAGAGAGGATCTGTTCTGTTGGGGGCTGCTGGAAATTATAACTATTAAGTCAAAACCTCTTCTCAGGTTCCAGGCCCCAGAGCACATGGCCATAGCATACAATTACCAAAATATCCAAGAATCCACCCATTTTTTGCCATAACCTGCTTGACTGCAGGAGTGACACAGGCTTGAACTTCAACCACAGACGAGAAGGAACCAAAAGAGTGATGAGTGGGTGGTGTGGAGCCTAGGATGGCTGGCCTATGAGTGGACCATCCTTGTGCCACGGCATCTTGCCATCCTGGTCATGATGTCTGTTCCAACCCAGCTCCCCAGAAATGGCACCATAGGTAGAGTCTCCATGCTCTTCCTCAAAAGAAAGGAGAAGATGGGGGCAGAAGATGTGAGGCTGGGAAGAAGGCAGAGCGGATGCAAGGCAGGACATTACCAGGCAGGCCAGGACTTTGCAGGAAAACAAAGCTGGTTATTTGGATACATGGGATATCTCCGAGGAGACTGGGGGCTTCCCAGGTGGCACTAGTCGTAAAGAACCCACTTGCTGATGCAGGAGACATAAGAGACCTGGCTTCAGTCCCTGGGTGGGGAAGATCTCCTGGAGAGGAAATGGCAGCCCACTCCAGTATTCTCGCCTGGAGAATCCCATGGACAGAGGAGCCTGGTGGGCCACAATCCACAGGATCACAAAGAGCTGGACACGACTGAAGCAACTTGGCACACACTGAGGAGACCATATGGAAACACTGTATCCTGTCTGGAACATTCCATCAGAGAGCAAAAGGGCAAGCAGTTTCTCTTCCGGTTCCTCCTGGCTTCCTGTCTCTCCTTGGTCAAAAGTTGCTCCCGTGGGGTATTGATTGGAGGTTCCTTCAATGACCCAGTAAAGAAGCCTGAGGCTCCACAGATCCAGCAGCTTCCTGGGGGCTGAGGCTGCGGGGCCAGGCAGGACCAGAAGGACCTGGCAGGCATGCACACTGCACCCAGTACATTACGCGGGCAGTTCAGCCAACACAGGCTCCATCTGGACTGACACCAGTGCCTGAGGAACGCAGGCTGTGGGCTGGGTGTGGCGAGGGCAGCTGCAGTGGTGGTCACACATGCTGTCAGGTCAGAGAATCACCTGGTTCCTTCCTGGTCTGCAGCAGATGCTGACCCAGCAGGGAAACACAGAGCTCAGTGTCCCACCTCCAGGGTGGACAGGTTGAGAGGAGGAAAGTGAGAGGTCAGGGTCTCCATCAGCAATATCAGCATGACGCAAAGCAGGATGTTCCATCATAACATCTGGAGTAGCCCCAGCCCCACATAGGGCAGGGGGCCACTGCCGGGCAGACAAGTGAGGATCCAAGGGCTGCACAGCCGCGCAGCTGGGGCTCCTGGGATAAAATCCAGATGGATACAGAGCAGGTTAGGTCAGCGCCCCCAATTTCTAGGATCTAATGCCTGTGATCTGAGGTGGAGCTGATGTAATAATAAGAAAAGTAAAGTGCACAATAAATTTAATGCACTTGAATCATACTGAAACCATCCCCTCCCTCCTCCATCCATGGAAAAACTATTGTCCACAAAAACTGGTCCCTGGTGCCAAAACGCTGGGACCACTGGGTTAGGGCTCAGGACAGCCAGTTGTAGGTGGAGGATCCGCCACGTAGAGGTGGGAGCAGAGCGGGGCTGACACATGACTTTGCCATTAAAAATGAAGGTCTGCCTATTTGCCTGTTTTAATTGTACTTCATTTCAGTTGCTTATCCTGAGCATCTGACCTTAAAATACTGAGATTGTTACACTTTTTAGTAGAATATATTTGAATTCACATACAGTATATGGGTATCTATGCATATTGTGTGGGCTCAGTTGTATCCAATTCTGCAATCCTGTAGCCCACCAGGTTCTTCTGTCCATAGAATTTTCTGGCAAGAATGCTGGAGTGGGTTGCCATTTCCTCCTCCAGGGATCTTCCCAACTCAGGGATCGAACCCGTGTCTCCAGCGTCTCCTACATTGCAGTTGGATTCTTTACTGCTGAGCCACATCTATGTGTAATACCATCTATACCACATAATGATGACTGTTCACATCTAAGGAAGTATTGTGCGTTTTTGTCTCAATAACACACACAGCACTTTGCTTTAATAAACAGCATCATGCAACCCAGACTAGATTTGATAACTCTAGATTCGAGCGAGCTTTATGAATCCAGTGCCCCTTGTTCCTAGGAGGCACTTTGAGTTTTCTGACCCCATTGTAGTAACAAACATGTATGAAATTACAAGGAGGGAGGAAAAAAACACTGTTTTTACAGCTTTCCCACCTCTGCCGATTTCCGGTGAACACTGCCATGCTAAATTGAGCCACCTGTGATTAGTAATTGTCATCGTGCCTCGCAGAGTCACTAGAAGACAGGGTGCCTGTCAAGTATCATGACAATGTGCCTACTTTTCCCAGGGGCATCATTTCCTGTAGCCCGAGTAGCTGCCACCTCTTCCCCACCTGTTCCCCAGAAACAGCATCCTGGTTGACAGGTCGTTATTGCCTCAGCCCAGAAGTCCTGCCCAGGGCACCCCATGGAGGTGAACCTACACCAATTGATTCCATCATTTCTAAGAGGCAGAAACCACCTCTGTGGGAACCTGGTGGGTCTTTTTGTTTTAATGAAGCAAAAGTAGCCTCCATGTTTGTCTGCTCCTGGCTGCAGAGTGACAGTGATTTATCTCGGGCTGAACACAAGTTCAGGACCCTCCTGAGGAATCATGAAAGTCTCCCGACCTCTTTGTGATGGATGCTGTCACCCCATCAAATACCCCTACAGTGACTCCCTCAGAGGGACCTGTGCCGCTTCCCAAAGTCAAACCCCGTAGTAGCCACAGCTCTAAAAGCCTCGAGCTCTCCCCTTCTCCTCCGATTATGTCATGGACACACCGTATCGGAAAGAAATACAAGCAAGTACTCTTCCTTCAGTTAAATCTAGGGTCTGTTCCCTGCTTTTCTGGAATAAACTGGATACTGAAAATCACAATCCACCTCCACTTCCTTTGATCGCTAATCATAGTTGTTTGTCATCCTCAGAGAAACAGTGTGTACAAGTAGAAATTACTTTTAGTATCTTATAGGTTTGAAATATGTTTGTAGACTAAAATAACTCATTCTTCTTTGTCTCCCCCTTTGAAGGCAAAGCAGACTAATAAGCTACCTTCCCAAAGTTGAGAGATTAGAGAAACAAAGACTCAGGGAGACTCTGAAACTGTCCATACAAAGAAATGTTGGGTTGATTAAAAAGTTCATTTGACCTAGCCTGGAAGGGGCTTTGGGGGAGAATGGGTACATGCATGTATATAGCTGAACCCCTTTGCTGTCCATCCGAAACTATCACAACACTGTTATTGGCTATATGCCAATACAAAATAAAAAGTTACCCTTTTTAGTTATGATAGATAATAGTGTGAAAGTGAAAGTGTTAGTCAGTAAGTCATGTCTGACTCTTCGTGACCCCATGGACTATAAGCCACCAGGCTCCTCTGTCCATGAGTTCTCCAGGCAAGAATACCGGAGTAGGTTGCCATGTGCTTCTCCGAGGGATCTTCCTGATCCAGAGATTGAACCTGGATCTCCTGTATTGTGGCAGATGAGCCAGCTCTTTACTGTTTGAGCCACCAGGGAAGCCTTAGTTAGGATAATAATGGACTTATAATTTTGTGTTCTGCTTTTCTCCACTTAAGCATTGATTTGTAGCCATCCATTTCTCCATGTATTATGTAGGCTTTATAGTTCTCCTTGGTAATGGCTACATTATATGACAAAAATAATCCCAGAATAATAGTGAGGGGATTACCAAACCAGCCCTGGAAGGATTATACCTGATACACGGCGCTGAGTGCCAGAGGAGCCTGCCAACATGTGATGACTTTGAAAACCTCTTTAACTCAAAGCCCAAATTTTCCCATTTGCCAAATAACCCTAATCATAGTTGTTTGTCATCCTCAGAGAAACAGTGTGTGCAAGTAGAAATTACTTTTAGTATCTTATAGGTTTGAAATATGTTTGTAGACTAGAAATAACTCACTCTCCTTTGTCTCCCCCTTTGAAGGCAGAGCCGTACTCTTCCTAATAAACTACCTTCCCAAAGCAGTAAGCACTGAAAAAAGTGAGGAGGCTAGGAGAAGCATTTTGGTTCCTTGGTTGTTTTGGAGTCACCTATTTGTAAATGAAATCATTTTGGTATCACCTTTTGGTAGATGAAATCATTGAAAAACTTCTTGAGCCCATTTGCTTTGTTTTATACAACATGTGCATTGCTTAAAAGTAATTTACAAATGAAAATTGTACTAATCACCCATCTTGTTCATTAACTTAGCTTATTTTTGAGGTTCACTCAACAGGTTTGGTCTTTGCTCAGTGAGAACCCCATGCTCTCAGGTGTGATGGCAGATTGCCCAAATGCTGAGACTTTCTTATTAGAATCAAGGACTGTTAGAATCTGAGGAGTCTCTATTACCATCCAGCACATTTAGTCCAAACATTTGCTCACACTTCTCTAGTTTAAGGGTACACAGACCACTGATGGGGCTTGTTGGGCTTCCCTGGTGGCTCAGTGGTAAAGAATCCACCTGCCAGTGCAGGAGATGCAGGTTCTATCCCTGGGTCAGGAGGTTCCCTGGAGAAGGAAATGGCACCCCACTCCAGTATTCTTGCCTGGAGAATCCCATGCACAGAGGAGCCTGGCAGCCTACAGTCTATAGCGTCACAAAGAGTCGGGAATGACTGAGCAACTAAGCGACAACACAGCACCTTCTCCACTGGTGACAACTCTCTTCGTCAGAAAGATACTTATTCATTGAACTCACATCTACTCCTTTGCTACTTTTACTCATTTATTCTCATTAGATATTTTAACATAGCTGCACCAAAAAAATAATTCTAAAATCTTTCAGAAAATAAGTTACTTCCAAGCTCTGCTTTTCTAGAAATTCAAGGTAAAGGAAACATTTCAGACATCAATAATACAGGCTTTCACTCTTCCCATAAAATCTATCAGACAAATATAAATAATAGAAATCCATTTTCCTACATCTGAGAATCCACATTGAGGTTCCTTCCTGAGATTTCTTCTGGGCTTCTTTCTATTACCTGTACTGGTAGCTCAGCTGGCAAAGAATCTGCCTGCAATGCAGGAGACCCCGTTCAATTTCTGGGTTGGGAAGATCCCCTGAAGAAGGGCATGGCAACCCACTCCAGTATTCTTAGGCTTCCCTGGTGGCTCAGATGGTAAAGAATCTGCCTGCAATGTGGGAGACTTGAGTTCTATCCCTGGGTTGGGAAGATCCCCTGGAGAAGGGCATGGCAACCCACTCTATTCATGCATAGAGAATCCCCGCGGACAGAGGAGCCTGGTGGGCTACAGTCCATGGGGTCGCAAAGAGTCGGACATGACTGAGTGATGAAGCACAGCACAGCACTTATCTCTTCTGACCCTAAATAGGGAACTATCTAGTCAATATCATAAAAGGCAAATGGAAGCATCTGGCCTAAAATAATGCATTGGAACCATGTGAGTCATTAATCTCTATGGAAAGTAGAAAAATGATTCCCCCACCCAAAAAATAACCCTATGCTAATCCCCAGAACCTGTGCATATGTTACCTTCCATTGCAGAGGAACTTTGCAAGTGTGACTAAGGGTCTTGAGATGGAAATATAGTCACAAGACATTCTATCAAAGGGTAGGAGGGTCAGAGTCAGAGAAGGAGATGATGACAGATGCAGAGGACAGAGGAGGAGAGACAAGATGAGGCTACACTTCTGGCTTTAAAGATGAAGGAAAGGGCCACAGGCCAAGGAGTGCGGGCTGCCTCTAGAGGGGAAAAGACAAGGGAACATAATTTTTGTGTTTTTTCAGCTGCTCCAGGTCTCAGTTGTGACATTCAGGATCTTCGATCTTCGTTACAGCATGCAGGATCTTTTTTTGTGGCATGTGGGATCTAGCTCCCTGACCAGGGATCAAACCTGGGCCCCCTGCACTGGCAACGTGGAGTCCTAGCCACTGGACCACCAGGGAAGTTCCTATTTTTCCCCCTGGAGCATCCATAGGCAATTCAGCCCTGCTGACTCTGACTATGGCCAGTAAGACCCATTTTGGACTTCCTACCCCCAAAACTGAAAGATAAATTTGTGGGGATTTTTTTTTAGATCATTTAATACAATTAGACTATGACTGGACATCAGTTTACAGTGTTAATGTCATTTTCTGATTTCCTCCATGATTTTTGTTCCTCTGTGTCCTCACTCCTGTCTTCTTTTGATTATTCCAATAGCACTCGTATTTCATTTTAATTTTTCTATTGGCTCTGTGACTATCTCTTTGTATAGATCTTTGAATGGTTATTTTAAGGATTGTTTACTATATACTTTCCACATTCTACTTAGAGTTAATATTTCCCCCAACAATATAAGACCATCTTCTTTTTTCCCCCTTTTGTTATCATCCTCATTTTTATTAATTTTCACATATCAAAAATTCCACTAAATGATGTTCTCTATTTGCTTTCCATAACAAATATATTTTAAAGAACTTGAAAGGTGAAAAGTGGTCTCATTAGCCATATATTTACCTTTTTGGTTGTTTGTCTTGAATTCTTCAGGTTCTGGTTTTCACTCTGGTATCATTATTTTTCCATCTGAGAACCTGCCTCTAGCACTGTTTTGTCATAAAGCAGATCTACAGGGGTGAAAGTGTTACTCACTAAGTCAGGTCTGACTCTTTTCAACCCGATGGACTGTAATCTGCTAGGCTCCTCTGTCCATGGAATTCTCCAGGCAAGAGTACTGGAGTGGGTTGCCATGCCCTCCTCCAGGGGATCTTCCTGACCCAGGGATCAAACTCAGGTCTCCTGCATTGAAGGCAGATTCTTTACCATCTGAGCCACCAGGGAAGCCAGATTTCCTAGGGGTAGATTCTAAATTTGTGTGTTTTAAGCCACTTCAGTTCAGTTTAGTTCAGTTACTCAGTCATGTCCAACTCTTTGCAACCCCATGGACTGTAGCAAGCCAGGCTTCTCTGTCCATCACCAGCTCCCGGCATTTACTCAAACTCATGTCCATTGAGTCAATGATGCCATCCAACCATCTCATCCTCTGTCATCCCCTTCTCCTCCCATCTTCGATCTTTCCCAGCATCCAGGTCTTTTTAAATGAATCAGTTCTTTGAATCAGGTAGCCAAAGTATTGGGTTTCAGCTTCAACATCAGTCCCTCCAATGAATATTCAGGACTGATTTCCTTTAGTTGGACTGGTTGGATCTCCTTGCAGTCCAAGGGACTCTCAAGAGTCTTCTCCAACACCACAGTTCCAAAGCATCAAGTCTTTGGAGCTCAGCTTTCTTTATAGTCTAACTCTCACATCCATACATGACCACAGGAAAAACCATAGCCTTGACTAGATGGACCTTTGTTGGCAAAGTAATGTCTCTGCTTTTTAATATACTGTCTAGCTTGGTCATAACTTTTCTTCCAAGGAGTAAGCGTCTTTTAATTTCATGGCTGCAGTCACCATCTGCAGTGATTTGGGAAACCAAAAAAATAAAGTCTGACACTGTTTCTCTATCTATTTGCCATGAAGTGATGGGACCAGATGCCGTGATTTTCGTTTTCTGAATGCTGAGCTTTAAGCCAACTTTTTCACTCTCCTCTTTCACTTTCATCAAGAGGCTTTTAAGTTCCTCTGCACTTTCTACCATAAGGGTGGTGTCATCTGCATATCTGAGGTTACTGAGATTTCTCCCGGCAATCTTGATTCCAGCTTGTGTTTCATCCAGCCCAGCATTTTTCATTACGTACTCTGCATATAAGTTAAATAAGCACGGAGACAGTATACAGCCTTGACGTACTCTTTTTTCTATTTGGAACCAGTCTGTTGTTCCATGTCCAGTTCTAACTGTTGCTTCCTGACCTGCATACAGATTTCTCAAGAGGCAGGTCAGGTGGTCTGGTATTCCCCTCTCTTGAAGAATTTTCCACAGTTTATTGTGATCCACACAGTCAAAGGCTTTGGCACAGTCAATAAAGCAGATGTTTTTCTGGAACTCTCTTGCTTTTTCCATGATCCAGTGGATGTTGGCAATTTGATCTCTGGTTCCTCTGCCTTTTCTAAAACCAGCTTGAACATCTGGAATTTCATGGTTCACATATTGTTGAAGACTGGCTTGGAGAATTTTGAGCATTACTTTACTAGCGTGTGAGATAAATGCAATTGGCAGTAGTTTGAGCATTCTTTGACATTGCCTTTCTTTGGGATTAGAATGAAAACTGACCTTTTCCAGTTCTGCAGCCACTGCTGAGTTTTCCAAATTTGCTAACATATTGAGTGCAGCACTTTCACAGCATCATCTTTTAGGATTTGAAATAGCTCAACTGGAATTCCATCACCTCCACTAGCTTTGTTCACAGTGATGCTTCCTGAGGCCCACTTGACTTCACATTCCAGGATGTATGGCTCTAAGTGAATGATCACACCATTGTGGTTATCTGGGTCATGAAGATCTTTTTTGTATAGTTATTCTGTGTATTCTTACCATCTCTTCTTAATATCTTCTGCTTCTGTTAGGTCCATACCATTTCTGTCCTTTATCGAGCCCATCTTTGCATGAAATGTTCCCTTGGTATCTCTCATTTTCTTGAAGAGATCTCTACTCTTTCCCATTCTGTTGTTTTCCGCTATTTCTTTGTACTGATCACTGAGGAAAGCTTTCTTATCTCTCCTTGCTTCTCTTCTTTTCACAGCTATTTGTAAGGCCTCCTCAGACAGCCATTTTGCTTTTTTGCATTTCTTTTTTGGGGGACGGTCTTGATCCCTGTATCCTGTACAATGTCATGAACTTCTGTCCATAGTTCATCAGGCACTCTGTCTGTCAGATCTAGTCCCTTAAATCTATTTCTCACTTCCACTGTATAATTGTAAGGGATTTGATTTAGGTCATACCTGAATGATCTAGTGGTTTTCCCTACTTTCTTCAATTTCAGTCTGAATTGGGCAATAAGGAGTTCATGAGCTGAGCCACAGTCAGCTCCTGGTCTTGTTTTTGCTGACTGTATAGAGCTTCTCCATCTTTGGCTGCAAAGAATATAATCAATCTGATTTCAGTGTTGACCATCTGATGATGCCCACGTGTAGAGTCTTCTCTTGTGTTATTGGAAGAGGGTGTTTGCTATGACCAGTGCATTCTCTTGGCCACACTCTATTAGCCTTTGCCCCACTTCATTCTGTACTCCAAGGCCAATTTGCCTGTTACTCCAGATGTTTCTTAACTTTCTACTTTTGCATTCCAGTCCCCTATAATGAAAAGGACATCTTTTTTGGGTGTTAGTTCTAGAAGGTCTTGTAGGTCCTCACAGAACTGTTCAGCTTCTTCAGCATTACTGGTCAGGGCATAGACTTGGATTACCATGATATTGAAATGATTTGCCTTGGAAACAAACAGAGATCATTCTGTCATTTGTGAGACTGCATCCAAGTACTGCATTTTGGACTCTCTTGTTGACCATGATGGCTACTCCATTTCTTCTGAGGGATTCCTGCCCACAGTAGAAGATATAATGGTCATAGGAGTTAAATTCACCTGTTCCAGTCCATTTTAGTTCACTGATTCCTAGAATGTCGATGTTCACTCTTGCCATCTCCTGTTTGACTGCTTCCAATTTGCCTTGATTCATGGACCTAACATTCCAGATTCCTATACAGTATTGCTCTTTACAGCATCGGACCTTGCTTCCATCACCAGTGACAACCACATCTGGGTGTCATTTTTGCTTTGGCTCCATCTCTTCATTCTTTCTGGAGTTATTTCTCCACTGATCTCCAGTAGTACGTTGGGCAGCTACCAACCTTGAGAGTTCATCTTTCAGTGTCCTATCTTTTTGTCTTTTCATACTGTTCATGGGGTTCTCAAGGCAAGAATACTGGTGGTTTGCTATTCCCTTCTTCAGTGGACTACATTTTGTCCACTCCACCATGACCCACCCATCTTGGGTGGCCCTACATGGCACTTAGTTCGGGGTAATATGTTACAGCAGCAAATAGGAGAATAATACACCTTGCCTTCCAAAATCCTCCCATCAATGACAGGATATTTACAGACACAAATACAATGAACACATCACAGCTGCACAAGCTACTAAAAACCATGAGAATGGAAGTGGATGTTATTTTCTCAATCCATAATGTGAGGTGGGTATCTAAAAGGTGGGGCTTGGGTGTCATTTTACAAATCTGGAAAAAGCCTCAAGGCAGGAATATGGTTTCAGAGAGAAGCAGCAGCAGGAAAGCAGTTGAGTGGCACGGAGTGGGCGAGAAGTGACTGGAAGATATGGCCAAGGAGGTGGCAGAGCCCTGGCCTGTGAGGTTTACAGGTTTCACTCAAAATTTTGAACTTGAGAGTACTTCCGGAGCTCATTTTTGTCTCCTGGATTTCATGTTTAGTGAGATGGGCTTTCCAGAATGCCCCTTCCCTGGCTCTGGCTCCAGATCTGGCCCAGTGCACATTTTCCTTGTGGCAGCCGCTGGAGTGGGTGTGCTGAAGAGCAGCCTGGGGGCAGGAGGGGACCCCGGTCATTAAGAAGCCTAATCACAGAACAGTGACACTGTGGGTGGGCTGCTGCTGATTGGGAGAAAATATCTTCATCATTTGGACACCTGAACAGAGGAGTAAAAATAGAATCCCCAGGATTTTTTTAAAAAATAAGACACACACACACAGGAAGCAGACCCAAATCTTTCCTGAGACTAGAGCAGCTTGAGAGGGGGAAAGAAGAAGAAAATGGAGCAAGTACTCTGATAGAATAGAGAACTGGGGAAGAGGATAGTGAACGATTCCATGAAGCTCAGGTTGCTAGGGCCCAGGGACCCAGTGCCCAGAAGCTGGAGGAGGAAGCAGGCCAGGTCAGGCATCTCGTTCTAGTGCCTGAAACCCTGGACCCAGCCCCCTCCAGGAACCCCTTGCCCTGGCTACCTGGGTTGCACTATAGCTTAGAAAGTCACACTTCTCCCTTCATCCACCTCTCCCCGTACACACGTGTGTGCAGCCATACACACAAACACTGTCTCTTTCCATTCTAGTCTTCCAAATGACCCTCTGCTGTGGATTAAAGACCACATACTCAATATTTTGAAATTATGGGTTTTTGAACACTCAAAATCTGCTAGGGAAAGAAATGAAGCCCATCAGGCAGTCTCCGGGGCAGAAATAACCTTGTGTGCATGCTCACTTGCTAAGTTGTGTCCAACTCTATAGCCCGCCAGGCTCCTCTATCCATGGGATTTCCTGGCAAGAATACTGGAGTGTGTTGCCATTTCCTTCTCCAGGTGATCTTCCCAAACCAGGGATCAAACCTGCATCTGCTGCATTGGCAGGTGGGTTCTTTACCACTGAGTCATCAGGGAAGCCCTGGAAATAATCTTAACTCAGTGCTTAACCCAGCGACTTTATTTATTTATTTTTAATTGGAGTATAGTTGCTTTAGAGTTGTTAGTTTCTGCTATACAACAAAGTGAATCAGCTATACATATAAATATACCCCCTCTCTTTTGGATTCTCTTCCCATTTAAGTCACCAGAGAGCACTGAGCAGAGTTCCCTGTGCTAGGCAGTAGGTTCTCATTAGCTATCTCTTTTATACATAGTATCAGTAGGATATGATATAGTATCAGTAGGAACTCATCTCCCAGTTCATCCCACCGCTCCCTTCCCTCTTTGGCATCCATACATTTGTTCTCTATGTCTGTAGTGACTTTACGTATGAGGACACACAGAATTCCCACCAGCATCACCACCCCTTCCAGAAATCGCTTCAGGATCCACAGTAAGGGGAAAGCCCTATATTCATAAGTAAGAAACTTCAAAAGGACATTACTTTCTATTACAGTCTTATTGAGATAAAATGTACATACCATGTATTTCACCCGTTTACTGCAGTCAGTAAAATGGCTGTTAGCATCTTCACAGTCAAGCAAACACCACCACAATCAAATTTAAAACATATTTACCACCTCCAAAACTCCTATGCCTCTTTTCCTAGTTCCCCTCACCCCCTCCTCTAGCCCTAGACAACCCTCAATCTACTTTCTATCTCTTCTGGATATTTATTTCATAAATGTGGTCCTTTGTGTTTGACTTAGCATGTTTCCAAGGCTAATCCATGTTGTAGCATGTTTAACCACTTCACTTCTTTTTAGGGCTTAATAATATTCTGTTGTGTGAATGTACCGTGTCTTATTTCTCCATTCATCACCTGATGGACATTTGGGTTGTTCCCAGGTGTTGATGATGATGAATAATGCTGCCATGAATAGCTGGCATGTTTTCGTTTCTCCTGAGTACAGACCTAGGAGTGGTCTTGCTGGGTCACATGACAACTTAATCTTTAACCTTTTGAGGAACTGCCAGACTGTTTTCCAAAGTGGTTGCACCAATTTACATTCCCACCACACGTGGTGGGTTCCAGTTTCTCCACACCTTGGCCAAGCCTTGTTATTACCTAAATTATTGATCAGAGCCATCCTAGTGGATATGAAGTGGTATTTCATTGTGGTTTTGATTTGCATTTTATGATAGCTAATGATATTGAGCATCTTTTCCAGGGCTTATTGGTCATTTATATATCTTCTTTGGAGAACTATCTATTCAGAACCTTAACTCATTTTTAAGCAGACTATTTGTCTTTTTATTATTGAGTTGGTTGTAGGAATTCTTATAGAGGTAAGTTCCTCATCAGAAATATGCAAAAACGTTTAGCCCGTTCTATGAGTTTTCCTTTCATTTTCATGATGGTGTTCTTAGAATTGCAAATGTTTTTAATGTTGATGAAGTCCAATTTATCTGTGTTTTCTTTAGTTTCTATCTTCATTACTGCAGCTTTTGTAAGTTTTGAAACTGGGAAATGTGAGTCCTCCAATTTTGTTCTTTTAAAAGATGGTTTTGGCTATTCTGGGTCCCTTGAATTTCCATGGGAATTTTAGGATCAGCTTGTCAATTTCTGCAAAGAAGTCAGCTTGGATTTTGATAGGGATTGCACTGAATCTGTAGATCAGTTTGAAGAGTACTGTCATCTTAGAATATTAAGTCTCCCAGTAAGTGATCATTTACTTAGGTCTTTCCATTTATTTAGGTCTTCTTTAATTTGCCTCAGTGACTTTGTAGTTTTGTGGTTTTCAGAGTATACGTTTTACACATCTTTTGTCAAATATAGACCTAAGGATTTTATTCTTTTTGATGTTACTGTAAATAGAGTTGTTTCCATAATTTAATTTTCACTTTGTTCATAGCTAGGATATAGAAATCAAATTGATTTTTATATATTGATCTTATACCCGAACAAAACAAACTGGGGTTAAAATACACAATTTTAAAAAAACAACATGTGTTACAATAAAAGAGGTCAAGAACATTTTAAAGGAAATTATTCAATTATAAGTTTGATAAAAGGGAAGTCCTGTTCCTGTTTAGGGGAATAAAGGAAAACAAAACATTCAAGGTCTGTAAAGAGGTTGGAGAGTTTGTCATAGGCGTAAAACCACTGCAGTGGTTTTGTTAGTTGCGATTTTAACTTTCAGAATATTTAACATAAAGCTCTCTTGGCTTGGAAGGGGCTCATTTCCTTGTCACCTCAATACCCACACTGTGCATAAGCCAAGCTTGCAGACAGACTCAGCAGCATCTTTGGAGCTTCCCTGGTGGCTCAGGTGGTAAAGAATCTACCTGCAATGCAGAAGACCTGGGTTCAATCCCTGGGTCAGGAAGACTCCCTGGAGAAGGAAATGGCAGCTGACTCCAGTATCCTTGCCTGGGAAATCCTACGGACAGAGGAACCTGGCAGGCTACAGTCGATGGGGTTGCAAAGAGTCAGACACAACTGAGCTATGAACACTCTCACTTTCATTTAGCATCCTTGGGAAGAGGCCACCTTTCAGAGGTACAGTCACACAAGTAATTTAATGACCCCAAGAAAGGCAAGGTTGGGTGGACCTTCATGAGTCATCGCCAGTGTTCTCTTCTTTCTCAAAATCAAGCTAGGCCATGACAGGAATTCTGGGTCTTTGCCACCTTCTCCCCAAGTTGTCTAGCACATGGGCCATAAACACTAGCAAAGTCCCTTTCTGCATGACTTGTTTGGTCCAGTTAGCTTTGTACCTAACATTTCATAGTAAATTCTTGAAGCAAAAGTGAATTTTAATGACCCTAAGGCATCCTTTTCACTTCCCAACCAAGACAGTTATTGAAAACAGTTTGGGATACAGAAATTCTATTCAGAAATCTCCTGTACAGTTTAAAAAAAAAAAAAGCAACAGTAGCAACAACAATAGCTGTATTTTAATAAAATCAAGTCATGTGACTCATACTGTTCACACATATTGAGTGGCAGGTGAATCAATCAGCTAGTCAAAAAAAAAAGATGTAAACTTACTGAGTTTTTAAGAATTTGAACAAATAATCTTATATTTTAAAATTTCTACACTATTTAATGATATGTAATCAGCAAACATGGTTTAAAACCTTAAATAAAAATTTTAAATGCCCTTTGAAAATATACATATGTTCTTTGCTCCCAGTGGGTCCACTTATAGACATGTGTGCCATAGTCAGTCTTGTCTAAGGACACAGATACATACGATCAAGGTAAAAAATGTTAAAGCTGCCTACACATCCATTAATAATAATAAACTATGGGATACTATGCAATTATTAACAGTGACAGCCTCCAAAAGAACTGACCCCAAAAAACTATACAAATTATTCAGTGAGAAAAGCAAAATATATAATATCATATATATATATACATACAGTATCTCAGGCTTTTAAAAATCACATATTAAAAAATAAATATGTCTTTATAACAATATTGATATGTGAATATAAAAGAGAAAAATACACGGAAGGATTCTGTGATAAGCAGAATACCAGCCCTCAAAGATGTCCACACCCTAATCCCAGAGCCTGTGAATATGCTATGCTATTTGGCAAGACAGAATGTAGGTTGCACATGAAATTAAGGTTATTAACCAGCTGACTTTCAAATAGGGAGATTAAAAATAATTTATTTAAAAAGAGAAGTCCCTGATGGTCCAGTAGCTAAGACTCCGTTATTCCACTGCAGAAGGCACAGTTTTGCTCCCTGGTCAGGGAACTAAGTTCCCACGTGTTGTTTTTTAGTCACTAAGTTGTGTCCAACTTTGCAATGGTGTGGACTGTAGCACTCAAGGCTTCCCTGTCCTTCACTATCTCCTGGAGTTTGCTCAAATTCATAACCATTGAGTCAGTGATGACATCCAACCATCTCATCCTCTGGGGCCCTCTTCTTTGGCCTTGAATCTTTCCCAGCATCAGAGTCTTTTCAATGAGTCAGCTCTTTGCATCAGTGATCAAAGTATTGGAGCTTTAGCATCAGTCTTCCCAGTGAATATTCACAGTTGATTTCCTTTAGGATTGACTGGTTTGATCTTGCAGTTCAAGGGCCTCTTAAGAGTCTTCTCCAGCATAATTCAAAAGCATCAATTCTTCAGCGCTTAGCCATCTTTATGGTCCAACTGTCACATCCATACATGGCTACTGGGAAAACCATAGCTTTGATTAGACGGACCTTTGTCAGCAAAGTGATGACTTTGCTTTCACTGTGTGGCCACAGAAAAGAAGAAAGAAAGAAAGTGTGCACTGACTATTATAAAGCTGTTGAGGAGGAAAAGATAGCTTCCATCTGTTTGCAAGACAGCAAGGTTCCTGGAGGAGGTGCAATTTAAACTGGATCTTAAATAAATGGAATATTGACAAGCAAAAAGAGAGGAGGGGATTTCCTGCATTGCAGGCAGATACTTTACCAGCTGAGCTATCAGGGAAGCCCCAAATAAATAGAATATTGACAAGCAAAGTGAGAGGAGGCGATCAAAATGAAGAAGCTACATTTAGAACACAGGGATGGTCCAAGTACAGGAAAAGACCCTTGAGTTTAATTTGCCTGATATTCAGTAGAACAGTTGGCTTCACCATCCATGAGAGCATTAATCCTGATCCCAGAGGCTTGGATGGATTCTTGTGGGTTTGGGCTTCATTTGGTAGGTGATGGAAACCTATGAAGGTTTTGGCATTATGGTAAAAACTGTGTTACTTTTTCAGATTAGGGAGACAGACAGGAAGACCCCACCATGGCTAAGGCTCTGAGATTAGAACAGAAGGGAAGAAGGCAAAGCGGAGAGAAATTTGGGAGCTATTATAGAAGGCAGGGCAGGAAGACTTCATCACTCTGCAGCTGTGGGCTGGCAGGAGGAGGAAGCAGAGTAGCGAGAAATGTGGGGGTGAGGGTGGGTTGGGATAAACTGAGTTTTAGATGCCAGTGGATTCTCTTGGCTTTTTTGGAGGGGCAGGGGGCACACTGCATGGCATGTGGATCTTAGTTCCCTGACCAGAGATCAAACCCATGCCCCCTGCATTGGAAGCGTGGAGTCTTAATCACTGGACCACCTGGGAAGTCCCCAAGGGAGTCTCCTGGGTAGGTGCTGGGTGACTTGTAAGGCTCCAGGACTGGGAGGTACCATGGAGCGTGGGCTCAGAGCCATAGCCAGAGCCTGCACAGCACAGCACCATCTGCTCCCCATGGCAGGATCCAGCTTTCTGTGACATCCTCATCCTTTCTCTTCACCTATCCACCTGCCCTCCCAGGGGACTTGCATCCCCAGCTCAGCGATCATTTGTTCTTCCCAGAGCTACATTTAGCCTTTCTATTCACCAACATAGTGGTTCAGCTCCAGAAATTTTGCACTCTGCGTATTCTCAGGGGTGTGTGTGTGTGTGTCTTCAGGCTCTGCCACTGCGCTCGGGTCTCTCTCTCTTAAGATTCTAGTGAGAGATTCCCTGAGAGGAACTCTGAGAAACCTGGGCCCACAGCCCACACTGTCAAGAAACCTACCTTTACAGATGACTTAGATGCTTCCATCAGAAAGGTTCATCTTCCCGACATCTGCTAAAGAGGCATGACCTGCTTTTTACATGCATATCATAAGAGGTAATTAGTTCAAAACCCCGATACGCACAATTAACTTTTTCTCTTATAGATGCTAGGTCTTTCATCAGAAATTCTTCTCGAGTGGGTCTCATTGGCAAACATGCAAAGTGAGGAGCTGACAAAAAGCAAAAACAAAAGAATGGGCCACTTGTTTTGGGAGGATTTGTTCTGCTTGGGTTCTACAGACTCACACACATATGTCATTTCCCTGATCTCAGAAGATGATGTCCTCATCCCACAAATCCTACATTAGATCTGAAGAACTTGCCTCTCATCAACTTTTTCCTCTTTCATACCCAGGGGGTCAAAAGTCCAACTATTGTTGGCTGAATTGTTCTATTCTATTGAAAGAAACAGTATTTAACATCAAATGCAAGGCATTTTTCTGACCTGATCTTGTGGATCCATCAAACTCAGCACAGATTTCAAATACCTTTCAGAATCAAAACAGAAGGCTCTACCCCAGACACTCTTGAGATGGCATTTACATCTCTCTCTTTTTTTTTTTTTTTTGGTTCGTATGTTTTTTCTAAGACTAGATGACCATAACAATGTTGTATAAACAATCCCAAGTACAAATGCTGAAAAGTGCTTTCTTTCCCTTTCTTTCGATATGAAACAATAACCAACAGGACTCAAGGGGATTTATTTTATGATACAAGCATGTATACCCCTGTACACCCCTCCTCCAGCCACATATGCAGATTTTTCCACCACCTCCATTTTTATGAAATTATCTTTTTTTTCTTCATCATATTCCCTTTAGTTTATTTCCTGAAGTGATCACTTTGGAGCACAGAAATTGATATTAAAATCCCCCCTCCAACCCCATGAGAGGGCTTCCCAGGTGGCACTAGTGGTAAAGAATCCACCTGCCAATGCAGGAGACACAAGAGATGCAGGTTCAATCTCTAGGTCAGAAAGATCCCCTGGAGAAGAGAATGGCTATCCACTCTGGTACTCTTGCCTGGAGAATCCCATGGACAGAGGAGCCTGGTGGGCTAGAGTCCATGGGGCCACAAAGAGCTGGACACGACTGAGAAACTGAGCACATTATTTGGTGAGAAGCTCCTGGTCGCTGGGGAATATTTCAGAATTTCCCACTGAATATCCATGTTAAATCCCTACTCCCACTCTGCCAATACCCAGTCCCATATGTGGATGGATATTTAAAGAGAAACTTTGAACCATCATTGAAAAACCATACAGGTTTTTAAACTGTAGAAAGTGATCTTATAAACATGCATTTAAAATAATTTTCCCAAGGATCTCTTTGAATTGGCTTCTTAAAATGGCAAGTAAGCAAATGTTACATAATTTCCCCCTTTATCATATTCAGGGTTAGAGAAATAGTGTGATGTCGCCAAAGAAACATGCTGGCAGTGAGGCAGGGGAGGGTAAGCTAGAAAAGCACTTTCACTTTTAGGTTTGATGGAGAGTCAGCTTAGCCCCAAGAGTGGCCAAGATCCCGAAGCAAAGAAGCCAAGAAATGGGTGTGAAGTTAATCATGTGTTTGCTCCTCCGGGAGGGCAGGCTGAGGCCACTGTAGCACAGTGAGACCAAAACCGCAAGACCAGTGAATTTCTGAGCATTCATTTCCTCTGGGCTCTGCTAACACAGAGGCATTACTATGCACCCCTCCTGACCTTCTAGAACTGAGTTCCCTGGAGACAGAGAGCTCCAGATGGTGGTGATGAGAGGGAGAACCTTCAAAAGCAAAATTAACTTTTCCTTTAAAATTAGCCACACATCCTCTTCTCAATTTCCAGGGATTTGCATTCCCCTTTGAATGTAATTTTATTAATATATTCAGGGAACAATCTGTTATCCAGAGGCTGATGATCTGGTACAGGAATGAGACAAACTTTCCATTCTCCTCCCTCTCTTTTTGGGTTTCCCAGATGGTATTAGTGATAAAGAACCTGCCTGCTAATACAGGAGATGCAAGAGATGCACGTTCAATTCCAGGTTTGGGGAGATCCCCTGGAGGAGGGCAAGGCAACCCACTCCAGTATTCTTGCCTGGAGAATCCCATCAACAGAGAAGCCTGGTGGGCAACAGTCCATAGAGTCACAAGGAGTCAGATATGACTGAAGCAACTTTGCACAGATGCCTCTCTTTTCACTCTGCCTGATCACTGGTCATTAAATTGTGCACTAATAGGAAAGACAAACAGGGTGATGGTTGTTAGAGGCTTGGGGTCAGCAAATGGGTGGTGAACTGAGCACCAGCTCTGGATTCTGAGAACGTGGGTTCAAGTACGAACCAGATCTAGACCAGGAGTGTGATGGCAAGAGGTCAGGCTCACCCTGGACTGAAACCTTGAAAGCTCTGCCAACAACTGTGTGACTGTGGACGTGTGGATTCACTTCACTGCATGTCGATTCATTGAGCTGGTCACTGGGAATAACTGTAATACCTATGTTGGAGCATTGTTATGAATGACTCAGAATAAAGCACCCAACACAGGAGCTGATAGGCAATAGGTAACTGCTCGTTTATATGTGATGGTTACTGTTGTGGTCATAGTTGTATAAAACCAAATGTGTCCCTTAACCCTCTGTCTTCAGTGTCCTAATCTCTAAAATAACGCTGACCTCACAGAGCTGTCAGAATTATCCTATTTGATAATATTAAAGTATCACACATACAATCATCAGTAAAATACGAGTGATAGAAAAATCTTAAAAATGTGGGTCAACTATATACAATAGCCAAGACATAGAAGCAACCTAAATAACCACCAAGATATGAATGGATAAAGAAGATGTGGAATATGTATACAATGTAATATTACTCAGCCATAAAGAAGAAGAAAATAATGCCATCTGCAGCAACATGGATGGACCTAGAGATTATCATCCTAAATGAAGTAAGTCAGAAAGAGAAATACCATATAATATCACTTAGATATGGAATCTAAAAAATGATACAAATGAACTTATCTAAAAGCTGAAATAGATTCACAGACATAGAAAACAAACTTAATAGTTACCAAGAGGAATAGTGAGGGGGAGGGGAGATATGAATTAGGACTTTGGGATTAATATATACACACTATTATATATAAAATAGGTAAACAAGGACCTACTCAATATCTTCTAATAATGTGTAATGGAAAATAATCTGAATTTTATACACACACACACACACACACACATATATAGTTGGTCAGGAAGATCCCCTGGAGGAGGGCATGGCAACCCACTCGTGTATTCTTGCCTGGAGAATCCCACGGACAGAGGAGCCTGGCGGGCTACAGTCCATAGGGTTGCAAAGAGTTGGACACGACTGAATTAGCATACATGCACACACATACATATAGTTGGATATAAATATCTGGATCACTTTGTTGTACACTTGAAAGTAACACAATATTGTAAATTAACTATAACTTCAGTTTTAAAAAACAGAGGGTCAGAAGAACAAGAAATCTCACACACTACTTTGGGCAATGATTAGCATTACCCACTCAGTTGATAAGCTCTATCAGGAAAGAACCCCAGCCTCATAGACAAGCAAGGGCTAATAAGACCCCAAAGAAGATGCCCGGGTGATGAGCAGAGCAGGGCTGCCACACCCCACAGTAGCCAGAAGTGGTCTCTGAGATGTGATGAATCACCAGCCACACAGTTTCTTACCCGCAGCACAGCAACCAGCAGGAACATCAAATGGTCATGCTGGCTCCTGTGCCTCCCGAGCCCACTGGGCAACATGGTGGGTCCAGATGAAAGCCGGTCACTCAGCAGGTTGCTCTGCACTTGAGGGGCGTGGGACCTGGGGCTCAGCACCTTTGGAAGGAAGCAGCAGACAAGCCAGTCCCCTGTTTCCCCTGAGGAGCAAGCAGTAACCACACCATGCTCGCCTGGACCTGTCTTGTCTGTGTGAACTGCTACAGGAACTGCTCAGTATCGGGGATGGATGTGGCTTGACGTCTGCACCCTTGGAAAAGACATGCAGGGGTTCCTGGAGCCCAGGGTGAACTGTCCCTTCCCCTAAAAGGCAAAGCTTGTAAGCCAGTCATTACAGTAATTGTTACAACCCAGTGTATAATATATATACACAACCGAAATGCAAGCCCATGCCACCAAAAGACATACAAGTAATTCATAGTGGTATACTTTTAACAGCCCCAAAGTACAAATGTCCGTCAACAACAGAATAGATAAATAAGTGAGAGGACAGGCAGACAATGGAGCACTTAGACCAGTTAGGTAAACAACAGCTGTGCCAATCAACTAGGACGGCTCTCATACACATCATGTTGCGTGAAGGACCCGGACACACAAAAGGACACACCCTTTATGATCCCACTTATCTGAGTTAAAAGCAAGCTGAACAAATCCAGGGTGTGAAATGCGAGGAGGGCAGGAATCTTTGGGGAAGAGAGGAGATGGGGATTGGCAGCGAGCCTCTGGGACACTCATCACGTTCTCTTCCTTGATGGGGGTGGGGTGGGGGAGGCTCCTTGGGACAAGGCAATGGCAACCCACTCAGTACTCTTGCCTGGAAAGTCCCATAGACAGAGGAGCCTGGCGGGCTACAGCCCATGGGGTCGCAAAGAGTCAGGACATGACTGAGAGTACACAGCAACCAGTTGTAAATTTATACGCTTTTTTGCATATATCTTGTATTTCAATAGAACAGTTTTTTTAATGAATTTTTCTTTATTATATTTCTTTCTTTGGTTTTTAAATTCATTTCTAATTGGAGGATAATAGCTTTACAATGTTGTGTTAGTTTCTGCTGTACAATAACGTGAGTCAGCTATATGTATAGATATATCCCCTCCCTCTTAACCTCCCTCCCATCCCCTACGCCATCCCACCCCTCTAGGTCATCACAGAGCCCCGGATTGAGCTCCCTGTGTTATACAGCAGCTTCCCACTAGCTGTTTTATGTACAGTAACATATATGTTTCAATGCTAATCTCTCAGTTGATTCCAAAAACAGTTTAAGAAGTTGGGCCAAGTAGAAAGAATGGAATGATTGGCCCACAGCCACCATCTTTTTAATGATGAGCGTTCCTGCCAGCAGCAAGGAAAAGCAGCAGTTGGCAGGCCTGCTCTTCTAAGAGGGGATAGCATCGCAGATAGAGGCGCCTAAGTGAGCCTCAAACAGGCGACATCACTGACATTCCATGACATTTCAGATAACAATGAGACCATAAATGACTTCTCAGAACTCTTGCTTCTAAGAACCTGCAATTACCGCAAATCCTATCACTGACCCTTACATATTCTTCCTGATCAGTTACCTTGTCACAAGGAGGAAAAGGAAGATGAGGCTTTGGGTGCCTGGCAGGTTGAGCATGGCCCTGGTTTTCATTAAGGTTCACGTGGGAGATCTGAGCTGCTTGTACCTGATCACAAGCCCATAGGAAGATACTGGCATAGAGTTACAGGAACAGCGTATGGACGCAACTGAAGCCCCAGATTTGGCAATGGCTGCAGAA